>JAPWDM010000001.1:125173809-125748809 GCA_035578155.1 Brachynemurus nebulosus | reverse complement strand
GAGGAACTAGAAGATGACCTCGAATTTGACCTTGAACATGATCTTGACCAAAATTTGGAGGTCAACTTTGTCTTTTTTAGATGGAAACCCCCATTTTTCCCCGGATTCGGAAAGAGCGGAAAATTCTACGTTGAAAAACATATTCATACTTCATATCCCAAAGTCGTGTGAAGGTCACAAAAACGAAAAAAATATGATACTGATTGGTCAAGGTCATGTTCAAGACCAAAGTCGAGGTCATTTCCTAGGCCCACATTTCTTCCCATGAAACTTTTGTCCGGGTTACTTTTCGATGAAGTCAATATTAACTGAGATTTTGCGGAACTTTTGCGAAGCTGTTCCCGGCCCTTTATGAACGCTCTGAACAGCTCCGCAAAAGTTCCGCAAAGTATGAATATGGTTTTCAAAGTAAAATTTCCCGCTCTTTCCGAATCCGCGGTCAAAAATAGGGGTTTCTATTTAAGAAAACAAAAAGTTGACCTCCAAATTTTGGTCAAGGTTATGTTCAAGGTCAAATTCACAGTCATCTTCTAGGTCGTTTGCTAGTTCCTCCTTTCTCCCCATGAAACTTTTGTCCCGGTCATTTTTCGACAAAGTCAATATTACCTGAGATTTTCAGCTGTTCCGCAACTTTATGAACACTCTGTATATATATATATATATATATATATATATATATATATATAAGTATATTTATACATATATATATATATATATAAGTATATTTATACATATATATATATATATATATATATATATATATAAGTATATTTATACATATATATATATATATATATATATATATATATATATATATATATATATATATATATATATATATATATATATATATATATATATATAGATTAGGGTGATTCATATTAGACCGAAAAAAAATTTTTATTTTTTTTTTTTGCACTCTCAACCTCTAAAACTGATCTACTCCACTAGAAAAGAAACCAGAATTTTTTTAAATTTTTTTTATTAACATTTAGGGGTCGCTACCGACTTTTGAAATTTGGGAAGTGAAACAAAAACAATAAATTTTTAAATAAGAATTTGTTTCCATCAGAATACAGTTTTATGATTGAAAATACTAAATAATAATGATCAAACCTCTTCTGTTTCTACGTAAAAAGAAAAAAAAGTTTTTTTTTTTTTATATAAAATTTGTCTTTTTGACATTGGGGTTTTTCTGTCTATAATTCTTAACTAACAACATTAAGTACTGTTTCTGCTCCTCATCGTTCGTGTGTTTTTTATTGTATTCTTCCATCAAAGCAACACCCCGTTCAGCTATATCATTAACGACTCTCAGATTTTCTACAATTTCTTTAGCCGACCTGTAGCTTTCTTCTTCTTCCCATAGCTCGGGATTTTTTTGGATAAACTCACATGAAATACCAGTTATCTCGAAAAATTTCATTGTATTTGCTGTAACGAAATCTTCCATATTTTGATTTATGATTGCATCATATTCCAAAGATGCCTTTTTAGGACTGTTTTCCGATCCATTCTTTTCCAGTGCTAAAAGCATCTTACGTTTTGTTTCAGTAGAAACTCGTTTATCGAACAAAGCTAAAGCAACCAGCTCTTCAGATAGATACCAAAGATGACCCAACATCTTTTTTACGGCAACTTTGGCTAAAACTGTATTATGCTTTTCGAACTCAGTTAAGTCTTTCAAAATTTGCAGGTCATTTGCAGGTGCCATATGAGCTACTGGCGCTGTAAACCAGTGTTTTGCGTAAATAAGTACAATAAATATGCAGATATTCGTAACGGCCTTCGCTTCTCTGATTGTAATTTTAAGCTGGTGCTTAAACAGAAACATTTTTAACGCATATATAGCTTTTGCCATCCAACGTCCACGGTGTATTCCAGCAGGAGCTTTGAATGAAATACCACTTTCAGGAATTCCTCCTAAAAAGATAATAATCAAATGAAGAAGCTCCTTGTAATCGTCACGAGGCTGCAATTGTTGTAGCTGATTCTGAGCAAAAGCAATTATATCTGTTGCGACAGTTTGAACGCAACTCCAAGTCAGTAGTTCGGATATCGCAGTTTTGAAGTCGTCCTGATTAATTTTTGTCCAATTACTCTTAAATCTTTTGAAAATCTTGATTTCAGGACCGCTTGAAGGTCCAATAGCTGATACTACGACAGCTTCAAGTACGATTTCTAAGATATGATGCCGACATGCAAACCAAATCAGTTCCTTTTGCATTTTATTTTCTAAAAGAGTACAGGCTCCGTTTATTCGCCCTGTATTAGATGCTGTTGTATCGAAGCACATACAACTTATTTTATCATATAAACTCCACGATAAAACTGTCTCGAAAATAGTAGACACTATGGATTCTCCTTTGCCGTCTGGAAGCTTGGCAACGGCCAAGAGCTGGTCGACTCTTTTTCCAGATACCAAGATTGGTAGACGATCTACTATTTCATGTCCCGTTATGTCCTCGAGCATCTTTCCATCCCAGTGCACAGTAAGTGTAGTTTGTGGTTGAAAGTCAGCTTTTATAGACTGAGCAAGCTGCTTCCTAATATCCATTCTTTTGCGACGTATAGAAGAATAGCTAATGTTATATTCTGACACATTACAACCCAAACTTTTCAGTGTAGAGGCCAAAACAACAGTTGCTTTTTGGCCACTCAACTTAGTGACATCAAGACTAGTAGCTAAATTAGATTCTAGGATTATTTTCCGGCCCCGTTTCTGTGGTAGTGGAAAAGTTTTGCTTCAGGAGAGCCCTGGCTGAGGAGAACTAGGACGACTTTGACTCGTATCACTATCACTGCTATCCTCAGCAGAAGAACTTGAAGATGATAATAAATCGCATTTCTCAGTTAGTCTACTTATTGCTTCTTTTTCCTTTTCTTTCATTTTTTCCAACTTAGCTTTTTTTTCTAATTGTTACCAATTTGTCCGGCACGGTTCATTTCTCTTTGGTTCAAAAGTAATTGCTTATCTTCGTCAATGGTCATCATATTTAAAGCATTAGAATGAGCTATATCAAACAGAACATTTAAATTTATTTGCCACTTGTTTTCTTTTTCTTTGATTTCTGCTGAACGTTTCGCTTTATTTTCTTTATTTTTTTTAAATTCTGCCATTCCTTGAAATATTTGAGTATTTTTGTGATAACATGTTCCTTTTCTTTGGTAGGGATACTCGCTTTTTACCATAAAGCCATTACATCACTAGCAGTTAATGACGCCGATTCTCTATTTACTTTGTTCATTATATTTTTGTAATGAAAAAATAAACTCATCACTTCGTTCACTGACGGTAATTTTGTTTGCACTAATTCTGAAGAAGTGTGTCCAATTAACCATATTTCAGTTCTTTTTCTTGTTTTTATAACATTTGAAGTCATTATGAAATTACAATAATAAACGAAATAACAGAAAATAAATCACACGAACAAAATCACTTTGAGTTGCAATGATTGTGTAACTAGATAAGTGGTAGGATAGAGTAATTCTAGAGAAAGTAAACAATTAATTGTTTACATAAACTTGTGGGTGATAGCAGGAAGTAGTGAGGTGCCGGCAGGGCATGTAAACACTACATTGTATATATATTAATAGTTAAATACCATCATTGAAGAAATTTCCGTTTATTACCGTTTATTACCGTTATTAAAAATACCGTTATAAATCAGAGGGCATTAATTCAAAAAATTGAAGATCGTTAAATATTTTTTCATGGTTGCCCCTAGTTTTTTATGGTGAAAATGCTTATCTTCTGAAGTACAATCACATTCAGTAATTATATGGAGTAAAAACAATCAGTCGCGATTTGGAAATTGTAGTTTTAATATCTGTAGTGAATATTAATTGCTTTAAGTAAAGCAATCTGGTTTGTAACGGTGCAAACTCTGTTAGTCAACGCTCAGCTAACACTAGACTAACAAAATTTTCTGGCGAACGGCAACATTAGTAGTAAACTATATCCAACATCGCAATAAGTGCGTGATTGCAGATAATTTTTAAACTTTGAGAGTCGGTAGCGACCTCTAAATATTAATCAAAAGTTCCGAAATTAATAACTAATTAATATTTTAGTAGATAGAATGATATTATGGGTTGAGAGTTAAAAAAATAAAAACTTGAAATTTATGAATCAGCCTAATATATATATATATATATATATATATATATATATATATATATATATATATATATATATATATATATATATAATCATACATAGAATAATAGTCTAACGTATCTATCTAACTGAAATTATTTCTAATTCCTACTAAAAGTTAAGTTGCATACTAAAATTTTAATCTAATTGTGCCGAATTATTGAATTATTATGATCATAAGGCAAATTTTTATTTGAAAAGTTAACTCATAGTTAGGCAGATTGATGCAAAATATTGGTTACATGTGGACACGCCGGACAATAGCACCAATTTTGGTTTACATATTGGTTAAATTCTAATCTTTAAGTTTTGAGTAGGATCCACTCAATTTCATCATCTACAAGGCGGCCATCTTGAGTAATGTCCGCCAAGAACCTGTAATCTTATTGACAAGTAAATATACCTGCTAAATGTGCCCGCGACGTCGTTCGTTTTTCAAAAATCGCTGTTTTGGTACATCTATATCGCTCGTTACCTACACCAGTGTTTCTCAACCGCCGGTCAGCGAAAGTACTGCGTCAGTCCGCAGAAAGTTCTGTGAAATTATCGATTACAATTTTTATTTTAAATCAGCTAACTAAAAAACATATTTTAATGTTATCTGCTAGTTCAGTACATAAATTCTGTTCGTCATTTTTAAAATGTAATTATTGATTGTTTTACAAAGCCTGACCTACCGATTCTGATAAAATTTTAATATGTTATAGAACAAGCCTAATTTCAATACTACGTTATTCTAATTGTCTTAAACTCCTTTCCATGAAGAAGTTCTTGAATTGCTCGAATAGTACGACTGTGTCTACACAGTTACCCTCTAATTAACTAACCCTAGACTTAATATTAGAAAATTGGGCAAAAACAGGTCAATTAGATATTTTTACCTAGGTTTGAAATCTGTAAACAAAATTTTAATATATTTTATTTTTTACTCTCTTTTTGAAACATTAACTCCCAAATTTTAAAACTCAACCACCTGTGTTGCTGTAATTCCAACAAATTTTATATCAATAACTTTAAGATCGTAATGTAATAACGATAAGATCTTTAACTAAGATTTTTAAATATAGCAATATGGCTAATTCAAACTTTTTATCTATGTCATACCGTTTCCGAGATATTTGAATAAAATAAAATTTTTACCCCAATTTTTGAAATCATACCAGTTTTGTGTATTGAGATTAATTTGACTTCTGAGTTATTATGCTTATAAAAAGACCTTATGTTCTATTAAATTTCATTTTAAATAAATCAAAGTGCTTTGTAAAGTAAATAAATCAAAGTATCAAAGTACAAAGGAAATCGATTTTCTCCATAATTTTTATCGAAAACGTAAAAATAAAGTTGAATAAAAATTCCTAACGGTTCCGGAGATATTTACGTAATTATAATTTGAAAACGAATTATAAAAAGGGGGCGTTTCTTATGCGCACGCGGAGTTTCCGTGAAATAACTTTTTTTAATGTGGTAATACTGATATCACAAAAAATAATTAGCTTATGAAATTAAATCTTGGTTTACAGTATTAATTAATGTATTGCCCAGTATGCAAATTAAAATCGTGGGCTTAATATGCACCTTTTCAAAATTAATCGCCTCCCGTATATACAGTTTTATGCTCTAAAACGTGCTTTTTTCCTAAAGGTGCGTCATAGTTACAATTTTTAAAATTTTGACTTTATTTTAATTTGCACATTTGTATTAATATGCTGTTTGAAATTTTTATTTAAAACGTTATCTTGGACCGAACTTATCAGTATTACTGTATCACTCTCTTTTTGCTACCTCCACTTCAACGCCTTTTATAATAAAAAAAGGGAAAAACAAAAAAAAATTTTGTAATTATAAATGTTTGTTTAATAATACAAGGAAAGAAATTGTACCTCTAAAATCACTGAGAAAAAAATGATTTAAAATTGCGATTTTTTTGGTTAAAAAATAAGAACACTTCCTTAATGAAGGTACAATGCAGCTGTATATGTCAAGGTTTTTTTTACAGTATCAATGGCTAATGGCTATCGATTGGTTATTTTTAAATTTACATATTTGTAAAAAATGAAAAAAAAAATTTTGCAGGAAAAAAGCTCCTATAAATCTTCTTTGCATCATTCAATCTTTTTTGGTTTGCGGGCCTAACCTAGGCTATGTGATATTTCATGTTTATACCAAGTTTCATAAAAATTACACATTTCCCTATTTGAAAATTCAATAAAAATATTTTAATCAGAATTTGTCTATATATTTCAGAATGGTCGCCATGTGGCTAATAGGGTTAAGTGGATCCTACTCAAAATTTGAAGCTTAGGGTATGGGTAGTTATTAAAAAAGAATTGGTACTTTTGTCCATTATATTTTTATTAATCTTCCTGACTATCAAGTGTATGAAATCCTATGGAAACATTATAGTTTTTTCACTTTCACCGGGGAAAAAAGATAAAACTATACAAAACATTTCATAATGACGACAATTACCTAAATGACGACATAGCTGCCGATATAAGTTTCTATCCGGGGGATATCTGATTATACACTTTTTTTGATTTTCCCTGTTATCTCGAAAACTATAGGAGATAGGGAAAAACACTTTATTAGACACAACACATTATTTTTTTAGTGCTTTCGTTTGACATACTCAATTTCACGGTGGGGCCAACTGGAGGGGCTGTTCGATATGTTAGGAGTGACAAATATTTTTTTAAACATGTGCACCCCTTGAATTTAAATAAAACTTGGTATAGTAATAAAGTAGACTAAGGCCCAGTTACTGCATTTTTTTGAGGTGGTAACTCAATAGAAACCCTATGAAAATAACTGGGGTGAGGACTGGGGTGTTAATAAATATGTCTAATATTCTAGAGAGTATCTGCCTTCGTGTGGATTTGGAATTATTTTTTTATGTTAAGTAGTTACAGAGGAAAACATTTTTGAAAATAAAGCACTATTTTTTAATTTATTCCTAACTATTCATTTTTAGCCGGGAAGGTGGTATATATGGATTATTTATAGCCTCACCTACAGTTAGTTGCTATTGGGGGCAGTTTCATCATGGAAGTACGGCTAGTCCCGTTGTATTTCCTACAACTTAAATTTGTTGCACAAATGCAAATCAACTCGAAGAACTCTTAACACAAAAATACTCCAATTGCTCTTCTTGTTAAACTACTAGGCAACAAATGTCCGTTACATATAACCACAAAGACCGTAATCGGATAAGAACAAAAAAAAAACCAGCCCTGGTGAATATCATTTTTTATTTATAATTTTCCCGTTCATGTAGGCAACATTGTAAAGCTATAGCTAGAACGGAAAATATGATCATCAGACCAATTTTAGCTTAAGCGATGTTCAACGCATCTTAATATCTTGGGACCAAAAAAATCTAGAAAATAAAAATCGTAAGTGTAAATTTTTTCTAGCTAAATATTGTATTATTAAAAAAAAGCTTAGACCTTTATGCTTAAGCTTTTTCACATAAATTAAAACAATTACACAAGGGAACACAGATCAGTCAACCATAACAATGAACATATATTTTTGTTGCACTACTCCCATCTTCCACGAATTCCAGCATCAAAATCTTCGAGCAGATCTAAATACCCATATAATTTCAAAGTAAATTTTTCGTTATAGATTATATAATACTCACTGGGTTGCAGAGTGAATTCAGAAATTATTGTTGTTTTTTTTTGCTTATGGGACAATCGAGCAACGGATGATCTTTATATTCGAAAAGATTGGCCTAGAAGAAATTCGTATCAAACAGGAAGTAATAATGTAAAGTAGCCACGTCTTGTTGATTCCAAAAATATTATATTACCTTTTCTAGATGTTAAGTTAGAGCTAATAAAAAATTTAATCAAAGCTCCTGGTAGGATTGATATTTTTTTTTTTTTTTTTGTTAAAATAACAAATGATTTAAATATTTATTTATTTTTAAAATGAAATTTTCTACGTATTTTCTCAATTTTTGTGGTATTACGAGATCCCTAGATCTAGACTTTTTTCGACAAATGCATTATTAGTTTCTTGTAATGCGAGATAAATGTAATCTGAGATAAATGTAATATTTTCCGTGTTGCTGACAAAAGTTGAAAATTTGTTCCCTTGTGTTACTGCAATTTTAATAATATTAGTGGTTCATTTACAAAATTTTCAACGTTAAATATTTGGTTACACACTTAATTACATACTTGGTTTACGTAAATAACAAGAAAGCATGAAAACAAATTTCGACTAAAATATATGTTTATTGTTATTTATACCTATGTACATCTAAATGTATGTTTTTCAAGTGAAAACCGCAACGAGATCTAAATAACCTTAAGTATTTAAAGTACTCAAGAATTTATGTAAAGATTGTTATTAATTATTATAAATAATGTTACATAAATTTATTAATTATTTTATTCTTATCGTAGTTATTGCTCACTATCTCACTCAGTTAGTTTCGTTGTTCTCGTCTTTTGATATCAAAGAAGATAATACCCGAAGTACATAGAAGTATGATAATATAGGTACCAAGCAAACACATGTACATATAATAAATATAATAGTCGAATGTAATTCGTATATGTTCCATGAGTGGGAGCCTTAAAGCTTAGTGGAATATCTGCAATACACAGAAACATATGCATATTATAAGCTTTTGGAATCATTCAAATGTGTTACATACTGTTACGACAAAGTGGGTTCAGTTACTTACCAGTTGGCATTTGTATACTGTACCTACTACTAGTGCCTTTTGTATTGTGCAATAATAGACCATACGAAGCACAATACATCTTTTAGTAGGTATAGAGAAATCTATGTATGTTCAAAAACATTTCTATTATCCTGGCAAAGGATTTGCTTGTTGTATATATTATTATGTCTAAGCTACATAGAAAATCATTCGACCAAATTTACCATATACATTAATAAAATTTTATATAAACGTATTTTATTCCATATCTTTTTTCGAGATAAAAATGGACATACAGAGAGCGTACCGTACAAAGCTGCAATAAAATTTTCTATATACATGTTTGTTATACAGATGTACCTACTGGTTTTAAGAGAAAAGTCATTTACATATCAAGAACTTGATTTCAATTTAGTTATATATAGCATAGAAATAAAAAATAAGTATATACAAACATATTCTTATAATGGTATCTACATAGATATACCTAAACGAAAATGAAAGGGGCATTAAAAAATTTCCTTAAGGTAAATGTGGTACTAGCAGAGGGATGTAAAAATTTACATAGATTGAGTTACATAATTGTGGAAACTACATAAAATAAGTGTTATGTAAGACTTCGCGGTCGGCAAGACTGCGCACATCTGTTTTCAACTATTTTAATTCATCATACTCTGAGTGAAATCTGAAAACTACATTTTAGCAGATGTAATACAACTCCTACAACATACTATGGTTAAGCGTTCAAAATTTTCCTTATTTTTTTTACAACGATACACAGTCTACAAGATGTTATTTATGTTTAGACCAAAGTTTTGAATAACGAAAAGTATTTCCATATTTTTTATGTTTTCGTCTTCATACTACTATCATTTTTAAATTTTCCTGACTCGCAGAAAAAATTCGTTACTAGAAAATTTAAAAAACTTTAAAATTTTGCTCTTTTGTATACATTATAAAACACAAACAGCAGTTTCATGCCCGAAAACGATTAAGATGATAATAGGGGTAAAGATCATAGAACAATAAACCTTACTTTTAAAATAAATATTTTCCAAACCGGGTTATGCAACAAAAACCAAAAAAGAAAACTTCAGTTTCACTTTGACCAGACCTTCAAAATGATCTATTTGTTCGAAGATTAAAAATTTCTTTTCTATAATCTTTAATTAAAACAAATATTTCTTTATCTAAAAAAGACGCCGTGAGCAGCGGAGCGCCATCACGGAAGTTGAATTTTTCCTTTCATCTTCGGTATTGAGTGTCTACAAGCGAAATATAATTGAAAGTCCACAAGCGATTTGTAATTTTGGTGGTTTCAAAACTGATGATGAGTGTCCGGTTGATCGGGTCTTTAAAAAAAGGTTTTAAGTTTTTAAGGGCTGAATCTCAGTAAATTTCAATTTTGTGCCGATAGCAGTTAACAGGGAAAAAGCCAACACAATTCGTACGAGGGCATTTCTATCCATGCTTATCCGCCAATTGCCTTTGTGTTTTATTTTTAAATATTAAAAAAGGAACTTAAATAGTAAACTGGAAGGCTTTTATGAAGATATTTTTTCCTTCCAAAAAAATCCAAAATTTTTATTTTATAAATAATAAAAATCCAAAATTCCTAATTGATAAATAAACAGTGACTTTAATAACATTTGTAAATTACTTAATATGTATGTATTTCATTTGTTAAAAAATTATATTCACTTTTTTTTTAATTTTTTAAAATTACTATTCGCCTACTTGTATTTAGAATAAAAATAATGCATTTAAAACACATTTAACAATAGCATTTAATTCCGATGTAAAAATGGGAGAAATGGGGGGAAAAGTAATGTGGACTCCCTAAAAGATACTAGTTGGATACTAACTGAATACGCGTACAAAATTTCAGCTCTCTAGGTTTCCTTAGAGAGTCTCTAGACGTGTTAGAAAACAAGCAAAAAAATTAAGGAAATATTGGCGTAAAAATCGTGGGGGTAAGGGTTAAAAGTTGAAACATCCAAAAAACAGTGTCTGGCTATTAGCTTAACCTGTACACAAAATTTCAGCCCTCTCGGTTTATTTGGGGAGATTTTGACCCGAACGAAACTGTTAAAAAACAAGAAAAATCATGTTCTTTTGGGTATAAATATATATATATATATATATATATATATATATATATATATATATATATATATATATATATATATGTGTATATATCAGACATTTTTTTTCTACATATTCGTGTTCTACGGGTCCGAAAACGGATAGCGCCCCTACTCTCGCCTCTTGCCGTTCTTGTCGTATAGACTGTATAAGTCTAATTTTTCAAGGAAAAATTCGACTAATAACTTTTTTGATTTAGAAAATTTCAAAAAAAAAAAAAAATATTGATCTTTTCAAAAAAAAAGAAATCATTTTGAGTGTACGATATCTGACGATATTTTACATGATAGGATTTCATTTTATATTTTATCGATACGACATTTCGGGGCGAAGAGGGGTAAAAGTGCCTAAATGGGAGATTGAAAAACTAATAGCATCATTCAATTCACATTGTGACAGTTAGTCTGATATATCAACATTTGAGCTTTGAACATAATCGCCTTCGGGTAAAACCACTTTAAGTGAAATTTAAATATTCCCAAGTTTTTCCTCAATACGTGGTCAGATCTTTTTGAAATTCGACTTGTATATCGAACAGAGGTCGAGCTAATTTTTGATCTATATTGAAGGTCATTTCCAGGTTATGTGCAGAAAAAGGATGCAGAAAACTGTACTTGATGTGGTGTAAAAATATAAAGGCAGAACGTGGTAAAATTAGTATAGAAACTTATCTTCGTAAAATTCTAGATAGTCCGAAGCACTCATTTAAAACATTATTGTTTTGGGATTCTCCGAGTTGGCACTTACCTACTTAAATTCTTTTTAAGTTTGCGAGCGTATTGAGATGTATCTTATTTTTTCAGAAGCTTGATATAAGCTAACTGCCACATTGTGCATTTAATGCTGCTACTAGGCTTTTAATTTTCCACTTAGGCACCTTAACCTCCGTCTATCCCGACGGGTCCTTCCCAAAATTTTACACTTTGAATTCTTAAATATTCATGCTTGCTCAAATGGGTACGTAATCATATTTCTAAAATAATTTCCTTTATCTATATAATTTACCAAAGGGTACGCCTATATCTGTTTCAAATTGCAACAAATATGGATAACAATTAAGGGGATGGTAACGTATTAAATTTTTTTTCTCATTTTCTTTTATTGTTTCATTAGATTGTACAACATCTTAAGATTGTTGTGCCACAATTTGAAACAAATCGGAGTAAGTCTAACTAAGATATAGAACTTTGAGCGTTTGTTGCTCCGATACCCGTTTGTATCCCTCCCAGCAAGTACGTGACTTTGTGCTCTCGGAATCCGTAAATTCTTTTATTCATCGATGGGTCTTTGTAAGTATACTAATGTATACTACAACCAATGACGTAGGTATGAAAAAATTTTTCATATTTAATATTGGATTTTCGGGTATACAAAACTTCGAAGCGATTATCTGACACTTGTCATTTTTCAAACCGGTGATCCAGTTTAAATCAAATCTACTCGACCGGTTGTTTTGAAATTTTGTGTACAGCTGCCTTACATAAATGACCGGGTATCCCTGGGAGCTTTTTTTTTTCATTTTTCATAATTATTAATTTTACAATAACAAATAAGTCCATTTTTTAGACAAAAATCGGTGTTTTCACTTCTAAGTGTCACTAAAAATTAAAAAATCGAAAAAAAATTTCCTCCCAGGGATACCTTAAGAAAACGGTTATCTAATGATATCACTCACTATTTTTAGTCGAATGTTTCCTTGAAAAAATTAGATTTATACAGCCTATATGATAAGAACGGCGAGAGGCGAGAGTAGAGGCGCTATCCGTTTTCGGACCCGTAGCACACGATTCTGAAGAAAAAAATGTCTGATATACATATATATATACATACACACACACACACACACATATATATATATATATATATATATATATATATATATATATATATATATATATATATATATATATATATATATATATATCTTATTTGAATTCCAAGGGTTATTTTCTTTTTCACAACTTGGCAACTAAAGATTTTAGTAAGGGCAGACACAGCGGTGGTGTCCTTATGCTGATCAAGAAACAAAATGTAATCAAAGCCTCTTTATTAAACTCGTCTAATTTTGGAATTTTCGTCTCTATCTCATACCCTTTTGAAAATATCGTTATTGGCTTAATATATCTTAAACCGGACATGGACTCTGACACCTGTGTGCAAATCTTAATTGATACTTTAAATGACATATTATTAGAGAATCCAAACTGCAAATTTCTACTTTGTGGCGATTTTAACTCCAGAATTGGGGATTTAAATCAATGTAATGAAGAAATTCTCAACTCTAGCAACTTAGCTTGTAATAGAACAACAAAAGACGTAGTTGTGAACAAGCGGGGAAAGTTACTTGTGCAAGCCTTAGAAGAATGTGGTTTCTTGGCAGTAAATGGTCGTACCCCTAGTGATTCACCAGCAGAATTTACTTGCGTTAAATACAATGGATCCAGTGTCATTGATTTATTTTGGATACATGCGGCTGATGCTTCTCTAGTCGAGGATCTTAAAGTTTGGGATGAATCAGGTCAATCTGATCACTTTTGCGTCTCTATTAAACTTCAAAATTTAATTAATTGTTTCTATTTTCCAGCTCCTGAAAATATCAAACAAACTATACCGAAAGAGAAAAAGGCAATACTACGATGGCTTGATTATAGGAAAGTTGAATATGAAGCACTTATGGCCTCTTCCGACGGAATATACTTTAACAGTGCAGTAAGCGACCGTCTATATGAAAATTTGGTAAAAACCATTTTCTCTGCAGCTGAAACTCTGAATATGAAACTTGATGTGAAACCAATTGCTGAAACTAAACGTAAACAGTACAAGAAACCTTGGTTCAACGATCTGCATAGAGAATGGAAAAAAGAAATTCGAAAGTCTCTTCGAATCTGTCGTCGTCATGGTTTTACCGGTGTACATCTGCAAAGTTACCTTGATTCAAAAAAGACGTATAAGAAGATGATCATTCTAAGTAAAAAACAGTATAAGCAAAAGGTTTTGGATAATCTAGCAAATACAAAAAACACATCAGCTTTCTGGAAAGAAGTACGAAAATGCTCTGTGCGATCACAAAATCCGGTGAAGTTTCTAGATGTCTCAATTTGTGAAGAATTCTTTAAACAGTGCTATCCAGAGTTATTGTCAACGGGATACACCTTCTACGATGCCTCTAATCAATTTTTGGATGCCAGCATAACATTTGATGAATTAAGGTTGTCTTTAAAAAGCCTCAAAAATAATAAAGCTGCTGGTTCAGATCTTATTTGTAATGAATTCCTGAAACACTTACCAGCCAATTGGGAGCACTACCTATTGAGTTTATTCAACTGCATCATAACTACAGAACGAGTTCCTAGCCAATGGTCTGATGTCATAATATCACTGATTTATAAGAAGGGGGATAAAAAATTACCATCTAGCTATCGCCCAATAGCTTTAATGAACTGTACACTTAAAGTTTTTACTGGTATACTGAATAATAGACTGTCTTTATGGGCTGACGAACACAATGTAATTCCAGAAAACCAGAGCGGTTTTAGGGCGAATAGAAGCTGCATTGACAATTTATTCACTCTAAATGCTATCATTAACCTCCATCTTCGACACAAGGGCAAATACATATTTGGAATTTTTGTCGACTTCCAACGTGCCTTCGATTCTATTGATCACTTTAAACTCTGGTCAAAACTCTACTCTTTAGGAGTTAGCGGCAAGTTAATTAGAATATTAAAATCTTTGTACGATAATGCTTCTCTGCGAGTTAAACTTGGCTCTAATTTTTCATCTAGAATCAATATAACTACTGGTGTTTTGCAAGGAGAAAAGATGAGTCCATTATTATTTAACTTATTCATCTCGGATATGGAGTTGCATCTTCGCGAGTCTGGATGCAGGGGTTTGAATATAGACCATCATTCTGATGTCCTACTTCTATCATACGCGGATGATATAGTTATTCTAGGTTCGTCTGAATCTGACGTTCAAAGAAAACTGAACTGCCTTAGCGATTACTGTTCAATAAATAAATTGTTAATTAACACTGATAAAACGAAAATAATAGCTTTTCATAAATCACCTAAACACAAACAGTTTCGATCATTTTCGTACAATGGAGCTACCATAGAATTAGTAAAACAGCATCCTTATTTGGGGATTCAGTGGAGTACGTCTAGTAAATTTACAGTGGCTACCGAACATGCTATCTCCAAAGCAAACCTAACTGCTGGGCGGGTAAGAAGCATGTTAGCCGTTACTAAGTCAGATGACTGGCAAACTAAATGTAAACTTTTTGATGCTATTATTAAAGGCCATTTAATATATGGTGCCGAAATATGGGCTTATAATTATATTAACAGAATTGAGTGTGTACAGCTACAGTTTTTCAAAAAAATTCTATGTCTTTCTAGAACGACACCGAACTATATGGTTCGTCTGGAATCCGGTAGATATCACATTGGTGTCGATGTATACAAAAAATTAATTAAGTGGTTAATACACATTCTCCGGTTACAATGTGACCGCTTGCCTAAGATTTGTTATAATAGACTTCTGGCTCTGGATAATACAGCAAATGATAATGAATTCAATTGGGTCGGTCACTTACGCACAATATTTTTAAATCTAGACGAAATGGACCTATGGAACAGTCAGGATGCAACTTCTATTAATCGCCATTTTAATCGACTTGCAGATAAAATTATTAACTATTTTAAGTGTAAAGACCTCGAAAGTCTTAGTAACTCATCTTATTCTCTATTTTACAAAGATTTACTTTTATCTAGCTCTTACATTACTCTGCGTTGCAATATTTCTAAGATAAGAGTAATAAGTCAACTGCGAACATGTAGTAAATTGTGTATTAAACTATACGTAAAGGGTTTTCGTTATGTAATACAGTGTCAAGAGATCTGTACCGTTTGTAATATGTATGAAGCTGAAGACTGCTATCATTTTTTCATCAAGTGTCCGATATACAAGCATCTTAGAAACGTGTACTTACAAAAATATCTTAACGCTAATATAGATAGAAGCAACTTCCATTTAAGTTTGTTCAATGTCTCTTCGACAGACATGTTAAATGACATATTTAACTATACTTCTAATGCTCTATATATAAGATCATTCGCTATTAATGAGTAATTGACAGTGATCTCATAATAAAATTACTTAATATATTAATATAAGTTCACTTAATCTTAAATTATTTATCTGTATTTCTAATGTTATTCTTACGATTTTATCTTAAGTTGTTTGAATTTATCTCAAATTTGTTTATATATTGAATGTCACACATATATGTATGTTTGTAGATCTCTAGAACCGAACTCTATTTGTACAATCAATTGATTTAACAAATAAATTATTTATTTATTATTATTATTATTATTATTTATTTATATATATATATATATATATATATATATATATATTCCCGCTACCTTTTAATATGTGTAGGGCCCCCCTATGGAAGTTAGGAGCTGAAATTTGGTAAGTGGGGCTCATTCCGATACATAAAAATACTATGGTGAGGTCAAATTCAAATTCTGGGAAATTTTGGTCACCCACCATTTTTGTAAAATTTTGGACCCCCACACATATTTCGAAAAAATGCGTAAAAAAACACGTATCACCTAATTTTTGATGCTCTTTCTATTTATGATGGCGAAAATTTGATACATTGAACTATTCAAGCTGTACAAGAAAATTTACCCCCATTTTCATCCCTCCAACTCCTCTTATGAACTCGGCCCTGGGTTAACCTAAACAGCTGAATAGGTCTTTCAAGGAATAACATTTCGTAAATTTAAAATTTTCCTCTAGCTCTTATAGTTTTCGAGTTATCTTAGGAAATACGATTTGAACCTCCAACTTTAGAGGCTTGTTTCTCCCCGCAAACGTGGAAGATGGCCGATAAAAAAATACGGGTCCTTTATTTTTGCCTATTCTAAACACCAGCGAAGTTTCATCAAAATCCTGAATTTCACTCTGGTTGCATCTCTTTGTGAGTCGTGGTATTCCTCCTGTAACATCATTCTCAAACATCAAGTGATTGCAACCACGTAAATATTTGAAGTATCCATTGTTTCCAAAAGTTACATTCCATGAATTTACAGCTAACCAATATGGTACACCGTTTTCTACTCCCCATCCAATTACCTTCACAGCATGGCGACCCATGTTGGCACCATATGAGTAGTGATATACACCTAAAAAAATAAGTGATTGAGTGATTTCTGATGCTTTAAATTGCATTAAATTCATGGAAACAATCACCAGTATAATTGTATATAAAAGAACTTATCATATTTTGCAACATCTAAAACTGCTTAAATATTTATTTTTTGGAATAAATCTTCACATATTATAAAAAAAGAAAAAAAAAAGAAAAAAAAACATTTAACCCTAGAATCATAGGTACTCGTCAAAACGACGAACGAACTTCTCTACCTGCTCCAATACTACAAGTTGTCGTTGCCTGCTTGCTATGAAACTTCTGTTATCTAATTTATTTGTTATTATAACACATTAGACGTATAAATTTTGTTTATAGCTATTGTCGTTTTTTTTTATACTGAAATAGTGTGCGTCAAAAGGACGACGATGTATGATTAACCGATGTTTTTTTTTAAAGATTTTGTACTCTACATATAAAAGTTTTCCTAATTTTTCTAAAATTTATTAGATATAGATGTTATAATTAATTTATTCAATGATTATGATAATGTGAAAGATGATTACACCTGTTTGACTTATAGAGACGACATAATACTGAAATTTTAATATATTGAATCGAAAACTAAAGAATGCGTTTCGAACGATTTAATAAAATATTAACAATTTATTTTGTGGAAAATATTTTAATTTTTATTATTTTTTGAAATCTTATTCGAAAAATTACTAACCAATTTTAGAAAATTTACAAATGTGCCTAATGGGGAAATAACTACATATCTATAAGAATATTTATCACTGAGAAATTTCACATTCTGTAAAGTCACACATGTCCACTGACCCATAATAGTTCATAAATTAATTATTTGAAAGACATGTTTTATGATACAATTGATATATTTATCTATTTTTTAATTTTTATAATGAAAATATGCTTTGATAAAAAGATTAAAAAAATTAATAAATATTTATATTAAGAAATTTTTCCAAATCCAATTTTTTTAAATATTTTGTTCGCTTTTGTAGTATTGTTATGTAAAAAAAAATGTTTTTTGCAAATAAACTCTAAAACTCCCCGTAAAAAGTCCATTCGTCAAAATGACGCCGATGTATGATTAACTTGACTCGTAGACCAACGTATAATTCTAGGGTTAACACCGTCTTTGTAACTATAGAAATCTGCGAAAACACTAAACGTTACAACAACTGGACCATGTGTCATTAGTTCACGTTGAATTGCTTCTACTCCACCTTCCACGTATGTAGTAACTGTCTTCCCCAAAGTGGCGGCCTTGTTCGAAGTTTCCAGTATAATATGAGTTAGTAGTATAATATGAGTTGTAGAGTGAAGGGGACCCCATCCAGTAGGCTGAATTTCATACGGTTGACATCCCTGTAATTGAAATGATACGGATTGTCAAATTATTTTTCATTGTTTATAACAGTGTTCTTATATACCTGGTTCGATCCATACTGTCCTCCAGATACAACTCCTGAAGTCATCCAATAATTCCATGCAATTATTGGTTCTCCACCTTGGCGCCCGTTTGCTGTACAGCTGCATATTTGTTACTCAGATATTCTTACTTGAACAGCTCCATTAGATTGTAAACAAATGCGGTCTGTGATAGCAGAAGCTGTACTAATAGCCTAACACGAAAGCAAATTAATTTTAGTTAGGTTTGTAACTGATAGAAATAAATAATTAATATAATATCCTGTAATAAACTATATATTTTGTAGTTTAAGAATTCCCACTAGATCTTCTTACCCAATAAGAGCCGCAGTATCCCTAATCTCGAATCTCCCATAATGAGGGACAATCTGGTCTGACCTGTGAGATCAAAATTTTCCGGAATTACCATTCTGTCATTGCCTGTGTAACGAATTCTTTTTATCGGGGTTTTTGGCTGAATATTTTCATCTACACCGAGCAAATTTTTTAAATGCTCTATACAAACATCTGGCGGGAAGTTACGTCCTGGCTTTCACATCGGTCCTCGCTTTTTTATTTCTTCAATATAATTATTTGATAATGGATGAAAATCTTTATCAGCCGCAACTAAAAGGACTAAAAGTAGACCGAAAGCTGCTACCACCAACGAATTCATTTTCTCGTGTATATTTTACTTCCAAAGAAATAAACTGATTAAAATGCGTGAAACAGAATAATTTCTTTAAATTATATTATTATTTGTTGAAATACTTCCGATATATAATTTAAAGAATTTTACTTACCTTTGAATTATTTTCGCCAATCTCTTCTTCCTCACTGTGTCTTCAAAGAAAAACTATGTTCCTTATATTGTAAATTTTTCCAATTAGTGAGCACAGATACTGTACTAAGGTTATTTTATTTAACATTTTTTAGATTTTAGATAGAATTCTATTTTGAATATGAAACTGATATTTATAGCATGCCTTTGATATAATCTTTTTTTTTTTTTAGTTTAGCTAATTTTATGTACGAATTTTGTATCGTTTAATTTTCCAGCTGTACTATTTATCAAAGAATTGTAAATAATAAACAAATATGGAACACCATAAAGTAACGCTCAAATCTATTAATATTATCAAAGAATTATTACCGAAATTATTGTAGACTTTTGTCTCAATGATTTATGCCAAAAATTTTAAAACATATTATTGCAAAAGAGTACACACCAAAAGATTATTCAAAAAAGTATCAAATAAACTTAATTCTAAATACTTCAGTGAAAAGGTCTCGATATGTCTGCTTTTCTACAGACATGGAAAGTCCTTTTGGTTATGTTTCGGTTAAGTGTCTAGAGTAACCCCTGTTCAAGAAAAAGAATTAAATCAAAAATCAAAAATCAAAAGAAATAAATCAAGTATTGGACTATCTATGCAGAATTTTTGTTCATATAATTAACCTTATAACATTAAAGAGGATAGATAGATAGTTTAAGCCTTCTGAAACGCTACCTCCAAGTTGCTGTAGTATCATCAATTTCGAGGATATCAATGATTAAATTTATAAGTACTGGTTTTTGTTTAATAACAAAAACCCTCGAACGATCGTAGAAAGGATTTTTATTAAAGAAATTAAAGCTAAAATTGCGTTCTAAAAAAGCACAACATACAGTTTATTCAAAAGAATTTCTTTAATTTTTTCACAACTTTTAAATTTGAGAAAAATTTCAAATTTTTTCGGTAATAATCGTTTAAGAAAATGTTATTCTGCAAAAACATTATTCGATTTCCAGCACCAAAAAGTCAATACTAGAATCTTTTTAAATGCTATTTAATATTATTAGTTTTTATTTTTGACAAAGATAAGCAGCGTTTTAAGAAAAGGCAAACCTTTAAAAAATTCCTGGTGTTCCTTTAATTTCTTTGATGAATATAGACTCACTTGAATTGGAAAACAATCTACAGAATGAATTTGCGTGCAAAATTTAATATTTCAGAATAAATACTTATTAAAAAGAAATTTATTTTAAAATATGTTTAATAATTTCAAATAAATAAGTAAACAGATCGTTGTGCATTCTCCGAAACAACAGATGAAACCCAATGGTAATCCAAGCGTGTATTTTTCTATTACAAAAGCATTAATTGTTGTTATTAATTGATAAACAATAATGTTTGGATTGCCCAGCATGAATATACATTATACCTGGGATGTATATATGATATGAAAAAATTAAAAATTAACTACAAGTTGATAAGATTTATAATTAATGACATAAATACACCAATATATAATGATAAAATAAATGTATTTTTTATCATTTATTATTACACGAGGGGGTTTGTATTTTTTCAAATAAATTTGTGTTTATATACATAACAAAAATGTTTGCCTAGCAATTCAGCGAGAGGTTAACTAAGAGGAGAACTATAATTATAATATAACGGCAAAGCTAAAATATTTTTTCTTAACATTTCTTTGAGTTAAATTGCTTTTAGACAAGAAATTACAGAAGTTGTAGAAATCACAAATTTATCCATAAAAAATATAAAATTTGAGTGTAGTGGGGTCAGTCAATTTAAAGAATGAAATAAAGTTAGGTAGTATAATTCATACTATAATTTAATATTCGTTACTATGGGTCTGAAATCAGTTCTTACTAATGAAAACTTTTTTTTCATTTTTATCATGTTTCTTCAGTGATAGGAGAAGTGGAAAATTACTTACCATTTTTTCTCGGTAAAAGTCTGTCCTAACATTTTTTTTAACAATTTAATTCATGTGTATGAAGTCCTATAAGAATATTGTAGTTTTTTCACCGTGGAAAAAAGTTAGGTCAGATTTTTACAGCGAAGAAAATGCTACAAATTGTTTCATTGTATAAGTAAACACGATAAAAATGAAACAAAAATTTTTATTGGTAAATTTAACTGATTTCAGAGAACCATAGTAACAATGTATTAAATAATAATATGAATTATACTATTTTTTTATTCGTTAAATTGTCTTACCGTATTATACTTGAGTTTATATTTTTTCTGAATAAATTTGTATTTTGTGCAACTCAAATTTCTTGCCTAAAGATACGAGTAATTTAACTCGAAGAACTGTTAACCCAAAAACCCTTCAGCTTCCCTGTCGCGTTTTCATTAGTTGACAGTTCTTCTTGTTAAATTTTCCCAAATTTATTCGAAAAATTACAAATTTCTCGTGTAATAATAAGTGAAAAAATTTACAAAATTATACTATTCTTAGGGAGCTAAATATTGAGTTATTTTGTTACTAAAAAATCAAAAACATAAAACATTCTATAAAAACATATAAATATGTACTAAGTAATAATTTTTGCGAATAATTTGTACGTTCTGTCTTCTTGTACAGTAACTTAACCTGACATTGTCTGTTTAATTGTTTACAAAAATACGTCTTTGGTTTGAACCAAACGTAAATCATTAGCTATTTCATTAACAACTAAATATTGTCAAAATTTATTATAGAACTCTAGTTAGAAGCTACTAGTCACCTAGATATAATTCAGACATTCATCCCTGTAGCACACTGCCGCAAAAGCGAAACGGAAGCCAACCGGAACGAACTACAAGCGAACAGCAAAACTTTGTCGAGCATGTTTTTATATGACGCGATTGACACAGTTTGTGAAACGAAACCAGGCCAAAATCAATTCGTCGAGTGTTCGCCCGAAATTTGTCCATGTTAACAGATTTCCGCTGGTTCGCACGAAATTTGTCTATTCGTTTCCATGGAAATGATTATTATTGAATTCGGTAAAAAAAAGTTCATAAGCTGGTTTAGTACAAGTTATTATAGAGTAGGAACTTAACCCTAATTTTTAACAAAAAGCGACCACGAGCGTTCCAGTGGCTAATTTTTCTTTTAATCGATTCAAAATTTAAAAAGGAATAAAAAATTCCAATACTACATTTTTTACCAAATGCCGGCGTCACTGAAAAGTTGAAATTAATGAAAGTAATAGGTAAGATACACGTATAAATTTTGTATTTGTAGTATTCTATTTATAAAGACAATTGATATATAAAAAAAAAAAAAAATTATAACATTTTTTTTAGAGAAAGAAGAAACTATTGACAAATATGATATTTTAGAATGAATACGTGGACTAAAATCAAACATTTATAAGAATACTTATCAAATTATTTATTTTTATCAATTTTTAGCATTGAAGCCGTGATTTAATCAAAAAATAGTAGGTATTTAAGTTTTATATTTTATTTTAAATTCTGCATCGATTAAAAAAAAAAAAACCACCCACTAGAACGCTCGTGATCACATTTTCAATTTCTAAGCATCTTTTTAAGGGTAAGATCCTCGCCTATTATGAGCATCAAATTAGTTTGATTTTTGGTATTATTAGTCTTCTCTCTACTTTAGTAATTTTCTCTTAAATGGATAATTTAATCGAACAATCGATTATGTCGGTGAAAGGAAATGAGAGGCTTCTTTTTGCATGTGTAGGGCCCCCTGATGAACGAATGAGCTGAAATTTGGTAAGTGGGGCTGAAAAAATGGGGCAACAATACTATAAAAGTGGGGTCAAATTTTATTATTGCCATTCAAACTGGGCTACTACGCCAAAGCGAAACGAAAGCGAATAGAAAGCGAACCGAGTCGTCCGCTCCGTGTCCGTTTCGCTTTCGCTGTAATGTGCTACAGGCGTCAAACTCGTAATTTCTATTTTTTTTCCATTAAACACAATTTAAACACAAATATTAAAAATTAAACGAATAAAATTGCTATTCAATTTAAAATCATATTAGGACTGATGAAACTTCAAAAAATCTTACAGAAAACTTTAAGTCGTGTTGTCTAAATTAATTTAGTAGAGGGTAAAGATGTTCATATCAAATTTTCCTGTTTATTCATTTATCGTTATTTGAAACATGCAGTATAATAAAGTAGATAAGAAATAATTCGTATACAGTTCGAAAGTATCTACAATATTTGAAAGTACTTTAACTTTTCCTTCCATTAACCTACTTTACTACGTTATTATATACAGTACGTAAAATGAGATACGTGTTCGTATGTACCTAATGAATATTTGTGAAATTACTTTGTATATTATATTTTGCAAATGCTTAATCTTCCACTGTTTTCTCCATTTATATAGATTAATTGAAATTTACGCCTGTAACATTTAGATGCAAAATTTCATATTCGTAGGTGCAAAAATGTAGAACTTACGGGAGTGTGATAGAGAGACGAATGAACGAATAAACGGACTTCATGAAGCTGTAAGAATTATTCCGAAATATTTAAGTGTTCCGGAACCCGAAAAAAATAAGAATTCTTATATATTGAATTCTTTTTAAAAAAAAAGTATATTTGGTGTAAATTTTCAAGATCTTTTTATATATATTTTATGGTTGTTCACGAAATGCATTACGCGATTAAAAAAGGCCGACACCCGCCCCTAAATTTGCATTCCGTATCAAGGAATACACACGAATTGCATCCGGCGGTGAATATTTTATTGGTGTTTGGGGTGTAATTGGTTACAGATAGATTCGCATACATAGGTCAAACGGTTTCACGTCTTCAAATAAATGGCACAAATGAAGCGAAATCAAATATACCTAATTTTCTCCCCTGTTTTTGTTGTTTTCATACTAAAGTATAGAATCTTAAACTTGTACCTCTAGTTTTGCTTTATTTATTAATAACATTAGACCATTTTTAGTTGATTTGGCCTACTTTTCCTTCGATCAAATGTACAACCAACTAGATGACCCTAGAATACAAGAATTCTGTGATTATATCCTCGATGCTTACATCTCTGACGTGGCTTATTTTTTAACTTCAATATTGGTAGAAGTTTCATTATCAAATTCCAAAACAAAAAAGTGATTATGAGTCATTTCATTTGTAACTTAGTGCCTTCTTTAATGACCCAGACCCGAATTTCTTTCAATTTAAGATCTTACTCAGGGTTAGAAGTTTAAAAAAAGATACGTTTTCAATAATTTTTTCCAAAGGAACCTTATATGCAATCGATTTAAAATTTTATACTCATTATTAGACATGTCTTTATCTATCAACAAAAATTTTAATTTCTTTTTTTTCGATGACAGTAAATTCTCTTTCGACTACCGCATTCAGATTTCGAATATTCGGACACGTCTAGTTGAAGAACTCATCCAAGGCTTTAGGATTTCCAGTATATTCATCAAATTTCGTAAAAAATCAAATTTTTACGAAATTCACTGAAAATGGTGGATGTCCCAAGCCCTTGGATCAGTTCGATTCTCGGATCCTCGACAGTGACATTATCTTATGTAAGCGGATTTTCGAGAACAATAACCTTTGTAACTGAAATTCAGTACGCTAGGCAAGATACTGCGACCTAATATATTTTCTGTAGACTATATATCATCGCATATGCACAGTATTTGTGTTAGGGTTTCGAAGAAAAATTTCGAAGCTATCATAGTTTCCCGGAATTTTACATGCACATTTTACAGGTGTAAATTTCATTTAATAAATAGTAAAAACAAGAATAATAATAATTTTAGAAATTAGAAAATGGAGATAAAAATTTAAAAAGTGATGTTAAAGTTGAAATTCTTTTTACGATTTTTTACTTTGTAGCTTTGTTTATGAAATATTAGGTTTCAAAATAATTTTTAATTAAAAAAGAATCAACCGATTCAGATTCAGAAATTTTTAATGAGCTGTTTTTAGAAAACTCTTTTTTAACGAGCCTTTACGATTGAAGACGGACTTATATATATATATATATATATATATATATATATATATATATATATATATATATATATATATATATAAGAAATTTAAATAGTTTAGGTTTTATAGCTTTAGAAACGTTGTGATTTAACTTGGAAAACTATCAACTCCAATTATTCACTAAACTGGTAGTCAAGAAACTTACTACCAGTTAACTACAAACTTATTCAAAAAAATGCAAACCTCTAGCATTTATATTACTTTTAGTAAATATCAAATAACAGGTTATTTTCTTAGGAAGTATCGCTGTCATATCTCTGTAGTTTTAGTTGATAAAAATAAAAAAATATTTCAAAATTGATAGACATATTTTATATACCTATCTATATATAAGTACTTGGTAACAAAAGAAAATTAAAACATTATAATTTCATTGTTTTTCCTTTTGTCCTGATCGTCTTCTTCAGAAACATCCACCAAGCAACATAACATCTTTTGTCGTGCAAACAAAAGAAATGTGACATCCTTTTGTCTGTTAAAATAGAGTAAAGAACAATACTAGAGGTAATAGAAAAACACAACGTCCAATATACGTAAAAAGTAACATAAATATGTAAATATAATGTCTTGAGGAAATTTCAACTTGAGTCTGGTGATCTTTCAGTTGTTCAAAGACTAGAAAGCACTACAACTATCTCACTCTTTGTCAATTGTAATATATTACAAAGTATACGCAGACACAATTTTTCAAGAACTTAAACGCATACAAAAAATATGGACGAGATAGTCTAAAGTCAATTTACCGTGGCACTGATCTACGAGAAAAAAGAAATAAAATTAACCTTAGATGGATGATACTTCAAGATACTTTTTAGGTTCGCAAACGTATTACGACAGATAAGTAACCATTTAGTTAATTAAAGTGGTTCAAGATTTTGGTATAATTTGTACCCTGAACCTTCTGTACCATTTGGTATAATTTCTTGCCATTAATAATCTGCCTTCACCTTTCCCTAGTCTGCTAGTTCTGTTATTTTCTCACATTCTATTTTGTCATTGGAACTTTTTCAGTTTGTCTCATTGCCGTTCCTGCTAGTCTACAAGTTAAAATTTTGTCCAGCAACCGTCGATGTTACACATACCTTGATGCCTTCAGTTTTTCGTGTTTGTATTATCAACTTTAAGATCAACATCAAAGTTAGGGTTACCACTTTTGAATCGATTGAAAAATTTTGATACTGGTCACTGAAACTCCATTTTTAATACTAACATATTAAAACGTAATTATTGCAGCAAGACAAAAATCATGCCGAAAGAACGTTAAAGGGATAAACTACGATGGGGGTACCCATATTATAATGTAACTTGGACGCACGAATCGCAAACAAGTACCCACGTTCGGTCTGTAATTTCAATTTGAAAATAGTTAGTCGTAAGAGTACGATGCAAGTAAGTATGGTAATTACATTTGCCTGCTAGAACCAAAAAAGTGATTTACGTGGTTGTGCTATTTTTTTCATATAGTTTTACATTTTAGAAAGATATCAAAGGAAAATTATACGTGTACTAGCCGTATACCCACCCGATGGAATTTACCATCGACAGCATCTCAGGATGTCAGTCAGTGTTAAAGATTTATTAAATAAGATATTTATTTTAATAGCCATAGTAACATACACACACCGGCAGAATTAGCGGAACATATAAAATATCCGTAAAAATCAAACAAACCATTTAATTTCAAGAAAATATTAATCTTATTTAAATATTCACTTAAAATTACATGTCCACAAGTCGATATGCCTTTATTTTCGGTAGCAAAACAAGTAACCATATAAAATGGCAAATTTTTGGAATCTTATGTCGTCTAAGAATAATTTAAGTCAAAGATTATTTAACAAATAGAAGATGAAACACAGCGTTTTAATCCCGCCTGGTTCCTCCCGTGCTCTTATCAAAGCTTCCATTCGTTTTTCTATACTCAGCATGATGTTATCTATAGTTTCCTGAGACCGTCTTTGCCATTCTTCAGTTACGGCAGATTGCAGCTCGACCCCATTGAGAAAAAACGGCATTTGAATTCGAAAGTGACAGACCTCTTAAAAAGAACTGCATCAATAATAAATAAAAACAGTTCTATGGAAAGTCAATTGATTCGTTGCTTCAATATTATTTTAAGTAAAAATGGAAAAAAAAAACCGCCAACTTTGCTTAATAAATAGGTTTTTATTTTTCTTTTATGTTCCGCTAATTATGCCGGTGTGTGTATTTTCATATATTTTTAATTTCAAAAATGACGACTTTCCATACAAATTTTCATCTCCTATTTAACCCGCGATTAGAGGACGAATTTTCAAAAATCATTTCTTAGTGCTCACCTATCTTAGATGCGGAACTCTTGGGGAAAATTTCGTTCTTCTAAACACAGTGGTTTAGGCTGTGTGTTGTCTGTCAGAGTAGATTTGTTCATTAAAGAGATGCGTTCGTTATGCAGGTACTCCATCTTGCCCCATAGATGGAGCAAAAAAACAATTTTTTATATTTATAGTTTTTATGAGAATGTGAAACGTTTGTTGTTCTTTCTGGTTTAATTTATTCTGATTATTAACCCTTAACCTCTGAGGTACCGGTGTGGTACATAACTTAAATTATTATTCATTCAATCACTTTTCAATGTATATGAGTTTACTGATTAATAGATAATGATTCTATGTAAAAATTTGCACAATTTTTTTTTTTAATATATTTGGAATGCTCAATACATTTATAACAAAATAAGCATAATATTCAAACTACATATATGTCCCAGAGCACCTACTGTGCATAGACGAATAATGCCATTTCGTACGTCAGTGTTAGCGTAATAAAATTACACGTCAGTGGCTAAGGATAAAAATAGTAAAAATAATTGGAAAATCCTTGATCTCAAAAATTCAGGCTTTTATTTAACATTGAAACCTAACTACCCCTTCTTGCATCTATAAAAAAATTGAATATACCTCTACCTTGGTGTATCCCATGTTTAATAGTATAACAATTTCTAATTGTAAGAATTCAGGATGTCATTATTCGATAACATTTTGTAATTTATTTAAATAGTGTCCCACGTCTCTAGATTCCCGATAATTCATGTATGAATAATATATTCAAAATACTACGTAAATTGGTGCATACAGACCGTAACACTATTAGCGGTTTGAAACCACAACTAAAATACATTTTAGTTATCAATAATAGCTCCACTCTTGCATGCAACCGTTCAGTTTTCGATCGACAACCACCGAATAGTTAGTTACTTTATTTTGAATCTTTCAGTCATATTTTAGACGGATGTAACATATTGTAATATATGTAGCGTATACAAGCCACAAAATCATTGTAATGTTACATTATGTAACACTATAGGTATCTATCTATATACGTACATACGAATAATATGGTTTTTGGATCGTTTACACAAACAGTAATATCATTATTCGTTGACTGCTAAAATTTTAATTATTCTTGGAGTTGTTAAATAAAGATCAATTAGAGTTAAAATCTGTTTAAAATAAAAGTTTTGGTATCCAACTTAATGATCTAAACGATAGGGGAAAAAGAGGGGAGTTAATACTGGTGAAAGAAATAGTACTGGGTATTTTTTTTGGTACTAAGGGGGAGAATGAACTGCCTGATTATCGGAAACATTTGGTATTCCTTCATACCTTGACAGAAGCAAATTTAGCATTGTTATGCAAATATATTACAAAAGTTTTCAAAATTTATTAAAAGCTTCTTTTAATATTTAAATTTGCTAGCCTCACGATGAGTTTTCTGGTTGACGTCACGTTAAGTTTACAATTATTTTTAGATAAATAATTACTATATAATATTACCTATTCCACTCAGGATATATTATCTAAGAGAAGAGATGGATTAATCGTAGAGGTTTGGAAACCTTTTGAAAATTCAATTTGAATGTAATACATTGGAAATTTATTTATTCGAAACACTTAAAGGTTCAAAGAGTTTCAAAGAGTCTAGAAACTTATTCCCTTACCCTTCGTTTAGACATAAGATTTTAATCGAATGTTAATCGAATCGAACGAAAATCGTATAACAATTGGTGTAAACCGGTGATCGAATTGTGATCGTATTGACTTCTATTTTGAAACAACTGTTAAAAAAGTAGATTGCAATCCTATTTTTTAGTTCGATTTTTTGAATATCAAAATGGCACTAACTGAGAATATTTAAAAAAATCATGTAAATAGTATTATTATTATTTTAAAAATTAGTGTACGTCATCTTAGATAATATTTCATATATGTAGGTATTACTCATAATTGTCATTTAGGTATAATTATTTATACATATAAAATTAAGAGAAAGTGAATACTAGACAAGTTGATATTCTATGAAGCCCCATTTTCTTCTTTTTTATTCGAAAGTAGAAATCGTACTTGTATGAACTCGGAAGTATCAATAAACAATTTTTTTTTTTTTTGATTAAATTGGGTTACTGCTGCCCGTGGATGGCGCGATCAGCAGCACCCGGCGGCATCGCCATCGGAGGGCATGCGCCGCCAAAACGAGAGATAGATAAAAACAAACACAAAACAGACAGGGACATATAAATGCTATAGACAGGGGACAAACACTTACGTAAAAATTAACAGAATATCGAACAGACCCTGCCATCCCAGGGTCCAGTGAAAAGCTCGATGAGTACAGGACTTGCCACATCGGGCCGAAATAAGTGAGGTCTCCTGTCCTCAGTTGGTCAAAGAAACACTTACACGGCTGGGGGCCTAATACTACACGATAGATATGAGAAATTATTGAGTTAAGGCCAATGTCAGTTTATAAGTGTAACCACCAGTTCACTATTAGAGTTACGCAGTTAGACCAGCTGACTGGGCGTGTATACAAAAAAAACCAATAACAAGAAACGAATTTAAAACAATACCACCAGGGGTGTAAAGAGCCTCTGGTGGCATAACAAAAGATAAAATGATAAAAAAACAGTCACAAGATGATTAAAAACAAAACAATTAATGCACGACTTGGGTAAAAAGTAAAACAATAATATCACAGTAGGTTTCAGTCGAGTCAGTTGCTCTGCGACACGATCCTGGTCCCTATAACTCCGAAAATTCTGAAACGGCTTCGTCAACTCATAGGAACTCATCCGTGCAAGGAACAAGTGACGTCTGCTTACTAAGTGAGTAACTTACAACCTTTCAGTCAGACGTCGGGGTTCGACTTACACGGGAGACCGGTACTTGATTCAGCCACGTTCGTCCGAATCGGGGCCACAGGGAACAAAACAGTGCCGCAGGGTATCACAGTACAACTGACTTATGTCCCTACAACACCGATGGGGGAGAAGCAGTCCCAAGACGCTCACGGACGTATCCGTATAAGGGACGACGACGTCTCCTTACTAAGCGAGTTCGCTCAAGCCGTTCAGGCAGACGCCGACTCATACACCTGGATGACGCGGACGAGTGCGTCGAGCGCCGCATCCCTACCCATCGAGGTTACAGGGACAAAAATTAACAATTACCACAGCCAATTCATCAGCAATTGTGTCCACTGGAGTGCACCGTCCAGGGGACATTATAAAATTTAAATAAAAACAAATAAAAAAGCAGGATCACAGCACGAAATCACAGACAAAACTACACAAATCACAGTATAAAAATATCACGATTCGACTTGGCGGAACACGAATCACGACTTTGATAATCACACGCATACGGATACTAAACGCACACGACCTGTTACCAGACATCAGGGAGAAAGCTATCGTACAATCAGACGGTGGTGTTTCTCTCATACGGTGGACATCTCTGTCGGTCATACGACGTTCGTCCTCGTCGAAAAAAAATCGATTTTTATTTCGATTTTCATCTAATAAATATCGTATGTCTAAACGCCTCCCTTATAAATGAAAAAAAACGCCGTGAGCAGCGGGGGGCCCCCATCAGGAAGTCGAATTTTTCCCTTCATCTTCGGTACTGAATGTCTACAAGCGAAATGTGATTGAAAGTCTACAAGCGATTTGTCATTTTGGTGGTTTCAAAACTGATAATTAGTGTCCGGCTGATCGGAGCTTTAAAAAAAGGTTTTAAGTTTTTAAGGGCTGAATCTGGTTAAATTTCAATTTTGTGCCGATAGCAGTTAGTAGGAAAAAAAGCCACCACTATTCGTACGAGGGCATTCCTACCCATGCTTATCCACCAATTGCCTTTAAGCCATAAGTTTTTGGCACAAACCACATAAATAATTTCAATATGTTGAAAAATTACGTTAAACCGTCTTCAAATTAATCTTCTAAGAATTCATCTTTTATATCGTCTTCACTTACGTCTTGAAAAATACGTCTCTATTTACAAAAATTGTTTTCAATTCATAGGTCACTTAACATTATTGCTCGACTGTTTAGAACAATAAAATTATAAATTAATTAAAAATTACAATAATGACAATAAATTATTAAATTTATCCCACATATATATATATATATATATATATATATATATATATATATATATATATATATATATATATATATACATTCTCGCTACCATTTACCCAATGTGTGGAAGTTAAGAGCTCTAATTTGGTAAGTGGGGCTCATTTTCGATGCGCCTCATACTATCAAAGTGGGGTCAAATTTTGGGCAAATTTTGGATTCGACCCAACGTTTAGGAGGGTGGTGGGGGGGGGGGGGGAACAAAACAATAAAAATTTTCTAAACCGGTTGGAAATAATGTTTCGGTCAATTATCTACAACATACCCAAAATTCAGTTTCCTAGGATGATTTGGAGGGAGTAGAGGGGGGGGGGGGTAATTTGGCTGGATATAACGCGCCCACAGCCCCCAGAATTAACTTAATGAGTTGAAATTTGGTATGCTGATAGAGTTCGTTGATAGAGTTGGTAACTAGGGTCTGCTTTTTGGAGGTTTTAATATTTTACCCCCACCCCCCCCCCCCCCCATTTTTAAGCTACAACTCTATGCTTTTTGACGTTTTCGAAGTTTGTACCGCTCGCACAGCTCGTCCAGGTAAACCTAGAGGGCTGAAATTTTGTATACGGATTGAGTTATTATCACGGGGGTGCCTTTTGGGGTCTCAACTTTTAACCCTTACCCCCACGATTTTTACGCCAATATTTCCTTGATTCCCCCCCCCCACTTCTCCCATTTTTACATCGGAATTCAATGGTATTGTTAAATATGTTTAAAATGCTTTATATTTATACTATAAGACAAATAGGCAAATAGTAAATTTAGTGAACAAACTTTACGCCAGTATAATTTTATTATATAGGATTTTTAGTAATTAATGGTATATTATTCAACGAGCTGGTAATGATAGCTATTACTCACGAAGATGAAATTGCGACACGAGCCGAGCTTACGCGGCGAATGTCGTAATGCATCTGAGTGAGTAATAGCCATTGCAAGCGAGTAGAATACAATATTTTTTTACGACTTTTTTCTTTTGGATTTAAATAAAATTTAATATAAATATTAAATCAAAAGAATAACATTTTTAATCTATCTTTAATTTCATTAAATGTTTGTATACAGAGTGTCAGAGAAATAAGTCTTAATATTTTGAGGGGTGACTCATAGCACTCTGTAGACACTAAAACCGCAGGAATTTATTCGGAATTAACAGTCGCGTCACCCCTCAAAAGGATAAGAGTTATTTCCCTTACAGCCTGTATATAATATATATACACACACATATATATATATATATATATATATATATATATATATATATATATATATATATATATATATATATGTGTGTGTGTGTGTGTATATTATATACAGGGTGTAAGGGAAATAAGGAAATAACTCTTATCCTTTTGAGGAATACTTCAACATGGCAACGATCCGAAACATACTTCGAAATTATTAAAAAATTGGTTAGGTAAAGAAAAATTCAAAATCCTGATGTAGCCATCTCAAGGTCCTGATCTTAATCCTATTGAAAAATTATGGTCATATTTGAAGAGTACTCTTTTGAATGAATATGAATTACCTCCGTCAAATTTAGAGATTTTATGGGACATGTACAGGAACTGTGGTAAAAAATGTCAACTGATTACTGCGAAAAAACTTGTTAGAAGTGTTAAAACACGATTACATGCTGTTAGAGAGGGAAAAGGTCCATGGACATGATACACGAATGCCGCGCAAAACGGAACAGCAAGAAAGGTTTGTCTCTCTCTATGTTAGTATAAGTGAAGTCTATAGAGGGTGTTCAAAATCTACACATATATAGATATACACATAATGGCAATAAAGGTAACATAAGTGTGATAAAAATAAAAACTAAAAAAAGTTTTGGACATACCAAATCCGTAATAATAAATGCACATATAAACATATCACTTTTTTCAAGTTAAAAATATTTTTAAATATTCATGTTATGATATCGTTTCTGAGAAAATACGTCGTGAAAAACGCACATATTCGGTCCAAGACTAAATATGTATTTAATTATCTAATATATTAATTTATTATTTTGTAAAAAAATACATAAACATATGAAAACTTGAAGATTTGAAAATAATATGTACATATGTGACTAAAAGCCTATCAATTTATGTTTAAATAAATCAGAATATACCTATGACATATCTTACATGAGGATACATGAATTCTATACGTATTTCCCTTATTTAAAAAGTTGCATTATAATGATATTTTTGTAAATAAAAATTTTGAATTAAAATATCTAAAGGAAAAACTGTATACACTACATTTTAGCAAAAAAAACTTGTGATAAGGTAAACAAATAACGTTTCATTTCTTTCTCTGTATTTAGTTTGTGAAGGAACCTTATTGCGAAGCAAAGGTGTACTAAAACTTAATTATTTGATGCTCGCTACAAGTGGTGCAAAAGTAAACTAAAGGTCATTATGATTATTTTATTCTAAAATAGGCTTTTAAGCTAAATTAAGTTTGTAACTTTACGTACCAATAAATGTACTTTTCAGTTATATAAATATTTTTTTGATTGCAGGGTTTATAATATATTCAAGAAGTACAAATATCCAAAATTTATATTTGTGGACTCAGTTTGGCACCTAACTATATATATATATATATATATATATATATATATATATATATATATATATATATATATATATATATATATATATATATATATTTAAAGTAGGGGAGAGGTGTGTCAGTAGTAACAGAGGGTCAATTGTAACTTCAAAATTTGCGAGACATCTATCAATCCTGTTGAAGAGTATTACATATCATAAAGTGGCTTCTAAAGTTGTACTTTACTGACAAAACTTAAGTTGTACTTTACTGACAAAAGTTAATATCATCCGGAGGTTTTCTCTCAGCAATATTAAATGTGTTTATATAAGCTAATCGTAAATTTTGAGTGCGTTAACAATTTTTTGATTTTTGAAGTAAATACCCCATCAATTGGAATAAAAGTGATTTTATTGGAAACAAAATCAATCAAATAATATTTTCAGATAGATAGCTTAGCTTTTTTAATCCTAATTAATATTTTATGAATTTTTTTATATAAAATAAAACAACGCTGGAACAATTGCAACAAATTCAGTATTGTCGATTGTAACATGTACAACTGACAAAAGGTTTTAGTTGAATAAAATTAAACTTTATATTTTAGGTATGAATCGAAATAATAAAGGAGAAACAAAAATCTTCCATTAATGGGATTAAAAAAAATGCTTATAATATGCAAAACCAAAAACTAGGATAGAAACTATATTCAATGATGTATATATGAATTCTGTTAAAAGAGTAATAGAAAGAGAAAAAATTCAGAGCTGTTGCCTGAGACTATGCTATTTGTCACCTTCCTTACTCATTATGTAAGGAAGAATTTTTAAAACTGGATTAATTATAATAACTAACGTGTAAATTCAACTAAATAATGAGTGTTACAATTGAACCTAAGCCCTGTAACAACTGATCCTCTGTTGGTGACGATGGTAACATTACACTTTGGTCCACATAAATGTAGGTATTTTAATTATTAGTCAACATAGAGTATTTTTGTGCAGCTCATTCAAAACCTGAAAAATGCCCGTATCTTGTACCAAAAATTTAATTCTCTGTGACTAATAAATACAAAATTACTAGCCTGTATATTTTTTTTGTTACTATTGACACACCTCTCCCCTATACTCCCTTTATAACCAACCCGGTTATAACGAATTTCCGGTTATAACGTACCAATTTGAGCCTGTCCGAAATGCACCGAATAACGAACTTGCAGAAAATTGTTATTCAGTTAAAAACCAAAACAAACAAACGTACCCCTACGTAGTTATCATTTCTTTAATTCATTTTTTGTGCTTCGTTTCATATAATTTTACGTAATTTTCGTTAACAAAAATTTTGAAAATAAAAAGACAACGTCGTTTGTGATTTAATATTAGAGGTATAGGTATATATGAAATTATAATTATTTTAAAAAATGATAAAAAACATCATTGATAATATTTGTAACGAATTTAGTTTGATAAAATCAACAGTGTTCATAACAATTATTTAGGAAAAAATGAATATCGCTTAGTTTTTCGAAATTTAGCAATTTGGGAAAATCGAATGTCATTTGATTTTCCAAAATTCAACAAATTGGGGAAATCGAATTAAACTGTGTGCACACTCAAGTACAAAATTTAAAAAAAAAAGAAAATTAGAAAAATCAATATACATTATCATCTTGATTGAAGTGCATTTGTCAGTAAACATTAAAATGTAGGAATTAGGGGTGCACTTAATGAATCCAGAGGAGATGAGAATGAAAATTCCCAATCAGTTTACATATACATTATGTATTACGTTATTTTATACTGATTATTATAATACAATAATGTTATTTTATTCTAATAGAAAGGTATAAATACAATACGAATAAAAATATCCTTATCTGGTTACACCGAACAACTTTAATGAAGGCTTTTACTTGTCTTACTTTTTTCTTATCATCGTTTAAAATTCATGACAATTTTAGTTCTTCGTTCTTCAAATTCTTTTTATTTAAATATTTAAACAGAACTTTTTTTTTTTTTATAAAAGAGAACAAGAGAAGTAAGTTTTACATAATGCAATTTGAACTTTTTATTCAATTGTTTTTAACAATAAATGTTTCAAATTGAACATTTACCCTATATTTGACAAACGAAAGTTTTAGAGTATATTATCGACTTTACTAATAAATTTTCACTAGACATAAACACGAATATAGTTTTAAGTTCATTCGCCAACTGAGACAGGAAACAGTACATTATTTGACCTACAACACTGATCGATAACCGGATAAGATGAAGTGAAAAAAAAATATAAAAAACTATCAATACAATGGCTGACTTTGTCACTAGCAACAACTGTATGTTTGGTGGTATCTAGTACCGAAACTATATATTATATAGTACCGCGTTGAACCATTATACATGGAATTAACATGTCTTTGTATATCCCATTCTGATATATACCTACACTTATATTAATCTCTTAATGCTGCCATAACGGCATTTGCCAATATTTGAATGCATCTATTATTATCGCCGCGCTGTGCAAGCAATTCATTTTTGTAAGCAATATTAAGTTCCTTTTCAATCAAGACAGATATTGAAAATGTTCACCGTTCTATAAAATTTGTCAAATTTAACTTGATTTTAGCTTTTTTAGAACAGTATGAGATATAGCACTAATTTCAACTTCCTGTCGAATACAAATGTAGTCATCAAAAATTGTGCGAAATAATTTGATTTGTTCTAATTCTTTGTAATACTCTTGTAAATTTAAGTGCCAATAATGTATATAGAAAATTCATATAATGTAGATGGTTTAAGCGACTTCCAGGTAATAATTCATTCCTACGTATAAATTTAATATCTATTTTTTGAAGGATGGAACCCATGATACGATAATTATTAGACAGTGGTACTTAAGTGCATGCCTCTCTCCCCGCTTAATAACCATATGACTGTTTAATGTGACGGAATATTTGCTAAATAGAAGTACGTGCTGAAAGTTGAATAATATTTAGTAATATATGCGTATTTGGAAAATATACACGTATTCAGAGCTCAATGTATCTGAACTCGGGTATACATTCAATGTTTAAAAGCATAGTTCGATACTTGAAAATATACCCATTAAAAGCGCTGAGCTCGGGTATATTTTCAAACTCAATATTTAATAAGAATAGTATGAAAAACATACCCACTTTCAATTTATTGGTAAACAGATGGTTCAATCAAGTAGTTAAGGGAAAACAACACTATGACGCCGCAAAAAATGGACAATTTTAGCGAATTTTTTTTGCAAATGTGAGTGAATACCTATATGAGGGTCGAATTAAAAAAATTTTAATGAGTATCCATTTGTTCATATAAAATTGTATAGAATAATATTAAATATTTGAAAACTTAATAATGCAAATGCACCTAAAAAAATTGCAAATTATACCAACGATATTGCAATGATGAACCATTTCAAATTAAAAGAAGAAAAAAAATTATTAAAGTACATAATTGTAGCTATCGTTATGCATAGGTTTTCTTTTACATTTTTTTCATAAAATAGCAACGGATTCAAAAATTTTTCGTTTTGTTTTGTTTTGTTTTCGTTGAATTTTGGTCTAAAATTTTCACAGTATATTCTCAATATGTTGTACTTTCCAATTAAAAAAAAAAAAAAAAAAAAAAAATTTCGATTTTTTCAATCCAAGTTACCAGACTACTACCTTAATTGCATCAAATATTGTTCAGCGGATTCGAATTCAAATAATATTGTCCATATTCATTCGCTTTTGTAAAACAACCCTTCTAAATCTGTTTTATTAATCATTATTTAATTTTAAACAAATTTTGCACGTTTAACTCACACGCTAACAATTAAGAATTAAGCTAAGAAGAAGCTAAAAATTATTTCAAAAAATTGTAACGGTTTCTTTTATTTGCAACAATGTAAGTCTTGTTTTAAATCATATGTGGATATTTTTTTTATGAAGATCGAGTATAAATTACAGTTAAAATAAATTTGAAACTATACCTTATTAGTAACGTTATAAGATTACACTAATTTATTGTCGGGTATATATTCAAATTCTCATAGTAGTATTCTTGTACTTGAAAATATACCCGATTTTGGCTCTGAAATGAGGTATATTTTAAAGAGTCATTTTGTTAGCTTCTGTTTTGTAAATTATACCCGATCCTAGATCGGTCAGTGACGTCACAAGCTCTGACTTCGGGTATATTTTCAAAATACGCGTAATATATCACATAATTTTATTGTATTGCGTATAATATAGTCCAAAAGCACTAATTTTAAGCCCTATCTCACTAAACATTAATTTTAGAATAGATATAAAAAATTTTTAAAAAGAGATTTTTGTAGGGATTACCGAGGAGAAGATTTGTGCAAAATCTGAACTCCCGGAAATGTTTTTTTATATTGTTTAAACAATATTGAAAATTCATAAATAGCGTTTTTTGACCTCTCATTGCTTACGTAGCGAAAACGGTGATAGATACGTTAAAAAGTGTTAAGACCTTTTTGTAGAGAATCGAATTCTCTACAAAAAAGTCGGCGAGAGCATCTGTCTATCTTGTACAGGTGAAAAGATACAGCTCTCCAAACGCGCACTCAAAAATCCACTTTTTCTAGCGTTCCGGCAGGGTGTGGTGTCCGGAACCTTACCGGAACGCTAGAAAAAGTGAATTTTTGAGTGCGCGTTTGGAGCGCTGTATCTTTTCACCTGTATAAGATAGACAGGTGCTCTCGCGGACTTTTTTGTAGAGAATTCGATTCTCTACAAGAAGGGTCTTAACACTTTTTAATGTATCTATCACCGTTTTCGCTACGTAAGCGGTGAAAGGTAAAGAAACGCTATTCATGATATAAAAAAATACATTTCCGGGAGTTAACATTTTGCATAAATGTTCTCCTCGGCAATCCCTACAAGAATCTCTTTTTAAAAAAATTTTATGTCTATTCTAAAATTAATGTATAGATAAAATTTAGTGCTATTAGACTAATAGTGGTGTTTAACCTTTATTCCTGTTCGGGTTGCTGTTCTGTTACAACATATTTGGCGGCTTACACCCTTTCGCAAATCAAGTTCTTTCAAGCCAATATTCAGTTTTGCACAGTTTTGCTGGTTAAATGCACGTCATTCACTTCGGAAGAACAATTTTCTCAATCTTAAAAGATCTTAATGAAACTAATCACAATAACTTTTTTGCATATTTAAAAATTCATGTCATTTTCAACATTAGAATGTTCATTTCCAATAGATAAAGGATTTTAAGGTATCATAAAACACCTGGTCCACAAAACGTGGAATATGAAGTTTTTTGAGAAATAATGTAATTTATTTGTTAGTCTTTTACTAACTTTCCCGATAACAAGAATTTTATTTGTGTAGTAGAAACAGTTTGTAATACGAAATGTCAAAACAAAGAGAACTTAACGCAGAAACACGCATAAAAATCCAGATGCTATGTGAAGAAGGGAAGATTCAATTAAAGATTGCTAAGTTAGTAAATGTTGACGATGTGCAGTGCAATCTGCCATTGAAAGGTTCGCGGAGATTGGCTCTCACTCAAACAAAATGAGAACGGGTAAAATACGCATTACTACTGACCGCCACGATAGAAGACTTATCCGTGACTCACTTAAGGACCGCAAAAAAACTTCTGTGGAGCTCGCTGCAGCTTCATCGAAGGACAATGGGAAACCAATTAGTTCTCGAACTGTAAGAAGAAGGATCACAGAAGCAGGCTTAAAAAGCCGCAAAGCCAGGAAGAAGCCTTGGCTCTCCGACAACAACAAGAAGAATCGTGTGGAATGGGCTCTAAGACACTAGCATTCTTCTGAAGAAGATTAGTCCAATGTGGTATAATTTGACGAATCTAATTTTGAGGTGAATTAAATTTTCTACCATCGCATTAAACAATACGATTAGATACGCCGGACCATACCACATTGGACCAATCTTCGTCAGAAGAATGTTGGTGTCTTAGAGCCCATTCTAAACGATTTTTCTTGTTGTTGTCGGAGAGCCAATTCTTCCTGGCTTTGCGGCTTTTTAAGCCTGCTTCTGTGAGTCTTCCTCGTACAGTTCGAGAACTAATTGGTTTTCCAATGTCCTCCAATAAAGCTGCAGTGAGCTCAAAAGAAGTTTTTTTGCGGTGCTTAAGTGAGTCACGGATAAGTTTTCTAACGTGGCGGTCAGTAGTATTGCGTTTTCTGCCCGTTATCATTTTGTTTGCGTGAGAGCCAGTCTCCGCGAACCTTTCAATGGTAGATTGCACTGCACATCGTCAAACTTTTACTAACTTTATCTGTTGTTTAAAATTAACTTTTAGTGTTACCTTTCATTCTGTTATTAAACAGATAAATCATTTTTAACTTAATTTTTGAGTTACATATGTATTATGGGGGTGCTTAATACTTTTGGCCAAGGCTGTATGTATTATTTGAGGAACCAAAGGAGAGAAACTAAATTGGAGATACTTTTTTCAGCAATTCATTTATAATTATTTTTAAAATAACTTCATTGAATTATTAATAATAACGTAATTAAAACTGCCATTGTTGTAATATTTGGAAGAAATTGCAACTCATCAATTTTGCTTAAAAATTCCAGTCTCATTATATGTATGTGTTTGTATCCCTTGACATACAAGCCTCTCACCGTTTCTGTTTTTCTGATCGAAATTTAAAAAAATGAGTTTAATAAAATATTATACTTTTAATTTTTGGATTACCGGTACATTTCACCGGTAGAACTTGGTTCCGGTACATTGTGCCGGACTGTGCTAGACGAGCACAGTAATTTTCCCAAATGACAAAATTTCCTCAGTTTAATAGATTGCACAGCACAGGCCAAAATATAAAAAATCTGTAACGGTTTTTTTGAATAAAATAATTTTAAATCTGTGTAACTTCTGGACAGCGATCGATAACCGAATTCTGCAAGTTGTGCTGAGTTGTGCTGCTTAAGGTCTATAAAGTTCAGCCATAAAAAGTAACATTTAGCTTCAAATTCGTTAAAAAATGATGCATTAGGAGTGGGGAAATTAAAATTTTGGCATCCAATCTGATTGGATTGTCAATTTAACTGATATACAAATTCCAAAACCAGTCCTTTTTTTATTAGCTTTGCATCCAAAATTCTCTTTCTCACACTCCAACAGCAACCATCGTAATAATACCAAACTCCTCTACAAAAGTCTAGCTGATTTTGATCTTGGAATTAACAATTTGGACAACGCTGACAAACAGTTTTTGAAAATGAAAGTGACGGAACAGTTATCTTAAGTATACAATAGAAAATCCTCAAATCAAATTATTGATTATTTTCTTAAGGATCTAATAAAAAACACAAACTCTTTCATAAAAGAACACCCAGATCTTATAATTACGCAATCAGATAAAGGCAAAAAAACTGTTGTTATCAAAAAAGAAACCTATATTAAAAACACAGAAAGTTTATTAAATGATCGTAAAATTTACAATATAACAACAAAGGACCCCTCACATAACCTTAATAAAAAAATTAATGATTACATAAATAAACTTATTAATTGCTACCGAAAACTGTTGCTTACAGGTTAAAACCCACACACCTTTCTCTTCCAAACATGTATTTTCTTCCAAAAATCCATAAAGATTTCAATTCTCTGGATGAGCTCCCATTCCGCCTCATTTGTGCCACAAATAAATCCGCCCCCTTTTTTACAATATTGATAAATTTTTTAGCAACATAATAAGAAAATCTTTTCATAGCACATACGATGTAAAAACTAATTTGAATTCGTGGAAAGAATCAATAATTTTAAACTACCAATAGGTTACAAACTTGCTTCACTTTACGCCCAAGCCCTATTTACAAATGGCCCCGTCGACATATTCATTGAAAAGGTTAAAAACAATTGGAACACAATAAAAAAAACACGAATTTAGATTTGAATACATTTATTGAAAGTTTGCATTTAATTTTAGATAATAATTTCTTTACCACTAAATTCTCCACAGACATTTTTCACCAGGTTAGTAGTTCCCCAATGGGAGCTTCCTTGTCGGTTACTGCGTGCAACATAGTTATGGGTCATCTAACTGAAACTGTTCTGAACAGATTGGACTGTACTGTACCCTTTTTCTACAAATATGTTGATAACCTTTTTTGTGCCTTCCCTTTTGACATGTTTGATCATGTTCTATCCACCTTCAACTCTTTTCAGAATAACCTGCAATTTACCCTGGAAATTGAAAAAGATAACAAAATAGCTTTTCTAGACACGTTTGGCTATAACAAACATAACCTTCTTTCCACAATGTGGTATAAAAAACCATATGTTTATTCTCGTATTTTGAATTTCCACTCCACTCATATTTTCCAACAAAAATACAATGTTGCTTCCAACCTCATCAATAGAGCTCTTAAACTTAGCCATCATTTACACCGCCCAATCGCGCTAAAAAATGCACAGCATATTTTGATACTAAACAATTATCCGTGGACTTTAATACGTAATATTACTAAAAAAAATTGTGTTCAGTCTTTTCAATAATCGCTCCGATATTAACAAAAAAACTGACATCAACCAGCAATATTTCTCGCTTCCTTATCTTCGACAGACATCTAAAAACATAAAAAAAATATTTTAAAACCTTTTAACCTGATACCAGCTTTCAAATACCCAAATAATCTCAATAAATTCTATTCCTAGTCTGAAACCACTTGCTCCTGTACCCAGTTGTCAAAATGTTGTTTACATGCTTCGATGCTCTGAATGCGAGTCGACCTACTTGGGTAACACAAAATAGCGTCTATCGCAAAGAATTGAACAACATCGAAGAAATGTCAAACGTGGCGATTTTGCATCTGACTTGGTACAACACGCATGGAACAATGACCACCGTTTTGATTTTGACAACCCCACCATCTTAGAAATAGAAGCTCATTGGAGGAAAAGATACTTTCTCGAACCTTCGTGGATCTCCTCTATTCATCCAAATGCTAATCTGGCTGTTGCTTTGTCGAAATTGGACAACACTTACGTCAATGTTTTCCAGAAATTTTCCCCTCAACAACTTCAATAACATATAAAAACGGTTACTTCAAGATCGTATGTCAGTTTCTTACCATGAGCAATCCATCTATTACACAGGTCTACAATGGTTTTCCCCTTTGAGAAATGACAATTGATTTTGATAGATTTTAGGGCGCTGATTACGAAAAAAATATTCCAAAAATTCCAACACGTCAGAATTTTTAGATATTAGGTCTTAAAATTTTTGATTAAAATTACCTAGATCCACCAAGTCAAGAATAAATTATAAATTTTTATTTATTTCCTATCTAATAAAAAGTCATTACATAGTTTCAATTGGCTTCTAAGAGCACATTCCCATCAATGGTATGTTAAATGTAACCTAATTAACCAGGTGACATATCTTTATTTTGCGAAAAAAGGTGAATTTTAAGGTCATCCGCTAATGAGCTCATTATTGAGGGTAATTTATTTTTTTTCTATTCAGTTTTAATTTGTAACTCAACCTAACAAGTTTACGGTGCTAAAAGGACCCCCGTACTTATATTTTAAAAATTTAAAAGATATTAAATAGGTGTAAATACTATTTAAAAAAAAAATTTGTATGGATATATTTTCTATTAAGCTATTAATAAAAATTAGTTTAAGGCAACTAAAAAGCACAAAAATATTAACTTTTTTAAATTAAAATTGTTGAAAATTTAACTGGCTGACTGTATTTTAAATGTTGTTAATAAAAAAAATATTTCTTTTTAAAAAATAATTTTAAAAAAATAAAACGACACAAAATTCGATGAAAAAATAAGTGACTATGAATTGGATGCTTGAAAATCTTTTAAAGAAGTAGTGACGAATGTCGTAGGAAATTATACAAATGCTAACTATGAAAATGTTGTGAAGAAAATAATAAAAAATTTTGGAAAAATGGGATGTTCGATCAGCATTAAGCTCCACTTCCTAGATTCTCACTTAGACTACTTTCCTGATAACTTGGGAGCTATCAGCGAAGAGAAAGGAGAAAGATTTCACCAGGACTTGAAAGAAATGGAAGGTAGGTATCAAGAAAAGTGGAATACCTGAATGATGACAGACTATTTTTGGTTGCAAAAACGAGATGATCCAAACGAGAATTTTAAGAGGAAAACTCACAATCGAAGCTTCAGCGAAAAAAAAAACCCGATACTACAGAAATATTTGATTATTGTTATTTAGGTCATATAAATACATTTAATACATTTTTGTTTCTAATATAATTTTATTTTCCTGAAATGGTGTCTATTTTTGTGATTTCTCTCATAGGGCTTTTCCACAAAAACTGAGGGTAAGAGCGAAAAATTAAGTACGTATTCATAATCAGCGCACCAAAATACCCTAAGATCAGTCATCAAATCCAAAAGGGGATGATATGACCTAAAATTTGCAGGCCTGTGTTATTATTATTTTTAAACTTTAAATTTTATTTGAAAAAATTTTTAAATAACTTAATTTTCCTCAATTTTTGTAATTTTAACACAGTTATTATTTTTAATAAAAATTTAAATACTAACAACAAAAATTTTTTTATCTTAGTACTGCATGTTTTTTAAAAAAAATTTTTCTAAAATTTTTTTATTTTTTAATTTTCTAAATTTTTGATATTTTTATAAAAAAAATATTTTTTGACATTTCTAATGTTTTGTTTACTTTTATAATAAAGCATCTACGATGAAGATGGGGTTAATACCTCGAAACCGGTAGCAGAAAATTAACATACTTGTTTTCTCATTTTAATGACTTAAACTCCTAATATCCTATCCTTTCATTAAAATATTAGTCATCTAATCTTTTCCTTACATAAAATTTTGGCGATCAATAACCGAATTCTGCAAGTTGTGCTGAGTTGTGTTGCTGAAGGTCTATAAATTTCAGCCATGAAAATTAACATTTAGCTTCAAATTCGTTAAAAATCGATGGATTAGGAGCGGGGGAAATTAAAATTTTGGCATTTTCGAATCTTTCTTGATTGTACCGGACTGTGCTAGGCGAGCACAATAATTTTCCTAAATGATAAAATTTCGTCAGATTAATAGATGCACGTCAGTAGATTGCACGGCATAGGCCGATTCTTAATAATCTGTGGCGGTTATCTAAAAAAATCTAATTTTTTTTTTTAAATGGAATAGGTATAATTTTAAAATTATTTTGACGGCGCAACACGGCACAAACGTTGTATAGTGTAGTGCAATTGAAAAAATTGCAAATTTCTAAAAGTGCGGGGTTTGCTAGAAATTTGTTTTTTGATTTTTTTCGAAGTCCTTGATTATTTTGAGTTGCCGTTTGCGGCACAACGCGGCACAAACGTAGCACAAGGCAGCACAACTAAAAAAAACTGAAAATTAAAAAAGTGCGGGCCTGGCAAAAAATTTGTTTTTTGGCGTTTTCTTCTAACAAGAAGATGCACCCAGAGTGAAATTCAGGATTTTGATGAAACTTCGCTGGTGTGTAGAATGGGCTAAAATAAGGTACCCGTATTTTTTTTTATCGGCCATCTTCCACGTTTAGGGGGTGAAACCAGCCCCTAAATTTGGGGGTTCAAATCGTTTTTCTTAAGATATCTCAAAAACTATAAGAGATAGAGGAAAATTTTAAATTGACGAAATGTTACTCTTTGAAAGACCTATTCACCTGTGTAGGTTAAATCAGGAACGGGTTCATGAAAGGGGCTGGAGGGGTGAAAATGGGGGTAAATTTACTTGTACAGCCTGAACGGTTCAATATATCAAATTTTTGCCATCATAAATAGAAAAAGCACCAAAAAATAGGGGACACGTGTTTTTGCGTTTTTTCGAAATGTGTGTGGTAACCGAGCCATATAAGGAAGAAAAAAATAGGGTAGATTATATTGCATTATTATTGATTGCAAATACCTTCTATTTTTATTTTTATGTTTATTTTCATCATGAAAATGTAAATTTTTACTTTCCGATTATGATTCATGTATTTTTCAGTACTTACTTAATTGGTAATTTAGCCATGTGTATATTTGGTTACTAATATTCGATAATTTTTATACCTATTTCTACCAAAGTTCTCTCGTCTGCAAGTGTTAATGAATGTTCAACAAAAAGCAATAATCTTCCGTTCAACAACTGCCTTTATCTTCTTACAAATTTGTTTTTAACCAAATAAAAGCTGTTTATTTCTTTCTCAACATTCAAACTATTTTGCTTATTCTTTTTGTATGTTTTATCGGTGTCAACCCCATTTCCCAAATCGCAAAATTTATTACAAAGCACCTGAAAATGAGCGAAAAAGATTATTGCTTCTTGTCGAGCATTCATTAGCACAAGCACACCAGAGAACTTTAACTTTCGCAGAAATAGGTATAAAAAATATCGAATATGAGTAACCAAATGTACACATGGCTAAATTACCAATTAATTTAGTACTGCAAAATATATAAATCATTATCGGAAAGTAAAAATTTACATTTTCATGATGAAAATCAACATAAAAATAAAAAAAACATAGAACGTATTTGCAATCAATAATAATGCAATATAATCTACCCTATTTTATTCTTCCTTATATGGCTTGGATACCACACATATTTAAAAAAAACGCGAAAACACGTATCCCCTATTTTTTGGTGTTCTTTCTACTTATGATGGCAAAAATTTGATATATTGAACCATTCAGGCTGTACAAGAAAATTGACCCCCATTTTCACCCCTTCGCCCCTCTTATGAACCCGTCCCTGTTTTAGCCTACACAGGTGAATAAGTCTTTCAAAGAGTAACATTTTGTCAATTTAAAATTTTCCTCTATCTCTTATAGTTTTTGAGATATCTTAAGAAATACGATTTGTACCCCCAACTTTAGGGGCTGGTTTCACCCCCTAAACGTGGAAGATGGCCGATAAAAAAAAATACGGGTCCCTTATTTTTGCCTATTCTACACACCAGCGAAGTTTTATCAAAATCCCGAATTTCACTCTGGGTGCATTTCCTTGTAAGTGCTTGGTAATTTCGAGTTGTCGTTTGCGGCACAAATTGGCACAAACGTAGCACAATGTAGCACAATTAAGAAAAACATAAATTCCAAAAAGTGCGGGGCTAACTTCACACATATAAATCTATACCTGTTACAACAAATTCTTTATTAGTTTCTTATAATGTGAGGTAGATGTAATCGAAACATAGTATTTTCCGTGTTGTGGACAAAAGTTGAACATTTTTTCTCTTGTGATAATATAGTGGTTATTATTTACGAAGATAAAGTTTCTCTGGCAAAGAGGAAAAAGTTTTTTATTAATTTTTTTCCTAGTTTAAAAATTAAATAATATTTAATGAATGAAAATTCCAATCTCATGATAACTGAAAATATCGAAATGTTAAATATTACTAGTTCATTGAGTTAGAAAATCGTTTCTATCTATGTATAAGTACACAGAATTATTAATATTTCCATGGAACTATCTGAAGTGCTCGTTAAATGTGGATATAACAATGAAACTTAACTTGAACGTTCAACAATAACTACAGTTCATAAATTTAATCACATGTTGTAGAAATATTTAATAATTGAATTAGTAGCTTACAACTCTTTAAAAAAAAAAAAGTTGCATCGAGAGTCTTATTGCAAGTACAACTTTATTAGATATCCGATATTTTTACGTGTTTTACGACATAATTGAATTTCTATTCAATGAAAGCACTTATAGATGTAGGTAGGTATGCAAGTATGTGAGGCATAACGTTCATTCTATTGTGCTACAGTACTTGGTAAGTACAAAACTATACAACGGTTTATAGAAAATTATATCAATATCATCTCGAAGGAATGTTCTAGTAATTGTCTTCACATTATTGTTATTATTATTACATCATCAGAAATATCCTACTCCGTTTAACCTTAAACACAAATATTTTCTAATGCAAAAGCATTCTATTTATATCAAGTCACTAAACCTAGAGGTTCTTATAAGTGAACAAGCATTCTTTAATTTTTATACCATAAAATTAAAATATTTTTCCTTCTTTAATCTTTATGTTCCGTAATAGCCTAAATGCTCTAAATCTTGTTCTATACTCGTATATATAATATATAGTACTATAAAAGTTCCTGTTGCTATCTGGCAACCTAGTCAGGTTTTCTTCAAATCGAAACTGTTTATATGAAGAAGAAAGAATAATATATCTGTTTTTATTTCATATTTTTTAGTACAATACTAAAAATTAATGTCTCTTTACTTTTTGTAATACAATTTATATTTCCGTAGTTATACATATTTTTAAGTTAAAAAATCACGATTTTGCTTGATTTCAGATCGTTATATAACTATATTAGCATACGCTAGCAATTGAGGGTGCTACCTATACGTATATAGTTTTCTGCCTCTTCACTTTCTTTTATTTTTATATTGGATTAACTATAGCAACATAAGGTTGTACGTCTATTCTTGCTTCCTTTGATGACTTCAAACCACATTTAGTAATTTTGGTCTATACAAATATTGCATTATAATGAAAAGAAAAGATACATTCTAACTATGATTTTATTGAACAAAATGAATTATTGCCCATATCGAACAAACATTCTTTGTTTGTTTCAGTTTTAAATGTATAATGCTTTATTCTTCTAAATTTACGATATATAATATATCACCATAAGAAAACTCACATGATTTTTAATTTTTATTTTATTCATGCTCACTGTAAGACCCCGGTCCCCCCAAAAAGTAAAGTTTCGACTGCAAAATTTTTGTTTTTCAATATTTTTTACAATAAAAATTATATCCGGTATTATAAATAATGGTATAAGTTTTATTTGGATAAATTTTTAGTTGGGAAAAAAATTGCAAATAAATCTGCAATCTTTACTCGACGCTAGAGCATATAACCCCTCTTCTGTCTTACTTATTGTATCAAACAAGGGAGTTGTTAAAAGTCTTTCACATTTCATACAGGCAAAATAATATTTGAACTATACTTTCTACATGCTTTGCTGTGTCAAAACAATAAACAGTCACAAACATTTGGCAAATCCAAAGAAAAATAACAGAGAAATGTAAACGCAAACAAATAAAAAAATAAAAATAAAAAAACTGTCAGAAACAATTTGCATTTTTAATATAAGATTAGAATATATTTACCTAATGTAATAATAATACATCGAAAGTTAATCAGAAAATTAAAACAAATTAAAATAAATAAAATATTCTTGTTATCAGAATTTTCCTTTTTTGTGTTCTCATATCCATGTCTGTTATATGTCATGAAAATATTGTCGACAGCACGTTGGAAATTTTTTTTATTATCTAAATACATTGTTATGCCATATGGAAGTTTATTAAATATTCTGTTTTTGTACACTGAATTATTAATTTGTTGTTTCTTTTTGTTACAGGAAGCGATTTAAGTGGTAAGTTAAAAGTTTAAAATATTAATGAGTTTTTGTAGTTTTGAAAATTTCTCATTCCTATGCTCGTATTCCTCCTTCACGTCGTGTGTCTCGTATCACACTACTTCAAGTGGAGAATAGCAATTATATAGAATTATGTGATACATAAATAACATTAATCAAGTTTTAAACTTGAATATTTTATTACATGTTTATGCAAAGCGCTAGGTATGAAAAGTAGCATGTTGAAAATTTATTCATTTTTTTTTAAATGTTAGTACTCATAGAACTAATCTGACGATCTATAAATATTTTGTTAAAATAAATATGTAAACGAATTTGAATTATATAAGGATTAATTTTATTTTAGAAAAATACCAATGTTGAAAGCTTATAACTGAGCGCCCATTAAATCAGTGATTCGGAATTTTTGACAGAAGGGCACATTATGCAGATCAATAGTACCAATTGTTTATTATGAGTACTGCATTTTCCATTTATGTTAACATTAATGATCAAAAACTCAATTTTATTTAAGGTAGTAGTCTTGTCAAAGTTAAAAAATGACTTTGTTTTCGAAGTCCGCCATTTTGTTATTTTTCGATAAAATTTCATAATTCTAGTTCCGACCAGAATAACATCTATAGATTAAGACTAATTAAGAATTTTTGATTTCAGATGTCCCCAAGAGTTAAAATCATCCGGGCCATCCACGTGCTTTTTTTCGGCTTATACGACACACGCTAATTCGCTCGGGCGGTCAGATAACCCTGAAGGGTCCTGTACTAGTTCGCTCCCGTCTAGACCGTATACTAGTTTCCTCCCATAACTATATGCTAATGCGATTAAGGTTCATTCTAAGAACCCAAAGAAAGAGAAATTACACAAATTGAAGAGCAAAATGAAAGGTTTTTTAAAAAACCGACTTCAAAAAGTAAAATATCAATAATAGCACGAATTTTGATGTCAGGCGGGGCGCGTAATATAAAAAAATGTAGATCTTGAGGAATTCAAGAATTTTGCAAGAACATCCGATCGCAGTTTTTATACGATACCCCGCCTGATTTTAAAATTCGTGCTATTATTTATTTTTTACTTTTTGAAGTCGGTTTTTTAAAAAACCTTTTATTTCATAAACCTTTTATTTCATACCTTTTAGTGACAATGCTTATTAGCCCTTATAGTGATAAATGCTTAAAAGAAGTATTCCAAATTTCACTCGGAAAATTATTTTTAGAATAATTAGATCAACATAAATTTAAAAATATGTTACTATAGTTTTTAAAGTAAATAATTTTGCATACCTAATTATTATACAAACTTTAAAATTGCCATAATTATTCATATTTTTGATTATGGTTAAAAAATTACTCAACCAATGTTAATAAAATTTTTATGGGACCACCTGGAGAGATTTATCTACTAACCAAAAAAAGAATGACGCAAATTGGCCCAGAAATGTGGGAGAAATCGGTGTACATACATAACAAAAAAAGAGGTTGAATTGAGAACCTCCTCATTTTTTAAGTCGGTTAATAAGAATGTTCTTTTTTTGTGTTTTATAACTTAATATTAAATACATTATAAATTTGGTGTAAATTTATATTACATAAATTTTACAAAGTCGAATCTACTTATTACATTTTGTTTCAATAATGATTTTTTTCCTTCTACAAATTCCTTACGCAAATTAATTACCTTGCGATACACTTTTTTGTGACTTTATTTAAATGTTTTTGTTATTATGAAAATTATATTTATAATTATTTACAGTTAACATGGGTTTGACTTTTTGACTTACCATTTCGCACACTGCCATATAGATGACAAAATTATACAGATTGGTTGTTAAACTAGTTTTATCTTCAACTGATTGACCACAAACAATAACTAATGTGCGAATATTTTCTTTTCATCTTACTATATGGAACATCCCCACCGTCGCTCGTTTAGGTAATTAATTTTACCTGTCAGTAGATAATAAGTCGGGAGTGAACTAACCTACGACCCTTTTTCAAGATAATATTAAAATCTGACCGCGGGAGCGAACTAGTATGCACCCCTTTTTTTGAGGCGCCAAATTTAAAAGATAATAATAACAATAAAACAAAATTTAATTTATTTTAAAAAAATTTTTTTGTTACCTTAAGATATAAATAAAAACATGAAAAATTCAAAACTTTTCATTTGTTCTATCACAAAAAAAAAAAAAATGCCCCCAAAAATAGGCATGAAAAACTACGCAAGTTACCAGACTACTACCTTAATATTAATTGATTCTGTGGTATTTTTAGTCGAATTTTTCCTTGAAAAAATTAGACTTATACAGTCTATACGACAAGTACCGTGAGAGGCGAGAGTAGGGGCGCTATCCGTTTTCAGACCCGTAGAACACGAATATGTAGAAAAAAAAATGTCTGATATATATATATATATATATATATATATATATATATATATATATATATATATATATATATATATATATATATATATGTATGTATATATATTCCCGCCACCTCTTAATTTCTGTAGGGCCCCCTATGGAAGTTAAGAGATGAAATTTGGTAAATGGGGCTCATTTTCGAGGCACCTCATACTATCAAAGTGGGGTCAAATTTTGGGAAAATTTTTGATCCGACCCAACTTTTAAGGGGGTGGTGGGGGACGAAAAAGCAATAAAACTTTTCCAAACCGGTTGGAAATAATGTTTCGGTCAATTATCTACAACATATCCAAAATTCAGCTCCCTAGGATGATTTGATCGGAGTAGAGGGGGGAAAAACGATTTTCGCTGGATCTAACAGGCGCCCAGACCCCCAGAATTGACGTAGAGGGTTGAAATTTGGTGTGTTGATAAAGTTCGTACCTAGGTTGTGCTTTTTGGAGGTTTTAATACTTTACCCCCACCCCCCTCATTTTTAAGCTACAATTTCATGCATTTTCGACGTTTTCGAAGTTTGTACCACTCGCACAGGTCACCCAAATAAACCTAGAGGGCTGAAATTTTGTATTCGGATTGAGTTAGTATCAAGGGGGTGCCTTTTGGAAGTCTCGACTTTCAAACCCTACCGTCACCATTTTTATACCCAAAAGAACATGATTTTTCTTGTTTTTTAACAGTTTCGTTCGGGTCAAAATCTCCCCAAATAAACCTAGAGGGCTGAAATTTTGTGTACAGGTTAAGCTAATAGCCAGACACTATTTTTTGGGGGTTTCAACTTTTAACCATTACCCCCACGATTTTTACGCCAATATTTCCTTAATTTTTTTGCTTGTTTTCTAACACGTCTAGAGACTCTCTGAGGAAATCTAGAGGGCTGAAATTTTGTACGTGTATTCAGTTAGTATCCAGCTGGTACCTTTTAGGGAGTCCACATTACTTTTCCCCCCACTTCTTCCATTTTTACATCGGAATTGAATGCTATTGTTAAATGTGTTTTAAATGCATTACTTTTATTCTAAATACAAGTAGACCAATAGTAATTTTAAAAAATTTAAAAAAAAGTGAATACAATTCTTTAACAAATGAAATACATAGATATTAAGTAATTTGAAAATGTTATTAAAGCCACTGTTTATAAATTAGGAATTTTGTATTTTTTTGGAAAGAAAAAATATCCTCATAAAGGCCTTCCAGTTTACTATTTAAGTTCCTTTTTTAATATTTAAAAATAAAACACAAAGGCAATTGGCGGATAAGCATGGATAGAAATGCCCTCGTACGAATTGTGTTAGCTTTTTTCCTCTTAACTGCTATCGGCACAAAATTGAAATTTACTGAGATTCAGCCCTTAAAAACTTAAAACCTTTTTTTAAAGCCCCGATCAACCGGACACTCATCATCAGTTTTGAAACCACCAAAATTACAAATCGCTTGTGGACTTTCAATTATATTTCGCTTGTAGACACTCAATACCGAAGATGAAAGGAAAAATTCGACTTCCGTGATGGGGCTCCGCTGCTCACGGCGTTTTTTTTAAATGAAGTTTCTGTATTCGTATTTAAACAATTAATATTATTATATTAATAAAATACCCCAGTCGCAGCATCTACATAACATAGCGAATTTCCAGATGTTTACAAATAAAAAAAATTCAAAATCAGTAAGATAGTTAACTTCTGGCACATTTCCGTCACCAGAACCCCGTTACTTCACACAACATAGCCTATGTTTATCTAAAATATGTTAACTATCCAGCAATGAAAAAATTTTCAAAATGAGTTAGGCAGTTTATTTTTGGTGCCTTTGGGATCCTAGGACTCTGAAGGATTTCTTATATTATGACTGTTATACACCGAAAATAATTTAGTTTCCTAACAGTAAAAAATTTTTAAAACTAGCTGGATAGTTTATTTTTGGTGCTTTAGGATTTCCAGAATTATGACGAGCCTCTGTTAAATATTGATTTTAAGTAAGTATTTTAGCTTCGCTAAAAGCGAAAAATTTTTCAAAATCAGTTGAGTAGTTAAGTTTTGGCGCTGTTGGGTCACCAGCATACTATTAGATCAGGACACGGTCTTGCGGGGATCATTCAACATAACATAAATAAAATTAAACTATGTTAGCTTTTTAATTGTAAAAGAATTTTACGAATCGTTTAGGTAGTTGATTTTTTACGCCTTTAAGTCCAGAAGATCCTAGAGAACCGCAGACAATGTGGCCTATACTAATCTAAAATAGTTTCTAAAATAGTTTAGCTTTCCTAGATTAAAAAAATTTTTGAAAATCGGCTGGATAGTTTATTTTTGGTATTTTTGGGACCCTAAGACCTGAACGGACTTTGTACAGCATAACTGTTACCCATCTAAAATAATTTAGCTCCCTAGCAGTGAGAAAATTTTCAGAATTGGTTCGATAGTTTATTTCTGGCGTTCCCGGATCTGCAAGATCCTGATGGACCTCATAAAAGAATCAGCTCGGCCGTATATTTTAAGTGGACCTTACGTAATATAACTTTTATCCATATAGGATATTTTAGCTTTCTAACAGTGAAAAGAACAGTGAAATTTTCACTGTCATAAAGTAAGCAGGACACCGCAGGAATAATAATATCTGTGACACGTAATTTAATAGTTTAATTTTTTAACTTTTTATCCTTCAGGTTTTATTTAAGACTTGAGCTACACTTTAATGGGTTATCAATTTTAGCGAATTTCCAGAATGGAATTCAGCTATTACAGCCACTGTCATGACGCGACCTGAACCCAGGACCATGGCAGAAATTTGTTTTGAGGTCCCTAGAAACCGAAAATAATATTCAGAAAAATTTATATATATATATATATATATATATATATATATATATATATATATATATATATATATATATATATATATATATATATACATATATATATATATATATATATATATATATATATATATATATGTGTGTGTCCGCACGACGATAACTCTCGAACGAAAGGTCCTAGGTTTACGAAATTTGGTGAAAATGTTGGAAGTCCCAAACCGTTGGACAAGTTCGTTAGCCAGACACGTCGGATGCCAGGAACATGGTATTTGTTCTTGCAAAAAATTAGTCTTTTGCCAAAATTTCCTCAAGTCAAAAAATTTTTGCGACATTTATTTACACCATTAGAAAGAGGAGGAAAAATCACTTAAAAGAGTGAAAAATCACAGAAAAACGGATTTTTATAAACGGAAATTCGCTATGTTATGCTGGATGCTGCGACTGGGGTATTTTAATTTTTTATTCTATAATCTTAATTAAATTCGGGTTGATTTTTATTATTTGATGGTTTTTAGATGATTAATTGCATAAATACTGAATATCACACGTTAGGCGCACTTTTTATGGTCAGTCAGATTAAATAATGATGCCTTTGAATCTGGTGGAATAGTAAAGACAAAGGGTATGGGTTCGATTCAGAAAAAATAGGATACTGGCAAGAAAGGTATCCAGCTGTATCTCTCAAAAATTTTTGTCACTTTGGTGAATTGTAGACCTTATTAAAGTTAATCACGAGCCATATTTCGTTGGTGCCCATAAACGGCTTAAGGGGGTGCAACGCATCCCTGAAAATTTGATTTTTTTCAATTTTATTAAATATCTTGGAAATGGTAAGAGCTTTGGTAGGGAAACTATATATATTTTTAAATGGCACTTTAAGATCTTTATTATGATACCAAAATTAAAATTATAAAATCACTGGGGTTTCATCCCCCACCCCACCCCCTAATTTTATCAGGTACTTTTTGATAAAATAGGAGGCTGTTATGTGTAGATAAAAGAATTTTTAATTAATATATTTTACATCGCACCAGTTCATTTCTTTTGCATTACTACACCCTTTGCTAATATTCACATGGGAAAAATTCTAACTTTGTGATTTAATAATGAGCAAAAGTATGGTCAAAGAACCTCGTATTTTAGTAATGAATTGCTACAAACTTATTATTAACTTTAAAGTACATAATTTAGAAAGAAAAAATACACTGCACCCCCCCCCCCCCATGCCTTACTGATATCTATACAAATCTTATTTATTTTATTTTACTTATCTATACAATTGTCAATATTTTAAAGTTTGTAATCTACATAAAAATGATATTGTTCATAAAAATGTTCAAAACAAAAATATTGTCCACACCAAGTACATCTTATAAAAGCGGGTTTACCACATCACTACTTTCGTGTTTCTCTTTCTTTTTTGAAAAAGCAATATGTTACAGAATTTTCAAATACTTCTGGTCGTTGGTGAATATATCCCCTTTTATACCATCCATACTTGAACAAATTTTGAAAACGACGAAACTAATTGTGACTGAAGTATATAATTACGGCGATGTAAATTGATATAATATTCATTTAGATTTACATTACCCGAAAATACTCTGATGAATTGTTTGCAGAGGTTAAAATATTGACAATTGTATAGATAAATAAAAATAAATAAATAAGTAAATAAGATTTGTGTTGATATCGGTAAAGCATGGGGGGGGGGCAGTGCAGTGTATATTTTCTTTTTAAATTATGTACTTTAAAGTATATCGTAAGTTTGTAACAATTCATTTACTAAAATACGAGATTCTTTGACCATACTTTTGCTCATTATTAAATAAAAAAGTTAAAATTTTTCGCATGTTAATATAAGCAAAGGGTGTATTAATGCAAAAAGAAATATTATAAACTGGTGTGATGTAAAATATATTAATTAAAAATTTTTTTATTTACACATTACAGCCTTCTCTTTTACCAAAAAGTACCTGATAAAATTAGGAGTTGGGAGTGGGGGATGAAATCTCAATGATTTTATAACTTTAATTTTGGTATTAAAGATCCTAAAGTGCCATTTACAAATATATATATATATATATATATATATATATATATATATATATATATATATATATATATATATATATATATATGTATATATATATATATAGTTTCTTATCAAAGCTCTTACCATTTCCAAGATATTTAAGAAAATTGAAAAAAAATCAAATATTCAGGGGTGAGTTTCACCCCCTGAAACCATTTATGGGCACGAGCGAAATATGCCTCGTGATTAGTTTTAATAAGATCTACAATTCACGAAAGTTTCAAAAATTTTTGAGAGATACAGTTGGATGCCTTTCCTTGTGAGTTGGCGTCTCAATATGCTCGCAAACATAAAAAACGCCGTGAGCAGCGGAGCCCCATCACGGAAGTGGAATTTTTCCTTTCATTTTCGGTATTGAATGTCTACAAGCGAAATGTAATTGAAAGTTCACAAGCGATTTGTCATTTTGCTGGTTTCAAAACTGATGATGAGTGTCCGGTTGATCGGGGCTTTAAAAAAAGGTTTTAAGTTTTTAAGGGCGGAATCTCAGTCAATCTCAATTTTGTGCCGATAGCAGTTAGCAGGAAAAAAGCCAACACAATTCGTACGAGGGCATTCCTACCCATGCTTATCCGCCAATTGCCTTTGTGTTTTATTTTTAAATATTAAAAAAGGAACTTAAATAGTAAACTGGAAGGCCTTTATGAGGATATTTTTTCTTTCCAAAAAAATCCAAAATTCCTAATTTATAAACAGTGGCTTTAATAACATTTTTAAATTATTTAATATGTATGTATTTCATTTGTTATAAAAGTAAGTTCAGTTTATTTTAAATTTTTAGCGAATTTCCAAAACTGGATATACGCTATTACAGCAAGTGTCATGACGGGACCTAAGCCCGGGATCATAACAGAAATATGTTTTGAGGTCCCTAGAATACGAAAATGATATTCACTAAAATTTATATATATATATATATATATATATATATATATATATATATATATATATATATATATATAAATATATATATATATATATATATGTATATATATATATATATATATATATATATATATATATATATATATATATATATATATATATATATATATATAGGGTGAATGCGGGAGAGATGCCGCACATTTTGAAAACACTTGATAATTCTTAAAGTAAGCATTTAATTGATTTGAAATTTGGTACACAATAAATCTAAACATTGTTCTTTACAATTATTTATAAATAATTGTAAATTTTGAGTCATAAAGGATTCATAATTAACATTTTTGTAGAGCCTGCAAAGCGGCGTCTCTCCCACACCTATGGGAGAGATGCCGCATCAAAGAAGGTGAGACGCGGAATAGTTCATATTAAAAATTTTGCATTTTACACACATCTCCATACATGATGCATGCCATATGTAACCATTTTTGGCACTTAATGCATCTTAACCAGTCAAATTTTTATTTGTTTCTGAGTACCTTTCAAAACATTCAATACACAGGCAGTCATCATTATTTTCGTTATCTTCATTAATATGAGGGCTCTTCCTGATCCATTAATGGATCTTTTATATTTACGTGGCATAATTTACAGTCAAAAAAAAAAATTGCATAATTAAGGTATATAGGTCTATGTTTTTAACATGTAATATGATGCGGCATCTATACCAACTTTAAATGCGGCGTCTCTCCTTTTTGTTGGGATAGATGCCGCATGTTGCTATAGCAAGCATAGTGCGGAATTTCAACCTAAAATTTTATACAGTACTTTTAAAATATACCTAAATTAATAACAAAACTCATTTTCATTAAAACAATGAAGTATACATTCTTAAATTCTAATGAATTAAATGGCTGATAAAATATTATGTTAAAAACGTACTTTTCAATAATAAAAAGTTGGATAATTACTAAACTGATGGACTAATCATAAATATTACCATATACAGCTTAAATAAGTAACTTATTTTAAACATATAATCCATCAATAGCGCTATCTGTCAATCAACCGACGAACTATGGCTACTGCGGCATCACTCCCGACGCGGCATCTCTCCCGTACTTACCCTATATATATATATATATATATATATATATATATATATATATATATATATATATATCGCTTTGATAACTTTCGAACGAAACGTTTAATGCTTATGAAATTTGGCATGGAAATTGGATTTTGATCTGGCTTGCCTCATCGCCAGACACATCGGATGCCCAGAAGTAGTTTTTTCGGGCGTTTTTTGTCAAAAAAACTAAGTTTTCTGTCAGAATTAAACAACTTTTTAAATTTTTTTTATAAAATCGGAAAGATGAGCAAAATCTAGGTATGATAAGTGTTTAAATTATTATTTTACGTAAACTAATTCCAGAGAAAAGTTAAGAAATTTGTTAGAAATTGACTAAAAAATTTTCAAAGAGATTTTTGTTGTCTTTTTTTATTATACGGACAAACTATCTCCATTTCAATTTTTAAAATGGTACATTTTCAAAAGGGAAGCTTTTTGAGTGATATGTAATGAAAAAATTTTTTTAAGCAAGGCAATCGGCGATATACATGTGTCTCACTTAATCATATGAAATCCTTATTTAGTTTTGTCTCAAGTCGCTTTTTTTAAAAACCGCTGGATACTGTGGCAATACGTCATGATAATTTGAAATTAATAATGTCGGCCTTTCTACAATATATTTAATCAGAATTAGACGCAAGACATAAGGCGTAAATAATGTTCCAAAATGTTTTCTCATTTAATTGATTTTATGTAGGTATGTTAAATATCAGTAAAATTTGCTGAAAACATAACATTCATTTAAATTTCTTTTTTATTATTAAGTTAATAAAGTATTCAACATTTTAATTTACACTTTTGATTGTGTAAAAGGCCACATTACGTATTTTGACATATAAATAACAAAAATAGCCTAGGTAGTATGATTTTCAATTATTTTAAAAAAATTTTATAAGATTAAATTTTTCAATAAAAATTTATAAAATAATATTACATTTAGATTGCATTCAAATATTTATTAATTATGCAAATAAATTTAATATGTAAATAAATAATTTATGACAATTAAATTTAAAATATGAACTTTTCCAGAAATTTGAAAATTTGAATTTTTTGTTCATTTATACGGTTTAGATTTTATAATACCCATGCTTCTGTTAAAATTCGTATTGACTGATTCTCTGATTAACAGTTTTGAATTTGAATCACTTTACAAAAATTTTAAGTGAAACTTAAATTAAATTGAAAAACTGAGACTGATTGTAATTGAACTGTAATTGAAAAATAACTTTTTCACATGCTTCCTCTATTTTCCTACATTTTTTCATAGTGACAATATCTTTGGTGAGAACGTTCTTCGTTTCCATGATTAACGACTCTCTATTTTTAGGGATAAAATCTAAACGAAAGTGGAAAAATTTATTTTCAAATATAAAGAAGAGAACATGATATATAAATGATCAAATTGTTTGTCAAATTTTACGTGTTTGTAAAATTATTTGATAGTATATTTGATATTTGAAAGTAGCTACTTGATAGTAGCTTTGTTTGACCCCTTTGTCAAATAAGGTACGTGTTGGATGAAAATCATGATTGATCAACTTGTTTGATGTGTTTGACTTACAAGTTTGAAGGTGAGCGACAGTGTTTGTGTTTGTCAAACAAGCTCTATTATATCATATTCAACATCTAAGCCTTTAGCTTTAAATTGCCCTGAAATGAATAGAAATTTGACAAAATTTTTGCGAATTTCTGTACGAGCAACCTTTTTTCTATAATTTTCATTATTTATTCTATGTTTGGCCGAGTTGTATCTAATAAAATTATTTTATGGAGACCACTAGTGTGACAAACTACGGGCAAGTTTGTAAAATTTGTTAGAGCTTTGATTTGATCGATTAAGCCATTGTTTGATGAAAACGTGAAGTTTGACAAACAAATTTGATACTTTACAAGGTGCTAACTCAGCTTCAATGAAAATAGATTCAAATTTTATGTAATTTCATTTTTTTTTACTTACCTGCGTACAATGTACTTTGAAAATTTGTTATCTTTCTGAACCCTGTGAGTACAAAATTTCTTTCTCACTTACACTGAAATATTACACATTTTATAAATTCATATTTTCAGAATTTATTCATTTCACAGAAAATTCTAATTTATTAAAAAAACCAAATAATTAATAACAACAAAAATTAAAATTAAAAAAGAAAACCTTTAGTTATATTTGAATTTTTATAAACACATGTATTAAATATTTTATATCCATTTTAACTAAATTGTCAAATTTTCCACACACATTGTTAATTATTTAACACGGCTTTAATTCTGTTGTCCCGGTGTCCTGAGAGATTTTTTGGGACGTCTATTGTTCCCAGTTTTTCAAACGACTAATTCCTTATTTTCATCTTATATTCGTAAGTATACAATTTTTCGTTCTAAATAACGAATAGCACAAAACAATTCACTAAGTATGATATTGAAAGATCAACTAGGTTGGTTTTTTTCTGGAAGTCACAAAGAACTTTTTCATGAGCGTAAAACAGTTTTTGGGACTGGTGGTATCATCAAAATAAGGTTGAGATTGATATTTCATAACTGAGTTCCATGTCAAAATGTTAAAACGTATGCAAAAAACATATTCACAGCAAGTCAAAATATTTTACACCTAAAAATATTTTAAAAAAATTAATTATATATTAAATTTTCTTAGTTATTTTGATTTTACCTTAGCATAGCAATAAAAATAATCGCAACATTTACTTTTCTTAACTTTTTAATCATATATTACCTACATAAATAAATTATTATTGTCATATTAAGTATTTTGTTTATGTTCATGATTTGTGTCAAACAATTAAACAATCAAAATTACCGGAATGCATTCAAATTTAAATACAGAACTGTAGTTAAGTGCCGCTCAGAGCGCCCCTATGCACAAGTAACAAGTACCAACATTACATTATTAAATGTTCATGTTTCAGTATGTACATTTTTCCTTGAAAATTAAATTGTCTAATAAGAACTACAATTTCATAAGAAATTTTATAAAATTTTAAAAAATATATACTTTTTAAAAGAGGGGGCAATTAAATTTGAAAAAAATTAACATTTTAAACAAAGAAGCCATTATAATAGGTAATCTATACATATAATACAACTATAAGAAGTTTCTGTACATGGAATTCCTTTTGAAAATTTTGCTGGTACTGTAAATAGTTATCAATGTAGATATCGAAACAGCGATTATTAAAATTTTTGTTTGTCTGTTTGTGTGTGGTGTGTGTGTCTATTCACGCATCACGTAAAAATTACTGGACGGATTTTAAAAAAATTTGGAGTGCTGATGACTTATTACCTGGATCAACATCTAAGATACTTTTTACTCCGGGAAAATGTCTAATTTCCACGGGAAAATGTCTAATTTTCACGGGAAAATGGAAAAACCATGTTAAGCATATGCACACATTACGCAATAACTAGTGAACGGATTTTGATGCAGTTTAGTGTGGTGATAACTTATTATCAGAGTTAACATCTAAGATACTTTTTATTCCGGGAAAGTGTCATCTCCACGGAAAAATAGAAAAACCATTTTGAACATGTGCACATATTACGCAAAAACTATGGAACGGATTTTTATGAAATTTGTGTGGTGATAACTTATTACCTGCGTCAACATGTAGGATACTTTTTATTACAGGAAAATGTTTCCTTTCCTCGGGAAAATACAAAAATCATTTTGAGCATGTGAATGAATTACGCAAAACTATTGTTCTCTACAAATGGTTTATACTGATTATACTTGTATACTTCTCATTTATTTTATGCGCGAACGACGTCGCGGGTACAGCTAGTATTTAACAAAGGAATTCCTTACACATAATTATAGTACGTATAAATATGTTAACCATGTCACAAGCGAGAAATCAGAAATTTTGTTGAATTTCTTCTTGGATAATAATGAAGTAGAACACATTTTGCACGTAATAAGTATCAGAATTCTGATTTAATTAATTTTTTTATTTGCCATAAGTTAAATAAAAAATAACTTTACAACAAATTTCGTCTTAAAAAATAAAAATTTTTTCCATTTTACAGCATTTCTACTAATAAATAATTTGAATCATTAGTTTTGAAGGATGTTTTTAACATCGAAATATTCCATAATACAAAATTTCATATACCTAGTGAGTACTATTTCTATTTTATACTACTTTCGAATTTTCGAAAATTTGATTGCCTATATTTCCGAGAAATTCAGTTTGGGACGAAATTTGTTATAATAATAGGATACCTTTAGAATTTGAATATAATAAAACAGTAAAATATTAGAAGTCCAAAAATCTTGGATGAGTTCTCCAGCCAGACAGGTGCAGTTCCGGAAACCTCAAAAAAATTAGTATTTTGTAAATATTTGCCAAAATTTAAGTTTTTCCAATTTTTTTTACATTGTTATAAAGAACGAAGAAAATCACAGAAGATACATTTTGAACCGTTATTCTAGGTAAGCGGGTTTTCAAGAAAAAGTAACTTTTATGATCGGAAATTCGCCATGTTATGCAGGTGCTGCGACAGAGGTATCAGTGAAGTATAGCAGGCTTTTTTGACATAATAATACAAACAGATGCTGTATCCTACAAATTTTTATACAATTTTACAACAATCGGAAATTGTTAATTAAGAAGTTCACAATTAGTATTTTTAAGTTTAAAAAAATTGGATACTATTTGCAATCTGTTTTCGATCGAATGATTTTGATAACGAAAAGTAAGTAGAACAGCAAATAGTATATATTTGAAAGAATACTTCCTTTCCTTATATCATCCATTTTGGAGATATCGTTATTTTCGTTATCGATAATTTCCAATAACGAAAAGTAGGTTTTAATAGTCGCAATATGTTCGGAACACTCACAACTTGCTTCGCTTAAGCCTTCAAAAATGTCGTTATTTTTGAGCTACGACGCACAGTTTAGGAGATATTTACGATTAAAGTTTTCGATAGCGAAAGTTAACGAAAAGTAGTTTTTAAAATAATAATTGTTCTGTTACTGGCCAGATCAGTGGGACTAAAAGAGCCTAAATTAACTAGTTATAACCAATTTATGACAAGTTACGCGGTATCGATAATTTTCGATAGCGAAAAGTAGGTTTTGACAGTCGCAATACGTTCGGAATACCCACAACCTGCTTCGCTTAAGCCTTCAAAAGTTTAGTTTAGGAGATATTTACGACTAAAGTTTTCGATAGCGAAAAGTAACGATTTGTCATTTTGTTTAAAAATACACTATCGTTGACCAAATCAGTGGGACTAATGGAGCCTAAATTCATCAATTATAACCAGTTTATGATAAATAATTCGTTATCTTTGCTAGTTCTCGAACAGAACATTCTAAAACTTTTGTTAAATATATTTATTTAGCTTCTATTTCAATAATTCTTCTAATAGTGATATTAGTTTTTCGACATCTTTATTAATTTTCGAATAGAAACTTTTGTCAAATGTTTTCACCTGTATTTAACTTGTTTTTCGATGATTAGACAAATGGTGAAGTAAATTTTTCGATATCTTTGCTGATATCCAGATAGAACATTCTCGAACTTTCGTTAAATTTCGCTACATGGATCCTTTTTAACTAACTAATTCGATGGTGGAATCAAGTTTTGGATATCTTATCTGATTTTCGCATAGAATATTCTAGAGCTTTTACCGAATTTCATTTTTTGATCACTTTTTTGATGAACAATCTAACGGTGATGCCAAATTTTCAATAATTGTTCTGAATTCCAAAAAGAATATTATAGAACTTTTGACGAATTCTGCTATTTGGATACTTTTTTGATACCCAAACCAATGGCGAAGTCGGTTTTTGGATATATTTTCTATTTTCAGAATAAAATATTCTCGAATTTTTGCGAATTCCGCTAATTGATCGCTTTTTGATGAAGAATTTGGTGGTGAAATCAGACATTCGATATTTTTTCTAATTTCCAAAAAGAATATTCTGGAACTTTTTCTAAATATCGGTACTTGGTTACTTTTTCGTCGATCAGTCCATTGATTAAGGATTTTTTATATCTTTTCTGATTATTGAAAGAATATTCTAGAACTTTTGCCAGATTTCGCTATTCAAGCATCTTTTCGATGACCAACCCAGTGGTGAAATCGAATTCTGTAATAGTTTTAATTTATCTATATCTTTGTACAAGAAATATCTCCTCATAAAAATTTACAAGATTACGCTCCTCTCAGATATGTTTATTCAATTTGTGTATGGAATTCAATTTTTTGACAGGATGATTTATAGTTTTAGTGTATGAAAAAAATGTTTTCTTCAGATGGTTGTTTACATAATTCACATGCAGTTGATCAAATTAAACTGTGTTCGTTCGTCGCGCGAGTGATGTTACAAACTTAAATTGAGCGACTATGTTGTTCATATGAAATTTTATTGTTCTCAAAACAAAATATATTTGTAGAGTACCTCTTTAGTTCGTGGCACACAAACTATAGAGCGCATTTAGAAAAAAATTATAAATGTATTTATGAAAAATAAATAAATTATGTGCCGCTTCTAACGAATGGTGAAACGTTTTTCCGGCAATTTTTGACAGGATAATTTATTACCTGCACTATGAATCCTCGCTTTAATAATAACTATATATTTTATGATAGGCCACAAGTCCAAAAATATGAAATGAGGCAGGTACCGGAACGTCCCAATTTTTTTTTTCTGAAAGACAAAATTGATATACACAGTATGTATAGGTATAATATTATTATACTCTAGTAACAGTGTAGCATATTAATATACGAAGGATGTAAGTTATCGTTTTTGGATGACCACCAAAAATATTTGAGACAATGTGAAAATTTGAGGGTGATTGGATATTGATTTTAACAATGTATAATCGTACTAAATGTACAAAAGAAATAGGCACAAATTTGTCCAACTGTAGTGTGGGTAGCATGTACAGTGTGTACTTTCATACATTAGCATTACGCATGTTCTGTAAAAGAGAGATCGCAACATATGAACACACTACAAGAAACACGTATGTGAAAAAAAGACGTATATAAATACGTTTGATTATGTAACATATAAGGAACACTGAGAGAAAAATGGCAACTTAAAATTGAAAACGATTATTATTTCAATTATGAACAACTTAACAAAAATTATATTGAAAAGATGGGGAACTTTGAAGGGAATGAATATCATTCAACTTTAAAATAAAGTTTTTCTACATTGAAACAATAAATTTCAATATTACTAGACTTTCGTAAATATTCTACATTGAATCAATATCGTTCTAATATTAATAGATTTGAGCGTTACTTTATGGTATTCCATATTTGTAAATAATAAACAAATATTTTACTTCGCAAAAATACCACTTTTATTTTGAAACTGTGACAATATTGTCACAGTTTCAAAATAAAAGTGGTATTTTTGCGAAGTAAAATATTTGTTTATTATTTACAAATATCTTTCTTATTGAAATTAAGTTGTTTTTCCTCTGGGTGAATGTCTGTTTATTTGGTTACATAATTCATAGCAACAATGCAATTAAAACTCAATAAAAATAAAGAAATTATCAATACTTAAGAATGAAATGATATATTTTTTCTGTTTTTTACAGTTCTTGTATAATTCCTACAGTTTTTCATTACAAATGACGGCATTTTACTACGCATTTGTACGATCTTTACTCATTGAAGTTTGCTGTAAGACTGACGACTAATGCAGGCAAAGTGAGGCACTTATCTCACTTTTAAGTGAACAGTTTTTAACAGCTTATAACGTATCTATATATACAGGATGTTTCAAGCAACTAGGAACATATGAATTTCAACATAGGAAAAATTTGTTATGATCAAGGGGTGCTTTATTTTATTATTATTAAATATTTATCAAAACTTTAAATAATATAGCGTCAAAATAATATTTAAAATTAATTAAAAGACAATAGCAGTAAATTTATTGAGATAACTATAAATAAATATTAATCTAACGTCAAAATATTTCTTAACAAATAATACTGCTTAGCAGAAAATTGGACACATGTTATTTTGTGTTCAAATTTATTTTTTTGCAATTAAAGAAAATTTTAATAAATATGGATACCTATATAAAAATGATATCCATAAAAAACATGCGTACTCTGATCCCAACAATTTTTTCCCATGTTAAATTTTGTATGTTCTTACGTCGTTGAAATAGACTGTATATTATACGGCTTTGGATTTTAAAACGTGTTTTTGTTGTTTTAAAATATTTTACTTAAGAGTTAATCAAGGTTGTAATGTGCAAAGCAGGCTAAATTGAGATTTGTTTTCAGAAGATAGTTTGTTTAGAATTAATAGGACTTTTGGATATATCAAATTTCCAGAAATATTAATTTAACTGTCCTAAAAATGCACTTGCAAACCAAAAATAGTTTTATTTTTTGAAAGCTACCTCTTCTAGCATTAAAGTAATAAATTTTCTATAAAAATTACTAGTTGTCCCGGCAAACCCTTTCTGTCCTATACCTACCCTTTTCGGTAGGTGGCACTTCCAGAATTTCTTTTATTAATTTTTAGATTTAATTACTCGACAAAACAAATATGTTGTGTGAATATGACTTCAATCGATCAAGTCGTTTAAAAGTTAACTATCACTAGCAGGCGCACTAACACGTATATGAAAAATAACCTTTAGTCTCTCTTATTCAGAAAACTAATAAGAATAATGAGTATTCAAGATTTGTTTCTGCTTAATTTTTATTTTTTTAAGTCGTTATATCACTTTGAAATACCAGTGGTTTTATTGAAGATTTTTTTTCTCTGTAGCAAATAATGAACTTTTTTAAGTGTATTATTCGTGATCTGGAATACAGAAAATTTTTTTTTCCAATTTAAAAAACATAAAGACGGTGTAGGCGTAGATCGACTACGGACGCTTTTTTTTTTTAAAAAGGTTCGTGGTGGGTAGCACAACAAATTTCAAATAACAGTCAGAAAATAAAAAAAATTTCCTTCACTTACATTAATTTTACATTACAAAAAAGTCAATTTTAATTTGTTTACAAAAAGCTTATTTGCTAACCAAATTCAAAACTCTTATGTACCACCCTAAATAATTTATCTAAGAAGCTACAGCTAAAATTTCAAGTTAATCGAATGAAAATTATTGGAGTTATCTTGCCTACCGTTTTGGAAAATGTAGTTTCGAAAAAAACGTATGTCAAGTGTTTATAGTTTTATGTAATTTTATCTATCATTAACGCCATCTGTGATTTATTTATGGAAATATAACTGACCTGCAATTTAAAAATTTAAACGTTTTGCATTTGTGAACGTTTTCAGCCGCTCGAAGTTGTTCCAGAAAGGGGCTTCAAAACGATTTTTAAAATATTTAGGCAGTCATAATTTTTTTTTTGGATACCATTTCAGAGAAGTCAACGCAGTCATTTAGACCAAAAAAAAATTGTTTTCAAAGTGATGTTGCCCTTAAAGTATAGCCTGAGCCTTAAATTATGTATTTAAAAATCAATTTTCTCAGCTAATAGGTCACAGTACCAAAACTTTTTTTATGTACGACTGAATCATAAAAGCCTATTTTATTGCATTGCTAAGAGATATGAAAAGTAGTACTTTTTGGCACTAGTTGCATAATGAAAAGCAAAAAGCACAAGTGCCATAAAGAATTATAGTCTACTTGATAAATTGTATTTTCAATTTTACAATAAACAAAAAACATACTAACTTTAAGTATTATTTTGTATAGGGTAAGAGACCCGATGACCGATCACTATTTTTAGCTGTATCATTAAATTAGCTTAAAAAAATTAAAAAATAAACAAACACCCATTTTTTTTTCTTAATAAGTATGAAACCAAGTTTTTTTAATCCAATGGATATGTTTTTAAGAAAATATAACCCAAAAATTTTGATTTATTAATGTTTTTGTTTTATAATTTGTTGACGTCTATGGAAAAGCGGACAGAAAATATTAACCTCCTTTGAAAGATCAATACACTGACCCCTATGAAAAATCGCGCATTAATGTACATGAAGTACCTTCTACTATCGAATATTTGAACCATTCTCTTCCAGCCACTTTGACACTCTATCCACTACTAGGTGAAGCTATATGTCATAGAGTATTATCATAGAGTGACATCTAGTGAAACATAGAACGTCAAAGCAAAAGCCAAGAACGGTTTAAATATTCGATAAAATAAACCATTAAAATCACAATTTCGTTTCGCTCTCTGCTGATCTTTTAAAAAAACATTGTGTAAGATCTGACTTAGCCGTTAACCATTGTGAATTTTTAAACAGTTAAATTTAGTTTATATTGTATCTGTATGTGTCGTTTCAGATGTAATACATACATATCATACATATTATGTTTGACGTTTTTATTTGAAAATACCTATATAAATAACAATTTGGAAGTTTTAATTCAATATCAATTATTTTTCAATTGATTTTACGTTCTGAAATAAATAAAATATTAAAGTAAAATTATAAAAACGGTTAGTTAAGTGTTTTAAACCCAAAAATTAATTAAAAATGTTTATAAAATAGGTATGCAATATATAATTCTCAAAATGCGGTACCTAACTGTAAAACTCAGATCCCAAGAAGAATCAGTCATACAAATAATATTTAACGCATATAAAATTTAATTTAGCTATCCTAATCTCTTAAGTGGACTAATAACAATTATTTGTATACTTTTATTATGCTAATAACTTTAAAAATACGGTGAAAAATGTTACAATTTATAACTCATGTGTTTTGAATAATGATCATCCATCATACTAAAAATTCACGAATTCAACAAAAATTTTTTGATATATATATATATATATATGTATTTCTTAAATTAAGTGAGGAGGCATTAAATGTGAGGTGAATTTAAATTGAAAAATAATCATTCTATTAATAATAATTTTTTTTATCAAAGGTTTCTTTCAGAAATAACTTCATTAAGATATAAATGTCAAAACTGATCGGACTTATAACCCCGATCGACAATGGGGTCTTTTACCCTACCATATTTACAAATATTTATATAATTAATATTAATTACACAATCTGAACTACAATTAATATTTATTCCAGGCAATTTCTTCCTCTCGTCTTTAAATATTAGTAATTTTTATTGAGAAATCTTCTAAAAATGTCGCAGTATTATATTAAGGCCCTCCGCACACGGATTGACTGTATTGCAACTCGAGTTTCAAACCAGTTGAGCATGCAACGGTTTGGCGACCTTTCACGTGTATATGAATGAATAACCGCACAGGACTCGACTGAAACGGAACCGATTTCAAATCAATTTCCAACTAGTCGCATGCGACCGTGTTTGCATGGTCACGAAACAGTTTCAGCCGCATGGTTGCATGGTTTGTAAATTTTTAAGTGCTTTTTGTGAATATTTTTGACGTTTTTAATATTTAATTTGAAATGAGTGACCAAGCAATGAACATTGAATTTGTTGAAGAGTTGGAAAGACATAAAGTGCTATATAATTATAACCTTCTTTTCAATATTTTCTTCATGCAGCTCTTCAAAGTCTGCGGTATTCATGCGGTATAATAATCAACTATATTTTCTTCATCTGAACTACTATTTAACATGTTGTTAAAACTAGCTTCAGTAGGTCTAGCTAATCGGAACTAAAAATTTTTCCATCACGCTACTACTCTTTATAAAACTGTAAACTGATTCACAATCAGTCGCGCTCATGTACGGACAAACAATATCAATCAATTGCAAACCGGTTGCACATGTAAATATTGAGCAACTGATTTGAAACTCGAGTTGTAAAACAGTCGACCCGTGTGCGGAGAGCCTAACATCAGATGACAGATAATCACAACCAAAGCATGCTTTAACATATAATAAATTTTTCTATGCCAACTATATTATAGAATAATTTTTTTTATTTAAAGTGTAGACGCCAGGTTTATAAATTCGATTTTTATCAATATTTAAGAAATTTTGGCAGTCTTACATAAAGCTTTGTATGCAACTTGTACATAATTTGACTTTATGAACTCGCCTTTTTTTATTGGCCTCGCTCGCAAGCTCGCGAGCGTCATAACACGGCTCATTCGTAAAGATCTTCATTATGTACTTGTTGCATAATTAGCTATTTTGTTACTATATAACTGACTGACACGCATTTTACTTTATTAATACCTACATATGTCGAAAAAAGTCCCATAATCACACTTGGCTACACACAAGTGACAAAGTTTGCAAATTAGTCAACCATAAACAAATTAAAAAGACAACATAATTACTTTATTTTTAATTAGAATTTATTAATTAATTCCATTAAACAAAAAAAAAATGTTTTTATAATTCTCATTGAGTAACGCCACTCCTATACTGACACATAAAGACTACCAGTCAAAAAAAAATAAGAATAATTAATTGAAAATCCAAAATAATAATAACAATAAACCATGATTTAAATCATCTATCTCATTCTGAATCATCCACTCCCGCCGCTGCATCTCACCTCATATAGTAGCACTACATTCTCGCGAGGTCGCCTCGCGAGACGTTCGTCGAGGTTTTGACGAGGCGAGACAACACGAGTATGTACCGTCTACACTCTCGCTCATTACTCAGTTATTCATACTGCTCATACGCGTTCGTATAGTTTGAAATGTCAATCATAGATGGACAAGATGGGTGATGTCGGTGACATGGATTCAAATAACTGCTGCTCCAGTTCTATGTACTGTTGAATCCTATAATTTTCTTCATGCATATTACACAAAAAAGTTTAAAATAACGTTTAAAATGACGTTTTTGTAAATTTAAGGCATGATTTTAGGTTATGTATAAAAACATAATAGTACGCAGATATGCAACATATGCAATATCAACACACGAGTATATGCGAGAGTGTAGTTGATCGCCTCGCCTCGTGTCTCGTGTCCTTTGACTTGTTCAAAAAACCGACTCAGATCGGAGACCTGACGAGGCGAGGCAAGGCTTGACGAGGCGAGGCGAAGTAACACGAGAGCATCAACTACACTCTCGGCCTCGCGTCGCCTCGTGTTGCCTCGACGAGAGTGTAGTGCTACTATAATAGATTTCATTCTTAAACGTTGCAAATGTGTTTCAATTATATTTGGGTGAATTTCCGTACCTACTACTACATCTAATATAACTAATAATCTCCGAATGTTATTGATATCCTTGTCTATCGCATTGCGTTGAACGTGTTCGTTCATTTAAATATTACTAATACAATATTTAAAATATCTGCAAAAAAAGTTAATGACAGGTATGAAATTATTTGTTATTAATTACAGTGGCGCCAGGTTAGCAGTTAGGACGCTGTGGGGAAACATTTGACCCCCCGGTGTACAGGAACCGCCCCTGTCTGTCTTGTTTGTCTTGTGGAGTCGTGGTCGTATATAGTACTATAAATAGAGCCCGGACTCTATAGTGTAATATAAATCATCCTGTCAAAAAAATTGAATGTTCTCCAGTAGCGCAAAAACAAGTATGAGGGGTTAAAAAATGAAAATAAACTGTAATTTCAAAATCTATAGTCATTTACAAATTTTAATTGTTATCATGTAAATGCAAAGAAAAATGATACTTTCAGTGAAGTGTAGCACACCTTATTAACATATTAATTTTCAACAAAACAGTAGTCCAATACTGGCTAGATGCCTAGATGTTAGTTCCAACTAATAATTAATAACCAATGACAAAATATTTTTTTTTGCAACTAATGACTGAAAAATTCAACTATTAGTATTAACTATTAAGTAATTTAGCTTTTAGTTGTAGTTGTTAGTTATATTAAGTATGTATGAAGTTTACTGAAATTATCGTAGAAGCAAAAATGTAGGAAAATATTTTATCTTCTGATTATTTATTGAACATAAAAACGTAATAAACCAACATGAGTAACAATATAAAAAAATCACAACTGTAAGTTTAAAATAATTGGATACTATTTGCAATCTGTTTTCGATCGAAAGATTTTGATAACGAAAAATAAGTATAATTTATAGTCATATGGTATATTTGAAAGAATACTCCCTTTCCTTATATCATCCATTTTGGAAATATCGTTATTTTCGATATCGATAATTTTCGATAGCGAAAAGTAGGTTCTGGCAGTCGCAATACATTCGGAATACCCACAACTTGCTTCGCTTAAGTCTTCAGAAATTCCGTTATTTTCGAGCTACGACGCACGGTTTATGCGATAATACGATTAAAGTTTTCGATAGCGAAAGTTGACGAAAAGTAGTTTTTTTTAAAAATTGTTCTGTTACTGACCAGATCAATGGGACTAACAGAGCCTAAATTAACTAGTTATAACCAATTTATGACAAGTTACGATAATTTACGACAAGTTACGACAAGTTATGACAAGTATCGATAATTTTCGATAACGAAAAGTAGGTTCTGACAGTCGCAATACGTTCGGAATACCCACAACTGGTTTCGCTTAAGCCTTCAAATATTTCGCTATTTTTGAGCTACGACGCACCGTTTAGGAGATATTTACGATTAAAGTTTTCGATAGCGAAAGTTAACGAAAAGTAGTTTTTTAAAAAATTGTTCTGTTACTGACCAGATCAATGGGACTAACAGAGCCTAAATTAACTAGTTATAACCAATTTATGACAAGTTACGCGGTATCGATAATTTTCGATAACGAAATGTAGGTTCTGACAGTCGCAATACGTTCGGAATACCCACAACTTGCTTCGCTTAAGCCTTCAAAAATTTCGTTATTTTTGAATTACGACGCACCGTTTAGGAGATATTTACGATTAAAAAGTTTACGATTGCAAAAAGTAACGATTTGTCACTTTTTTTAAAATACACTATCGTTGACCAAATCAATGGGACTAATGGAGCCTAAATTCATCAATTATAACCAGTTTATGATAAATAATTCGTTATCTTTGCTAGTTCTCGAACAGAACATTCTAAAACTTTTGTTAAATATCTTTATTTAGCTTCTATTTCAATAATTCTTCTAATAGTGATATCGGTTTTTCGACATCTTTATTAATTTTCGAATAGAAACTTTTGTCAAATGTTTTCACCTGTATTTAACTTGTTTTTCGATGATTAAACAAATGGTGAAGTAAATTTTTCGATATCTTTGCTGATATCCAGATAGAACATTCTCGAACTTTCGTTAAATTTCGCTACATGGATCCTAATATATTTTGTTTTGAAAACAATAAAATTTCATATGAACAACATAGTCGCTCAATTTAAGTTTGTAGCATCACTCGCGCGACGAACGAACACAGTTTAATTTGATGAACTGCATGTGCGATATGTAAACAACTACCTGAAGAAAAAATTTTTTTCCACACACTGAAACTATAAATCATCCTGTCAAAAAATTGAATTGTTTAAAAAACATATCTGAGAGGAGCGTAACCATGTAAATTTTTATGAGGAGACATTTTTTGTACAAAGATACAGATATATTAAAACTATTACATAATTCGATTTCACCACTGTGTTGAGCATCGAAAAGATGCTTGAATAGCGAAATCTGGCAAAAGTTCTAGAATATTTTTTCAATAATCAGAAAAGATATAAAAAATCCTTAATCAATGGATTGATCAACGAAAAAGTAACCAAGTCCGACATTTAGAATAAGTTCTAGAATATTCTTTTTGGAAATTAGAAAAAATATCGAATATCTGATTTCACCACCAAATTTTTCATCGAAAAGCGATCAATTAACGGAATTTGGCAAAAGTTCGGGAATATTCTATTCTGAAAATAGAAAACATATCCAAAAACTAACTTCACCATTAGTTTAGGCATCAAGAAAGTGTCCAAATAGCAGAATTCGTCAAAAGTTCTAGAATATTCTTTTTGGAAATCAGAAAAATTATTGAAAATTTGGCATCACCATCAGATTGTTCATCAAAAGAATGACCAAAAAATGAAATTCGGTAAAAGTTCTAGAATACTCAATGTGAAAATCAGAAGATAACCAAAACTTGATTTCACCATCGAATTAGTTAGTTAAAAAGGATCCATGTAGCGAAATTTAACGAAAGCTCGAGGATGTTCTATCTGGAAATCAGCAAAGATTACGAAAAATTTACTTCAACATTTGTTTAGTCATTGAGAAACAAATTGAATACAGATGAAAAGATTTGACAAAAGTTTCTATTCGAAAATTAATAAAGATGTCGAAAAACCAATATCACTATTAAAAGAATTATTGAAATAAAAGCTAAATAAAGATATTTAACAAAAGTTTTAGAACGTTCTGTTCGAGAACTAGCAAAGATAACGAATTATTTATCATAAACTGGTTATAATTGATGAATTTAGGCTCCATTAGTCCCATTGATTTGGTCAACGATAGTGTATTTTTAAAAAAATGACAAATCGTAATTTTTTGCAATCGTAAACTTTAATCGTAAATATCTCCTAAACGGTGCGTTGTAGTTCAAAGATAATGAAATTTTTGAAGGCAATTGTCTATAGGTGAGGCGAATTCATACACCATGTTGCGTCAGTATAAAAAGAAAGTGGGTATAAACTACATAAACTGTAGTCTACACTCTAACAAAAAAATGACCCATTTAGTCTTATTATAGGAGGCAATTAAATGCCTTCTATAATGACAGTAACATTACAAACCGTAGTGTACGAAGGTGAAAATTACACCATCATGGTGTAATTACTACTCACTCATACGTGTAGTTTTACATATGCCATGCGTAAAATTACCATTCAGGTGTGTAACAGATTAAGTTTTATTTGTGTATTAGCTACGCAGCAAGATGTAATTTTACACATTCAGTTCGTAATAATACGCAGCTAAACGCAAAATTACATTATATTAGTGTATTTTTAAACCACGCCTGTACACCTGAAAATGTAATTTTACACACTTATATAGTAATGTTTACACCCAGAAATGTGTAATTTTAATCCAACTGAATCACTCATTCTGATTCAGTTCAACTGAATCAGTATGAGTGATTCAATTGTGCTGAAAAAAAAAACTGATTTAACTTAACTGAAAATAACAAATCAAAAAGATTATTGATGGTTTTTTTTTTTACAAATTTTAAATAATATTTATAATGTTATGAAGTATAGAATAATTTGGAATTATATAAAAGATTAGAAATGTTAAATATTTTGCTTATTATGTCTACATTTCTATATAAGTGTGTCATATGATAAAATAATAATTGTTTGGTAAATTTTAAAATAAACACTCTAAAAAAGTAAGATTATAAAGTTTTATTATGAACGTTTACTTGCTTTCATGAGCACCTAGGTAATTTTATCAATGAGCACAGGTAAATCTTATGGACTAAAATTGTAGTTACATCATATCAAAAATATATTTTAAGAAAATTAACAAAACAATACTTAAATATAACTACAAAAAATATTCTGCTGACTATTGCCATTCTTAGAACTCCAGGGAAAATGTATGCTGAGGTTTCATAGACGTCTTCGCCAATTCCGGTTTCTAAACAAATTAGAAAATAAGGATTACTTAATTTTATAACCATTTTTGTTTATTTTTCTTTTTTCAATAACTATTTCACAGCAATTTAAAATTAAGAAAATTTCGTTTTTGCTACACAATTACTTCTAGGTTATTTAATGAATGTACAGATATTAGATTTTTGCTTAAAAAACTCACCAGGAAAGTGACCCGGCATGCTTAGGAACTGACACTTCGGAACTGGTAGACTGAGGGTTTGAATTCTGTAATCGGCTATATGCTGGCGAAAGTTGTCTGCAATTTTCCGTCACAATTCTAGATGAATATCGACATCGTCCTTAAGAAGGCGGTTGCAGACGGACACCTACCAAATCCTTATACCGCTTTTCTTCCGCCCAATATTCTGCTGACTCTTGTAATTACTAGAACTTCAGGGAAAATGTACGCTGCGGTTTCATAGATGTCTTCACCAATTCCGGTTTCTAAACAAATCAGAAAATAAGGGTTACTTAATTTTATAACCATTTTTGTTTATTTATTTTTTCTTTTTTCAATAACTATTTCACAGCAATTTAAAATTAAGAAAATTTCGTTTTTGCTACACAATTACTTCTAGGTTACTTAATTAATGTATAGATATTAGATTTTTGCTTAAAAAACTCACCAGCAAAGTGACCTGGCGTGCTTAGGCAGTGGCATTTCCGAACTGGTAGACCCAGGGTTTGAATTCCGTAGCCGGCTATATGCTGGCGAAAGTTTTCTGCAATCTCCCATCACAATTCCAGATGAATATCGACATCGTCCTTAAGAAGACGGTTGCAAACGGACACCTACCAAACCTTCATACCGCTTTTCTTGTCCTCCGCCCATATCATAATGAAAAAGTTTGAGAAATAATGATGTGAGTGACGTCCATTACACAGTAATGTCTGAAAAACGAACCTTAAATCTCATTATTATTATTATTATTTTTTTTTTTTTTTTTTAATTAAAATTGGGGTACTGCTGCCGGTGGATGGCGCGGTCAGCAGCACCCGGCGGCATCGCCTACCAAGGGCATGCGCCGCCATAAACGATAAAGATAAAAACAAACACAAAACAGACAGGAACACATAAATGCAATAGACAACGGACAAACATACACAAATAAAAACCAACGATGGGCCCTGCCATCCCAGGGCTTAACAGGAGCGGACAGTCCTTGGTGATGGTACGATAAGTACTAGACAAAGCGTCCGGTCACCAAGGCCTGGAAGCCATCGCTGGAACTCCCTCCGAGGTGTAAAGGACCCCGGAGTGGAGAGAACCGACAAGAAAACACAATATCACAGACCGATATCACAGAGCAATATCACAGAAAAACTTATTACGTCACTGGGGAGCCACAGGCCCACCAGTGACTCAATAAGGAGTTAAAACAATACCGCTGTAGAGCCATAACAACAGGTCTACAGCGGCATAACAAGATATCACAGAAAAAAAGAACAAATGATGTACCACCTCGGGTGTAAAAGGCCTTCGGTGGTACATCGGTAAAAAACAATAACAAAAACAACAAAACATGTATGAATAACAAAGTACCACTAAGGGTGTAAAAGGCCCTTAGTGGCATAACGAGAGACTAAAAGTACCCTGCCAGACCAGCTGGAACAGGGTATAGTTAATAAATAAGACATACACAAAAGCATTTTAACACATAAATTGAAACAAAGCTGAAAAATAAAGTTTAAACTATCGGGGGAGATAAAAGAGACGACTTTGATAAAATATGAGATGTAATGCCCCTAAAGTCTCTGAAGAAGATGCGAATTTCGGAGAAATTCAATCATCTTTCTTTCAGAGACCGAATCATACCTTAAAGCGTTGGCTACATTATTGGGGAGCTGCAACCTCTGGCGCAATGGCTCAAAGGTTACACATTCCTCAACTATATGCCTCACGGTCAGCGCCGTCCCGCAGGCGGCGCACCTTGGCTGATCCTCACCGGCGAGAAGATGACGATGTGTTAACGCCGTGTGGCCCAAGCGTAAACGCGTCAGGGCCACACTCTCTCGCCGGTTCAGATTTACAGGTGCCGGAGTTCTTCGGACCTCAGGTTTCACCTGTCTGAACTTTGCCGTGAGGTTGTTCCACTCACGTTGCCATTTATGATCGATCGCGGATCGTATACTCACTCTCAGATTCTCTGGGCGAATTGCAGTGTCCTGTGGCTCACCGACTTCGGCTGCATGACGTGCTGCCTGGTCGGCGAGTTCATTGCCAGGTATCCCCACATGTCCGGGAATCCAAAAGAAGGTGATAAACTTTTGGCGGAGCATGTAGAGACACGTTCGGATGTTCTGCACCAGTGGATCGATGGTATGAGAGCGGCAGATCGCTTGCAACGCGCTCAATGAGTCGGAACAAATGAGGAATGCGCTGTCTTCGGATGTTCGACAGAATCGCAGGGCTTGCAAAATCGCAAATAATTCCGCAGTATACACAGTGGCCTGGGGAGGAAGTGACCAAGCGTGAGGATCGTCACGAATGACGATGGCACTTCCCACACCCGTAGCTGTTTTGGAACCATCTGTGTATATGCAGAGAGAGTCAAGTTCGCTAATGATCTCATAAAAGCGGGATCGATATTCGAATGAACTGGTCTCCTCCTTGTTGAGACCAGTCAGGTCGAAACGACACCTTACGTTAGGGATCAGCCAAGGAGGTACTTCCATAGGACGTTTGGGAAGTACCTTGGCGAACTGTAAGTGCAGACTCTCTAATAACTCCTGCGTTCGAACGGCCACTGGTCGACTTATGGTGGGACGTCGACCATAGAGCCCCTGTAAACGATATCTGAATAGAGTCGGGTGATTAATATGCGTAGGTGTTGCATATATCCCCGCCGCATAATTGAGCAAGAGACGCTCACGTCTCAGTCGCAGCGGAGGAAGACCCGACTCTACGCAGAGGCTCATAGAAGGGCTCGTTGGAAATGCTCCTGTAGCCAGTCGTATGCCTGCATGGTGAACAGGATCTAGGAGTAGAAGCGCAGACGCCCGGGCGGAGGAGTAAGCAATGCTGCCGTAATCAATCCTAGTCAGAACTAGCGATTGATACAGGCGAAGCAACGACTCCCGGCCCGCACCCCACGATGCACCAGCCAAGCACTTAAGCATGTTGATTGTCCTGCGACAACTCGCAGCTAAGGCTTGGAGGTGTGGGCGCCACGTAAGTTGTTTGTCGAATATGAGTCCTAGAAACCTGACGCTATCAACGCACTGAAGGTTGGATCCTTTCAATGTGAGAACAGGATCCGGATGTGCGTTGCGCTTTCTGCAGAAGTGAACCACCGATGTTTTTTGTGGTGAGAAACGAAAACCAAGAGCTTCTGCAGAAGTCACCACTTCGTTGATGCCTTGTTGCAGCCGTTGTTGGATATCCTCGATGGAATCGGCTGCATAGAATATGGTGAGGTCATCAACGTACAAGCAACGACGAATTGGGGCTGAAGCTGCAATATGACTGACTGCGATGGAAAACAAGGTGACACTAATAGTGGAGCCTTGAGGAACACCATTCTCCTGGGAGTGGGCCTCAGACTCAGTGTCACCTACCCGGACACGGAAGGAACGGTCAGTCAGAAAACTTTTTACGAACTGAGGGAGGTTACCTCTTAAACCCCAGTCGTGCAGCTTCTTGAGAATGCCATACCTCCAGGTCATATCATAAGCTTTCTCCAAATCGAAAAACACGGCCACAAGGTGTTTTCGTTGGAGAAACGCGTCTTGAATGGCATTCTCGAGGCGAACAAGATGGTCCGTAGTCGAATGGTATCGGCGGAACCCACATTGATGTTTAGGTATAAGATTGCGGGATTCCAGCCACCAGACGAGACGGTTGTTCACCATTTTTTCCAATACCTTGCTGAAACAGCAAGTCAAGGATATTGGACGGTAGCTAGTTAGTTGCGATGAATCTTTACCCTCCTTTAGCAGCGGAATGATGGTAGCTTCTCGCCACTGCGGAGGGTAAACGCCTTGCCTAAAAATTTCGTTGTACAGATCCAGCAACCTACACTTACCAGGATAAGGTAGGTTCCGGATCATGGCGTAGGGGATCTCATCAGGTCCAGGGGAGGTGTCCCCAGATCCCCGAAGCGCCTCCAGTAATTCTTGCATAGAAAACGGTTGGTTATACTGGAGCGATTCATCTGAGAAAAAATCAAGATCGTTTTGTTCGTGTTCGATCTTGATTCGCAGGAAGTCCGGGTCATAATTCTGGGAGCCACTGACGCGCTCAAAGTGCTTAGCTAAGCAATTAGCTATTTCCGCACGTTCAGTGATGTTCCGACCGTCGACGACGAGAAGGGAGGGCATAGGTGAACGGGAATATTTCCCAGTAATGGCCCTCACTCTTCTCCATACCTCTGAGGTGGTGGTGGAGGTATTAATGGCCGAAACATATTGCTCCCATGATAGCCTCTTCTGTTCTTTAATTGTGCGTTTACAGCGTGCTTGTGCACGCTTGTAGGCTATCACATTTTCCTGCGTGGGGCGACGTCTGAGTTCGTTGTACGCCCGCTTTTTCTCTGCAACTGCTACACTCACGACTTCATTCCACCATGGTACTTGACGTTTGGGTGGAATGCTGGACGACTTTGGTATACTCTTATGTGCTGCTTCAATGACACTGGAGGACATTTGCTCCACATCATCTTCTACGTCTCCAGTCAGCTCGGGTGTACGGAATGAATCAACGTACATGTCCCAGTTAGCCTGACGGAGACGCCATCTCGGCGAAGACGAATGTGGAGTCATCGGCGTGGTACTATTCAATATAATGGGGATATGGTCACTACCGTATGAATCAGACGCCAGCGTCCATTCATAACGGTGTGCCATGACCGGTGAGCCGAGTGATAAGTCGATAGCCGACAACTCACCGGTTCTTGCGTTAATGAAAGTACCTTGACCGGTATTCAATAAGACCGCTTCGGACTCATCTAGAAACCGTTCTATGAGTCTTCCACGGGCGTCTCTTGTGCTACAGCCCCACATGGGGCTGTGAGCATTAAAATCTCCTAGTAACAAAAATGGACGTGGTAACTGTAATGTAAGCTCGGTCAAATCTTCGACGTTCCAGTCGAAGTCTGGTAGATAGACCGAGCATACTGTGAACTGGGGCGGTTTTAAAAATTGTACTGCAATAGCTTGTAGGGGGGTGTTTAACGGGTGGTCCCGGAAAGGAACGCCATCTTTAATGATAATGGCAACACCCCCCCTCGCCCTGATGTCTGGCTGTACGTCGTGCCGGCGGATTTTATGGTATTTGATGGTAAATTGTTCCGCCGGCCGTAAATGTGTCTCTTGTAAGCACACGCACATAGGCGTGTGCTCAGCCAGAAGCATCTGCAATTCACAGTAATGGTGCTTAACACCATTACAGTTCCACTGTACGATAGCCATTTCCGTTACTACTTGGGTTGCTCCCTAGGAAGTGTGGCTACTTCCTAGGTTTCCCCTTTGGCCAGCCTTTTTTTCTTTTTATCACTTTCACCTCGGCGTCCGAATTGTCAGAGGTGTTAGTATAGGCGTCGGACGTCGGGCGCTTTGTACCCGTACGTACCGACGCGGTCGCACTTTCCGAGTCGCTCATCGGTGTTTGGATAGAGCGACTCGAGAGGGGGGTGACCGGGCGTTCGGGTGTGCCCGGTCGGGACGGTGCCGTTGGCCGTTGCGGCAGTGGCACCGTCGATTGTGGAGGCAGCATGGTTTCTGCCTTCGAGGTGGTTGTGGAGGGTCCCTTTTTGGGGGACCTTGGTTTTACCACCTCCTTTCCCCCCTCACTGTGACGCCTTCTAGGAGGCGAAGCCTTCTTCAGTGATGTCTTCTTTGGAGAAGACGTCACAGTACGTACGACGGGTCCCTGAGGGGTGGTTGTTAGCACCCTCTTGGCCTCAGGGACCTTGGCTGACACAACAGCGGCTGTACTGGGTGTAGACACAGCTACACCCGAAGAGCGCATGAGACACTCTTGCATTTTCTGCATGTTCACCTGCATTTGTCTCATGGCTTCCTTTATTTCTCGAATTTCACTTGTTTTCTCAACCGCTGTAGGGGCGGGGGCCGCAACAGCGCGTGCATAACCGTCAAGAGCTGAGCGACGAGGCGTATTGCCTAAAAGCTTCCGTCTTGCCTCTGGATAGGTTAACCTTTCCAGGGCTCTCAACTCTTGAATCGCGGATTCCTGTTTAAAAATGGGGCAATTCCTCGACTTGGCCGAGTGATTACCCCCACAGTTGATACATTTGATTGGCTCGTCACATGGTCGTCCTTCATGTAACGGCCTTCCGCACACGCAAATCTGTTGCTGTATATTACATCTTTGTGAGATGTGGCCGTACCTTTGGCATTTGTAACACCTCATGGGTGCTGGGATGTACGGACGCACGTCCACTTTATTGAAAAGGCCCAGGATCACTTCTTTCGGTAGAGTGACCCTGTTAAATGTTAGAAGAATTAAGGGGGACTCCGGATGTTTGTTCCCCCTGTTGTACTTAAGCCTTTTCGCTTCTATTACCCCCTGTGGAGACATCTCCGACACTATCTCTTCCAGGGTACAGTACGCTAAAGACGGGTGCATAATGACGCCCCTGGAGTAGTTTAATACACCATGGGGCATCACGTCTACCGCGTACTGTCCTAACACTTTTAGATTCTGTATTTTTTCCGATTGTGCCGGTGAGAATGGCTCTATGAGCAACCCATTGCCCGATAGTTTGGTATCTTTAACCTGCCCAATTCCATCTTTCACTAACTTTGCCAAGAGGAAGGGACTGACCTTACTAAAGTCACCTTCCTTTGGCTTAACCACTAAAAATTTTAAAAAATTTGACCCTGACAATCTTGGGGATTCCATTTGTAATGGTGTCCCACGATGTTTCCCTTTTTTTGATTGGGGAGGGTTACCCCTTTTCGTTTGGGTACCGACTCCACTGGGTTGTGGAGCAGGTACCGTTGACGCAGTAGTGGGACCAGCCACGCTACTTTGGCTCACGCCAGATGACGACGGCGGAGCCTGGTTCGCGTCCGGTTTGGGGGGCCCGGACTCGCCCGAAGAAATATTATTTTGGACATCCATAAAATTAATACAGAAAAATCCCCCACCCCGCTCCCCACCCTCCACGGAGCCTCATAAGGGACGTGGGACTCCCACGCCAGGGATACGGGAATGAGGGGCCCTAGGGACAAGCCCATTGCCCCAGTGACACGCACGAACCCGGGGCGCTCGAATTTACTGCGGCCGGTGCATAACCGTAGCCACGGTCTATGCCTGAAGCCAGGGCCGAAGTGACGTGTTGTTCCGCCGTACTCGCAAGTAACGGCTTCCCTCAGTCACCAGGATCCCCTTTTCCAGGCAACGCCGCTAAGCCACACACGAGCTAGTGTGGGTCCCGAAGATGACTTGAAGTTGGGACAACATTGAAAAAAAAGAAAACAAAACAAAACCAAAAACAAAAAAGAAACAAAAGATAAAAGAAAATTTGAAACAAAAAGAAATAAAAATAACGAAAACAAAAAACAATAAAAACGAAACGAAATAAAAATGAAGGTTAAAAAATGAACTGTCGATCCGACACCTTTCGTGAAAACGGTGGTACCTCGAGAAGGAACGGTGCCGATCTTGGGTAGTCAGAGGCTAATGGAATCCGAAGATTACTGTATTGCGCATAAACTACCCCTGGAACCCTTAGCCTCCTTGTCACCAATGGGGGATAAATATCCCTCACGGGTGCCAAGGGCAGCTGCTATAGGTGTCCTCACCACCATTATTATTATTATTATTATTATTATTATTATTATTATTATTATTATTATTATTATTATTATTATTATTATTATTATTATTATTATTATTACTTAAAAAACTCGATTTTATAAAAAATTAGAAATACAACAACTAACCATGGTAATCCAAAGCAACTGTCATGTCAGGAATTCATTGTGGCGCAATAATTCTGATCTCCTTCTGGAACAAGAAATGTGAACTAACAATCATGTTACAGCAATCCATGGAATCACATTGTCACAGTAATTCGCAGTGTGTCACAGTAGTCAATGGAGTCACAGAAATCCATACATTGCATCATTTCAATTTAGTCCTTTTATGAATTTATACTACTGTAAATCAAAAAACAAAAAAACAAAATGTTATATACTTCATTAATTAGGGTTTCAGTTGATTAAAATTTAATAATTTTAGTTGGTAGCTAATAGTATATATAACAGGTATTTTGTTTCCAAAGTCAATAAAATTTAGTAAAAACACATATGTATAATTCTTTTGTCACTATAGATTTTACTAATTACAAGCATTATATGATTTTGTAGACATATCTGAATGCAAGAAATCTGAATTGTAGATTGTGGAAGTCAAGGTGATTCATTGAAACTACACATACAATTAATAAATAAAAATACCCCTGTCGCAGCATCTGCATAACATAGCGAATTTCCAAATCTTGGGCACTGGCGGATCTCATCTAAGACCTGTACCTATTTAAAATAGTTTAGCTTTCTAAGAGTAAAAGAATTTTTAAAATCGGCTGGGTAATTAGTTTTGGTATTTTTGGGGACCCAAGAACCCGAACGAATTTTGTGCAGCATAGTTGTATCCATCTAAAATAATTTAGTTCTCTAGCAGTGAGAAATTTTTTAGCATCGGTTCGATAGCCTATTACTGGCGTTTTCGGATCTGCAAGATCCCGGTGGACCTCATTAAAAAATCAGCTCGACCGTATATTCTAGGCGGACTTTATGTAATATATATATATTGTTAGATTCCTGATGAATGAACAGGTTCCAATGTAGAGCAGGCTGTCACCAGGGCAGTTGATGAGTTCAACTCCGTAAACTTGTATGCGGTCCAATGTTGATTCGGTAACTAGGCTACTAGTATATGTCTCCGGATGTCCAATGGTCCTTGTTGTTACACTATTCCCGATATTAACTAGACTACTAGTATATTCCCGATAGTACTAGGCTACTAGTATAACTACTTGGGACTCACGACACGATGTAGCACTTCAAAAGTAACTTATACTTTAATGTAATGTTCTTACTTAATTCTCTGAAATAAATCGGTAACGTAACGATTTAAGAAATCACGAAGTTGATTTATAACAAATAACTTTATTAATACTTTTAAAATTAACTAATTTTACAATAATTGAAGTAACTACATAAGAGAAATTTAATCGTAAGTATCAGATAAAATAGTGAACAAGTTTATTACAATTTTCTTGCTTTTATTTGTTTTTAAAGCTGTATCAGCATTTCCGTTGTGGTGAGGCTGTTTCTATCGTGGGAATGACTAACACTAGCTGTTCTCGCTGAGAGTGGCAGTTTTAGTGGGAACCAACACACCTCCCGGCGCTAGAAGATTGAAGCTGAGGGAGAGATTCAATCTAAGTCGTTGTTGATCTGGGGATGAATTTTCCTAGCTGGGCGGATGCGGTCAGCTGATGATATTGATCGTCTGGGGCTGATTCTGGTTGGTCCGGAGTATGGTGGCGGATTTGGAAGTGGTGGAGCTGATACAGTACCATCTTCGGGAGAATAGCGTACGTCGTAGGTCTGGACTTTTGTTTGATCTTCTTTATTGTTGTAACATTGATTGAATATCTTGATACATGGTGAATGTTGTCCAGGGCGCGGTGCTTTTGTACAGCATAAGAATTTTGTTAGAAGATTGACTAGGCCACACCATTTTAGTAGATTGTAGATGACGGCAAGTGCTACGACTCCTATAGTTATTGAGATAGCGGTTGTGAACCAGGATGAGTGCTTTATAATAAATGGTTTGGATAATTGTTCTTGCAATATGTCGTCAAATTGTTGTAGTTTGTGTTGGGCGAATTTCAATTCATTTAAGTCTAGATGAGTGAACTTGATTGGCTGGAGTTCCAGAGCTTGCAGTGTTACGTTAATTTGGGGTTTGATGCAGCAGTCGTCTTGGGTGATGTCGGTTATTGGAATTTTTATTGTTGTTGTTTTGTTGTACAAGTTCGTTTCTGCTTCCAGGGTGTTTAGATTAGTGTAAGCTTTGCAATTGGAATCCAGTGTTAAGATCCCTATTTTGTCGATAACTTCTTCGTGATCCGGTGCGTCGTAGCAAAGGATGTTTAGTGCTGTAGGTTTTGATGTGACGAAGAGCCATTGGGATGGATTGATGTTCTGCCAGATTTCAACTTCTGCATGCATTGTCTTTACTTGGCATGACGTAGGAATCTTGCTTGTAATTTTGGAGAATAGCTGAAGTTCACACTGTTGCTGCCCGGTTTTGCGGAAAGTTGAGACGGCCTTGCATAACCATTTTTGATTGACGACTTCTTTGCATTTATCCAGAGTCTTCAACATTGTATATTGTGTTCTTGGCTTGGACAACAAGATATAGGGATTTTCTGATAGGATATATGAGAATATGTAAGAATTGTTTGGGTGTGGGGTTGGTAATGGATAGATTTGATAAAGATCGTAGTCAGTTAATGAAGAAATAGGAATTTGTAATTTTACAACAAGAATTTTGTTTTTGAGGAAAGCTTTAACGTCCATAAGTTTGTAATAATGTTCAATAGTGTCAACTGATAATGGAATTGGTAAAGAAAAATTATAAGACATCAGTTTCAGTTCGTTAAATAGCGTTTGTGGGTCCACGATATTATAGTCGATTATCCCGTGTCGTATTAAAGTTAGATCTAGTAAATATTTCTCGATTTGGAGTAGGAGTTCGTTAGCAATGTTTGATAATAGTGTGATATGTTCAACAATCTGAATTTCACTTTGTTCTTTTTGGAGTAAGTTTGTCGTAGTTTTAGAGAAATTATTGAATAATTTTAAGTTAGTATTTAATATGTTTTCGTTATTCTTTAGATTAGTTAGTGAGCTATTAAAGTTTTCGATTGTTGAAGAAATCACGCGGATTTGTTGTTGCATAAGTAGTTCGGTTTGTTTTTTGTCGTTTATTAGTGAATTTATTGAGTCGGTGTAAAAGGTTGCGTCGTCGGCGTCTGGTGTGCCAAATAACCATTTAAGTCCGTAAGAGATTCCATTAATTAGTCCTCGTTTTTGTCGAGTGTGTCTTTCGAGGGTATTTAGTTTGAGTTTGATTTTGTCTAAAATATTTTTTATAGTTTTTACTTGGTTGTTGCAATAAAATACGCTATAGTTTTCTTCATCTACTAGATGGCAAAGTGTTAGTGCTTTCAAGTAATGGTAATTAACTAATTCTAGTTGATTATCTAATAATGTTAAATTATAATAAAGGAGAAGAGAATATTTTTGATTTGATACTTTTGTTGACCCTAAATGCTTATAAAATAGACCAGCTGATGAATTTATTTTCTCGATCTTATATGGCGCGGTTACTAGGGCAAGGACCAGGATCGTGAGGGTTAGCGGGATGATTAGTTTGTTCGTCATTGCTGTCGTTCCCGTGATCTGAAACAAAAGGTTTCAGTTGATTCAAGTGATAGGTCCGTTTTTTATCCTTTGTTAGTTCTAGGGTAGCAGTGTTATTATTGTGTACCTGAATGATTTTGTAAGGGCCTTTATATTCGGGATTAAGTTTTTTATTGTTAGCTTTTGATAAGTTATCACGTAGTAATACCAGTTGGTTTTCCTGCAATGTATATGTTCGATTGTGTGTCTTGTCATAATATTCTTTTGCGGTGTTTTTTGATTTTATAAGTTGTTCTTTAGCAACATCTCGTATCGTTTTTAGTTTGTTAGTTACGTCTTCGACAAGATTGTGGTAAGTAGGTTTGTCTCTTGGTTTTTCGAACTGGGATGGAATTTTTGGTCTTTCTCCGAATACGAGTGTATAAGGGATTTCCTGGGTGGATTTGTGTATGTGTGTATTGTATGAATGGGTTGCTAAACATATAAGTTCGTCCCAGTTGTTTGTACTTTTGTCGATGTAACATCGTATATAGTCTCGTAGTGTTAGGTGAGTTCGCTCTAAACTACCGTTTGTTTGGGGATGATAGGGGGTGGTTAGTTTGTGTTTGATTTCTAGTAGTTTTGTCATTTCTTTAAATAATTTTGAGGTAAATTCCGTGCCTTGGTCAGTCAGTATGTATGTGGGGAAACCGAATATTGAACAATATTTTATTAGGTGAATAGCTACAATTTCGGCGTCATGGCTGGCCATAGGGTAGGCTTGGATAAACTTTGTCAAGTCATCTTGTATGGTAAGAATGAATTTATTACCGCTGGATGTTTCTGGGTAAGGTCCCATTATGTCCATTGCGATTTGTTCGTTAGAAGATTCAGCTGTGGTCGTTATGATCATTGGTGATTTGTTTGGTTTAAAATTGGTTTTTACGGTTTGACAAGTTGGACAGTTTTGTATATAGTTTTGTATGTCTTGTTTGATAGTTTTCCATGAATAATTTTCACGGATTGCGTCATACATTCTGTTGAAACCGGGGTGTCCGGCTAGGGGATGGTCGTGATTTTCTTTTAGGACAGTTTCGATTGCTTCTTTGGAATGGATTTGTATTTTTATGTGTTGTAGGATTTTGAATCTTTTATTTGGGAATAGATACTGAATCATTGAGTTGAAGGTTTCTTTTTTGATTGATGGATTGTAAAAAGGGATGTTTGCGATTGTGACGTTATCCAGGTTTTGAACTTCCATTACTCCTTTAAGATTTTTAAGACATTCGAACAGTGTTGTATATTCTATGATGTCGTTAAAATATTGTTTAACAAAAATCAGTATTATCTTTTGTTTTTCCTGTAGGGAATTTAGTACTGCTAGTTCCCCAGGTCTGTGATTTTTAAATGATTCAAGCGTAGGACAGTTTCGTATTACATAGTATGAATAATGATTGTTGCTGGATAAGTCACAGGAATAGGGAATTATTAGGTTCGATATATTTTCCAAGGTGGATATTTCTCGGGTTGGTTCTGGTGTTTCTAACGTTTGTTGGTGAAATTTTTTAAAGTTTTCGAAATTAATATCGTCAATGTTATGGATTGGTCTACTAAGCGCATCGGCATTGGAATTGACTTTTCCTGACTTGTAAATAATTTTATAATTATATTCCATAAGTTTTAATCTCCAGCGAACTAATCGTGAAGATGGATCTTTGCAGGAAAATAGCCAAGTCAAAGGACGATGGTCGGTAACAATAGTGAATTGTTGTCCGTACAGGTATGGTCGGAAATGTTTGACTGACTCGACAATTGCCAGTAGCTCTTTTTCCGTTGTCGAGTAATTACGTTCGGCTGAGTTTAACGTCTTTGAATAGTATGAAATGGGAAGGTCTTTTCCGATTTCTCCTTGAGATAATACGCCGGCTATTGCCTCATTAGAAGCGTCCGTAGTTAGTATAAATGGTTGGTCGAATTTCGGGTACTGTAGGATAGGTTGTGTTGTTAGAATGGTTTTTAATTCTTCAAAGGATTTTTGGCAAGTTTCCGTCCATTTAAATGCAGTGTCCTTTTTAAGAAGGGTCGTTAAAGGTTTAGAAATTTTTGCAAAGTTGGGAATAAACTTCCTATAATAACCGACTAATCCTAGAAACGATTTTACGTCTTTAGGGTTTTTTGGTTGATTAATTTTCGTGATTGATGTTATTTTGTCGGGATTTGGTCTTACCCCTTCGCTAGTAATAATGTGGCCCAGATAGGCGACTTCTTTTCTCAAGAATTCACACTTATCGGGTTGCAATTTTAAGTTGTGTTCGCGTAACTTGTCAAATACTTTACATAATTTTTCATTATGTGAGTCTAGGGAATCGGCGTAGATGACGATGTCATCTAGGTAAACAAAACAGACTATTCCTTGTAACCCGCTTAGGACTGCGTTCATTAGGCGCTGGAATGTACTAGGAGAGTTTTTTAACCCAAAGGGCATTCTATTGAATTCATAATGCCCTGAGGGGACCGTGAATGCAGTCTTCTGTTTATCGTTTTCAGACATTTCGATCTGGTGAAAACCAGAAGCCAGATCTAGTGTAGTGAAATATGTTGACTGACCGAGCTGATCTAATATTTCCTCTATGTTTGGTAGTGGATACGCGTCAGAAACCGTTTTATCGTTCAGTTTCCGATAATCTATGACAATCCTCCATTTTCTGTTACCGGAGGCGTCAAGCTTTTTGGGTACTACCCACACAGGGGATGACCAGGGAGAGGTTGAATGTCTAATGATATTTTGGTCAAGCATTTGACTAATTTGTTTATTTACTTCATTTTCGTGTACTTTGGGATATCGGTATGTTTTGGTAAAGATAGGTGTAGGATCAGTAGTGATAATTTCATGTTTAAGTGTTTTTGTACTCGTTAATAAGTCTCCTGGCAAATGAAATATGTCTTGGTAATTTTTACAAATCTGAATTAATGATTCACGTTCTTCTTTATTCATGTGGTCTGTCCGAATGTTTTCGTGTAAAAGTTTTGTGCGATCTTTGTTTGATTTGTTAGGGGGTCTTGTTTGTGTTATATTCAGGATTTGTTCATTAGGGATGATAGTCATTTCGATCAGGTTTATTTGAGGAATTGGGATTTGTATTTCGTCATCAGAAGTGTTTATAATAGGATAAGTTTTTGTGTCTTTGTCAATTAGTAATTTGTCTGAGATTATTATTGATTGATGTAGATTTAAGTTTGTTTTGTCAATGATTCCCGTGCCATTTGTAATGACATTAATGGGTATGGTTTGTTCACAACGTGGTTTTATGGTTATCATAGTAGGTGTGTGTGATAACGATAAGGAATTGGATGAATAGTCGATATTGGCGTTAAATTTTGAGAGGAAATCGTGTCCGATAATTCCATCATATTGTAGGTTTATTTTAGAAGCATTTACAAAGTAAAAATTAAATTTACATTCGAAATTTTCTATGTTTAATGTAAGTTGGACTTTTCCTAATGTAGTAATTGTATTATCAGTCGCTCCTATACCGTTCAACATTATTTCATGTCTAGGGTCGAAGGGTGTTTCTTTTGTAACGTTCGTATTCGTAATTAGGGAGACGGTAGCACCTGTGTCGACCAAAAAGGTGAATTCTTTATTCTTTGAATTATTAGATTTAAATTTAATTTTCTTTAATCTAACATTTGGATGTTCACTTGTGTCGACTTGATGCAGTTGTCCGATGTCGCGACACTCAACTCGGACATTTGGGAGTTTAAATGATTAACTTTTGGATTGGGAGGATTTTGAGCTAGTCGTTTTTCGTCATTATATTTCTTTTTTCGGCATTCTGATATTTCGTGTCCCTTGTTTTTACAATAATTACAAAATTTACTATTATAATTACTCGTCGAAGGTTGATTAGTTTTTGATCTACAATCTTTAGTATTGTGAGTTTTAGTTTTACAGTTTCTGCAAAATTTTGAATCATTTGACGAGTGTTTTTTGTACATTTGTAGAGCTCTTTCTTCTGTAATGGCTATACTAAAAGCTTCGTTAAGATTAGTTAGGGATCTATGAATACGTAGTACTCTCGAAATATCAGGATGTGAATGAAATATGAATCGTCTCAAAGCAGTGTCTTTTATGAAAGCTATTTTGCCATTTAATCAGGGTTGTCGTTGTTTGTTTTGACTGCGGACAGACACCTACTTGTTAATTTGTCTAACCTAGTATAGTATTCAGTAATGTCTTCGTGAGGTTTTTGTTTTATAGTGTCTAGGTCTTCCATTAGTTGTGTGTAGTGTGTGGTATCTGCGTAAAGTCTTCTTAAAGCTATTTTAAGAGCTTCGAAATTTGTAATTTCCGACAAATTTAGTTTGTTTTTCACTGAGCTTGAAATTTGTGCTAAAGTGTACGCGAATAAGGGTACGATTTGATTTGATTGTGCAAAGTCGTGTGCATGTTTTGCGTTTAATAAAAAGTTTTCTACTTCGTCACGTTGTCCGTCAAATGGTGTAATTAATTTACACAGAAATGCTAGGGGCATTTTTAATTCGTCGCTTTCACCCATGTCTGGTTGATCGGGACTACGTGATCTTGTTGACATTTTGATATGATAGGATTTAGGAAGGAATTAGAGATAAAGAACACAATAATTTGTTCAAAGACTTACGGTTAAATGCGTTCCGATGCGGATAAGGATGGGCTCGATTCTTGAATTCAACTGAGTCACAGAAGTGATCCACTGGAGGGCTGAATTTCCAACTGGCCGTCCAATGTGTTGAATCCCACCGCTGTCACCAATTTATGTTGGATTCCTGATGAATGAACAGGTTCCAATGTAGAGCAGGCTGTCACCAGGGCAGTTGATGAGTTCAACTCCGTAAACTTGTATGCGGTCCAATGTTGATTCGGTAACTAGGCTACTAGTATATGTCTCCGGATGTCCAATGGTCCTTGTTGTTACACTATTCCCGATATTAACTAGACTACTAGTATATTCCCGATAGTACTAGGCTACTAGTATAACTACTTGGGACTCACGACACGATGTAGCACTTCAAAAGTAACTTATACTTTAATGTAATGTTCTTACTTAATTCTCTGAAATAAATCGGTAACGTAACGATTTAAGAAATCACGAAGTTGATTTATAACAAATAACTTTATTAATACTTTTAAAATTAACTAATTTTACAATAATTGAAGTAACTACATAAGAGAAATTTAATCGTAAGTATCAGATAAAATAGTGAACAAGTTTATTACAATTTTCTTGTCTTTATTTGTTTTTAAAGCTGTATCAGCATTTCCGTTGTGGTGAGGCTGTTTCTATCGTGGGAATGACTAACACTAGCTGTTCTCGCTGAGAGTGGCAGTTTTAGTGGGAACCAACAATATATATATATATATATATATATATATATATATATATATATATATATATATATATTCAAAACCCGTTGTGTAGCATTCATTCTACGCCGCATTTGCATCCGCAGGACAGTTGTGGATCTCAGATAACACAACCTGTACCTATCTAAAATAGTTTACCTCGGTAATAGTAAAAAAGTTTCAAAATCGGTCAGTTATTGTATTTTTGACACTTTTAGGTCCTACTGACACTGTCAGACCTTACATAACGTAATCTATATGTATCTAAAATAGCTTAGCTCCCCAACAGTGAAAAAATTTTCAAAATCGGTCGGTTAGTTTATTTTTGACACTTTTGGATCCGATGGACCCTGGCAGACTTTACATAACGTAATCTATATTTATCTAAAATAGTTTAGCTCTGTAACAGTGAAAAAATTTTCAAAATCGGTCGGTTAGTTTATTTTTACCACTTTTGGGTCCCATGGACCCTGGCGGACCCTAAATAACGTAATGTATGTCTATCTAAAATAGCTTAGTTCCCCAACAGTGAAAAAATTTTCAAAATCGGTCGGTTAGTTTATTTTTGACACTTTTGGATCCCATGGACCCTGGCAGACCTTACATAACGTAATCTATATTTATCTAAAATAGTTTAGCTCTGTAACAGTGAAAAAATTTTCAAAATCGGTCAGTTAGTTTATTTTTGACACTTTTGGGTTCTATGGACCTTGGTGGACCTTACATAACGTAATTTATATTTATCTAAAATAGTTTAGCTCTGTAACAGTGAAAAAATCTTCAAAATCGGTCAGTTAGTTTATTTTTGACACTTCTGGATCCTATGGACCCTGGCAGACCTTACATAACGGAATCTTTATTTATCTACAACAGTTTAGCTCTGTAACAGTGAAAAAATTTTCAAAATCGATCAGGCAGTTTATTTTTGACACTTTTGGGTCCTATGGACCCAGGCGGACCTTACATAACGTAATCGATATTTATCTAAAATAGTTTAGCTCTGTAACAGTGAAGAATTTTTTAAAATTGGTCGTTTAGTTTATTTTTTACAATTATGGGATCAGTAAATCCTGGCGAAACTCATACAAGTCTAGTACTCTAACAGTAAGAAAAGGGTTCTAAGGATCTCATATAACTTATGGCAGTCCGTAAGCTTCTAGCGGACATCATTTAATTAATTAATTCAAATACTTTAACTTACTAACTGTGAAAAAATTTTTAAAATCGATTGGTTAATTAATTTCTGGCTTTTTTAGGTCCCGAAAACCTTGACCTCACATAAAATACCTTAAATCCATTTGAAATGGTTTAATTTTTTAACATTATTAATTATTAGTGAAAAAATTTTCAAAATCGATTCAAAATATTTTTCCGTGCATACATATGTACATTGTACATATTTTATTTTGTTTCAATATTAATAATATTATATCATAACATAATCTTCAATTTCTTGTTTACTTAAAAATTCAATAAAAAAAAAAAAATTCTTCATTACATTAGCTTAGAAAATCTGTTTAATTTACATTTTTCAACATGAGATAGAACCATGCTAATTATAATGCAATAAATGAGAAACAAAACTCTATACATGTATGTGTGTTATAACACATGTATGTGAATATACTTCACTTGTTCTCACAAAATTCTTTAATAAAAAAGTGAAATATTTTTATACTTCATAAAGAACTGAGATAGAAATATAAATTACTTATTACAATGACACAGAGAGCAAAATAAGGCAATAGTGAAAATTACGATTTTCTCGAAAACTACTTAACATAGAAAGAAAATTATAAGAACATTTTCTTCATAATTTTTTTTTCCTTTTCAACGATGTAAAAATCGAACGGTCTTATGATAGGATCGAATGATAAAAAATGGCCCTAAAACCTACTTCTGGGCATCCGACGTGTCTGGCTAACGAACTTAGCCAAGCCAATTCAGAATTCAGTCCGCACACAAAATTTCATAAGCGTTAGACGTTTCGTTCGAGAGTTATCGTGGGAACACATAAATATATATATATATATATATATATATATATATATATATATATATATATATATATATATATATATATATATATATATATATATATATATATATATATATATAAATTTTAGTGAATATCATTTTCGTATTCTAGGGACCTCAAAACAGATTTCTGCCATAGTCCCGGACTCAGATTGCGTCATGAGACCTACTGTAATAGCTGAATTTCGAGTTTTCGAAATTCGCTAAAATTAATTTAATAACGCCAGTAACTAAGAATTCATATAAGAGCACCATGTGCTAACAACCGAAGTAAAATCATTTTCTTTTTGTAATAACAACTGACAACATAAAAAAATTAATACACAAATGACAGGCACGAGCGCGCGCTAAATTCAAAAAGAAACAAAAATTAAAATTAAATATGTCTGTAGCCACACGATAGTGTTTTAATTTTCACAAAAATTGAGAACCTCACAGAAGTTTTATCAAATTACATAACTATTTGTATGAATCAAAATTAAAAAATTAACTTACCTGAAATATTTTGAATGTATCATCACGACATTTTGAAAACAAACAGATTTATAATACAATTTCCTTTGCATATTAATCAAAACAACATATTAAAAAAACACCACTAAAACACTGTTTTCGTAATACCTTTAAAGATTAATAAATAATAACAATATTATCTATACACAGCATGTGTATTGGTGTAACTTTTGTTTAACTGAGCTGAAAACATAATTTTTAACCTTTTAGAATATTCACAAAATAAGTAATACAATAGCAGATAATTTTAAAACACATAAATTCATATGCGCGCGCATGGCTTATACTCTTTATTGATGTAAATATAAACCAAAAAATTTGTAAAAGTCCAAACTAAATGTGTATTTTTTATATAGCTGTAGCAAGTTACACCTATTATTTGTGTAATATTAAACAAAAACAGTAATTATACACAAATTACATAAAAATACACTAATTTTTTCATATTACACAAATAATAGTGCATATTTTCAGTGCGAAGAGTAATTTTGCTCTAAATTTAAGTTATTTTACACGTTTTTGACCCCTTTTTCTTAGAGTGTAGATAACATAAAATGGGCTCTTTTCGACAGAGGCGTAATAACCGGGGAGTTCCAAAGGGTCCGCACCCCGTAAAATTACCTGGAAATTTTCCTTCAAATTATTTTATTTATATTAAAAAGTAAAATTTTTAGTGGTTTACTAATATTTTTTATTTGAAAATCAAATTTTCGGAGACGACATTTTATTTCAACATTTTCCATTGTTATCGGAGAACTGCGTTATCAAAAACTTTTATAATTTAAATTTTTTTGGACCCCCTGTAGATATGTAGTTGTTGCGCCCCTGCTTTACGATATTAAAAATAAAAGAAAATCGCTCAGACAAGTTGTTGAATATTTCCATGTTTCCAAATCGACCTTGCATGATAGACTCAAAGGCAAATCGAAATAATATTCATTTAAATCCAAAATGTTTTATTCCACCCATCAAAAGTCATTCGCTGATGCAGTTATTTAGTTTAGCGAATTTTCAGATTGGAAATTCAGCTATTTTTATCTTTTTATGTCCGATTTTACCCATATGCATGGCTGAATGTGATTTATGTTGTAAATAAAGCACTGTTAAATAAAGCGCCCCACACATAGGGGAACACATAGAATCTAGACACTATATAACCAAAAAAAAAAAAAATGTTGCGGTACCAACTTTGATATTTTTATTACTGCCCTATATGCTCGTGATATTAAAGCATTTAAATTATTTTTTTAGACTTTTTTAAATAAACTCTAAACAATTTATTTCCAAAAAACTGAAAAAATCGTCTACATTCGTCCCAACTGACGGTACATTAAAAAAATTTACAATTTTAGTAATTTTTTTATTAAAAAAATACAAATGATATTTTTGATTTACAAATACTTAATTTAAGAAACAAAAGCTTTATTTTAATTAAAATAAATTATTGTTTATTCGTCTCCATTATCATCATTACTATCACTATATTCTTCATCTGAATTCGAATCAATTTCGTCCGAATCTTCAGAGCTTTCGTTTGTGTCAGAAGTTCCATCCGTGCCTTCTCTGTCTTCTTTCGACACGGATAAAATGTCTTCAACCGTCATTGGTGTCGGGTCACCAATAAACCATGTCGGTTTCAAACTTCCATCAATTACTGACCAGCCACAATCCTCTGCGTTAAACTATCTACATGGATCCGTTAAAGCTAGTTACTTTTTTTTTAAATTTTTCGTTATTTTTTGTAGCTGAATATTTTTTTTGAAATGTCTGATATCTAGCGTTGTTTACGTAATTACATTTTTTGACACCATACATGAGAGAAGTGAATTCTTGGATAATATTAATTTTTTTTCATTAAGAACGTCAATTACATCAGTCAATGTTGCAAAAATTTTTTGGAATGTCTTATTTTTTGAAAATATTTTGAAAGGCCTGATTTTTCCCTTGTTATAAAATGCAGCGGTATAGTCACAGCCAGTAAATGCATGAAATGACCGTAAAGCAAGATATAAACTGCCACCCAACTTCGACGCTAATTCTCTACAAATTATAAAGTTTTGGTTTTTGGTATTTTTTTTTTTTTTTTGACGTACCAGCCAACCAAATTTCCATATCAGGAACTTTGTGTATGTTGCCTAACAAAAAGATCAAAACATCAGTATCATTGGCTTTGACTAAAATCTTTGACTTTGGGGGAGCTTTGCTTATGTAAAACATTATTCGTGTATCAGCTTCTTCATGTTGACAATTTAAATCAATTTCTTCGGTTTTTATAACGCAGTTTCCATATGAACGATATGAGAAGCACTGTTCGTCAACGGTCGTGAAGACTATTTTATCAAGTAATATTGAAGCAATAAAATCATTCTCCCAGAAATTAGCCAAGAACTTAATAAGAGCTTCCTTGAAATGAAAATTCTTTAGACTTTCAAAAAAAATTGTGGGTTTGGGTTGGAGAGGTCCGTGAATAGTATATGGAATATTAATCTCTGTTCGATCTTGACGTTCGCAATCTTTTATGGAAGGTATTAGATATCTATCAAAAATTATATGGATTTCATGAGCACTTGTTGAACAGAGTTTTATTAAAATAGACTGAGCGACTTTTCCAAATGTTTGAGGCATAGAGGATCCAATCAAATATAAAAAGTAAAAACCATCAATTATTTCTATGTTAATTTGTGAAGGGTTAGTTAGTTTAATTTGTGATTTCAAATGGTCGGCTAATGTAGATTTAACTGTTTGGAACATTTCACCTGAACATTGAAAAAGAGCTGGAGGTGCAGGTGCAAGAGGGTACGCTAAACAATATTCAATATCAATGTTTTTCTTGACACCAATTGCCAATAACCGTCCAAACACATCTCGTTCCATTTTCAAAAGGACTCGTTTGCTCCCATCTTTATTTTTTTGATTATCACCAAGTTGCGATAAAAATTTTTCGAAATGAAGTATCTGCAAAGCAGCAGAAATCAAAGGATGAAGTCGCCTACAACGGTTGAAGTCCTTGCTATCAATAAAACTGTTTATCGAGCCTACGGCAAGTACTTCTGCTTTAACCAAAATATCAATTAAACCACTGGACTCAATGCATTTTCCAAGTGCTCTGAAAAACGCAATTTGTATGTGAAATGCGCCCATATTTACAAAAATATTATCAAATTTGAGTCTTAAAGCTGCCTGAATTTGCATGGCTATTTTGGCTGTAGCCAAGTCGCACGTGACAATAATATGATCCTGTTTACAATTTTTCGCAATTTCGCTTGTTAATTCAAGAATTTTGTGAACAACAGTATCTGATGTTGGAGATGCATTTATAGGAGGCAAATATTCTATGGTTCGTATTTTACTATCATTCAAAGAAAACTTGCAATTGTAGGCCCACCACATTGGAATCGAATTAAAACGTGACAGCGAAATGATCCAAATTAAATCTTTATCTATAGCAATGTGTTTAGCATATTTGCATGCATGAATGGCTTCTTCAATGGAACTGACGGAAAGCACTGACATACCCCGTACGGGTTGTTTGTAATACCGCTGGATGTCGTGTAAAACTTCTTAAAACCGTCGTCTTGCGTAACTTGCTTGCTCCGCGGCTCTTGCGTAACTTTTTCGCTCGTGTGTAATATGCCACTTACAACCTCAATCACGTAATATACTATTGTAATGTTGTTTAAATTTAGGTTGAGAAATGAATAAATTAAATAATTCACTGTTGAGAGATTTACTTTATGAAATTTAATTTTAAATATTGAAAATTTTTAAAGTTTTAATTGTTTGTCAATTTCACGAAAAATACCCTACTCTGATGATGGCCGAAAGGGCTGAAAACGCGTTAAGTAAAAAGAATAGTATTTTTCCTGAAATTGACAAAGTAATCAAAACTTTAAATATTTTTAGTATTTAATGAATAAATTACGCAATAAATATATTTAATTAAATATTAGTTCTAATGCCAGACAATAATTTGTTATGAAATAATCCGGCAAAATAATTTGTTCTTGTTTTTTTATAACTACTCATTTTTTAGTTACAACCCCGAACTTTTGTTTTCTTATAGAATGTAAAGTAGGTTTTGACATAATTAAATGGCTTTATTTTTTTCCTTTCTATCAATATAAATGTATTTTGCACCATCGAAAAGAGGGGCAAAAATCACATAAGGAAGGTTTTGATTTATTATTCTATGTAAATTGGTTTCCGAGAAAAAGTAATTTTTGTAATCCGAAATTCGCTATGCGCAGGATGCTGTGATAAGAGTATTTTTTTTAAATTCATTGTTATGAATTTATATTCTTACAATTAGAAATATAAACAAAGACGAAAAATATACAGGCGTTGATGATATCTTTAATTGCGGCGCTAGCACAGGATATGTATTATCTTTTATCTTTTTATTAAATGAAAAAAAGGTACGATAACTAAAATAAATTTCTTTTTTCAAAAAGTCATCAAAATAATTTTCCTATATTTAATAGCTTGTAATAAAAACACGCTTCGTTCAGTGCAACATTAGTAGGTTTTTCGGTTTTATGAACCTATACGATCATTTAAACTTACAGAATTAAATTTATATAGAATACTTAGTGGCATTGTAATAATTCTAAAAATATAAATAATAAATTAATAATAAGGAATTTAAGATGTTATATTTTATTTTGAAACAATATCTATTGCTTTTAATTTAAATCCACCTAATTTTGTTTTTACACGAGCTTTTCTTAGATAACTTTGATTTAACAAGATTAAAAAAGAAAAATTTTGTTCTCTTTTTACAAGATATACGGAAGGTTTAGGTTTTTTTTAGATAATAATTATAAGGAATATTTTGGAATAAATGATCACCAAGTTACATCAAAAATTTTCTTTGTTTTTTATTGGCTACGTACGTTTCGAGAATATAAATCTCTTCTTCAGGCCATAATATTAAAATATTAGAAACAAACATAATATTAAAATAATAAATGGTAATACAATAAATCAAATACTTACAACTTCTTTTAAAAAACAAATCAAAATGAAAAAATTATTATAGTTATTAAGATAAAAATACACAATCTTTACAGTCAAAAAATAAAAATTTAAATTAAGACAAACAAATTTTTTAAAAAATAAAAAATTATATTGTTGAAAAACCAATAAAATACTTTTTTTTTATTTAAAATAGTATTACGTCAAACATTGAAATGAATTAAAAATCAAAAAATCAAAAAATCAAAAAACAAAATTGCAAAAAATCAAACAACAAATTGAAATAGACAAAATAGGTCCACAGATGTACTTCATATCTATTATGTTTTATAGAGAATAATAATAATGTGTTTATGTAAGTGCATATTATTTATAGCATATTTAAATTTATTTTTGTTTATGTTTTTGAATATTTTGACATAAGGGTTTATAAAGTGTCAGATTGTCATTTTCAACTTGATTATTTACATTTTCCGTTGAGAAAATCCATAGGGTTTCCAGGTTCAATCTTTTTTTATAGTTTTTTTCGTATTGTAGCACCTTTGTATTATGGAATTCGAAGACATGGTCCAAATTATACGCGTGTTGTGCTAAGCCTGTGCGTAATTCACCCCTACCCAAATCCCATCTGTGTTGTTTTAGGTTTAAAAATACAAATAATTTGATTTTTGACAATACAGTTTATATGAAATTAAATAATAACTCATCTAGTAAATTACTGAAGAACATCAATATGTATCTATCGAAATTAAAATCTTTAGGTTTTATTTCTAACATAGATTACAGATATTTGAAACCAAGCAACTCATGCTTCCCTAAAATGTATTTTCTTCCTAAAACTCATAAACCTTTTAATAACTTAGATGAACTGACATTCCGTCCAATTTGTTCGACAACTAACACAATGTTATATAATTTAACCAAATTTTTTTCAAACATTGTACAAAAGGCTTACTCAAGTAAATATGACATAAAAAATTCCTTTGAATTGGTTAAGAAAATTCAGAATAAAAAAATCCCATATGGTTATAAACTGATAAGTCTGGGCGTACAATCGCTATTTACGAATTGTCCCACCAGTATTTTTCTAAACTGGGTGGAGAAAAATTGGACACATATACAGTCTTTCACTAACATGGACTATAATACATTTTTGGAAGGCTTACGCTTGATAATTAACAACTCTTTTTTCACAATTAAGTTTACTGATGGTGTTTTTAAACAGCTGGATGGTTTTCCAATGGGGGGGGGGGGGTCGCTATCAGTGGTCGCATGTAATGTGGTGATGGATTTGCTGGTTGATGAATGCCTGGACAAATTGGATTTTACTGTACCGTTTTTCTTTAAGTATGTTGATGATATGCTTTTAGCAGTGCCTTATAACGGTATGCAGCATATTCTTGACATATTTAACTCATTTTGTGATAGTTTAAAGTTCACCATAGAAATAGAAGAAACTAAAAACTTTCATTTTTGGACGTGCAAATTTTAAGAGATAATGAAAATAAACTTAAAACTACTTGGCATCGGAAACCTTATTATTCGTCCAGATTAATCAACTGGCATTCCAATCATCCGGTACATGTAAAACGGAATACTGCATATAGTATTCTTAATAGGGCCATAAATTTATCACATCCAGAATATCGACCTACAGCCATACGAGTAGCTAAAAACATTTTAGTTAAAAACAATTTTCCTCAGTCTGTTATTGAGAATATGACAAAAAAGCTCGTTCACCGTACATATAATAACAACTGTATCACGAACAACACAGACAATAGACCGCCCAAGAAAAATATATCACTGCCTTATATGGAGAAATCAATCATTCCAGTCTCTTTTTTCCTTAAATCTCAAGGGTTTTCTCCAGTGTTTAAGTACCTCTTTTCCATAAAAAATTCCCTTTACTCAAACCTAAAAGGAGTGACTCCAATTGAAGAAAGAAGCCATCTAGTAAAAACTAAGGCTCTCGAGTATCGCCTAAAACAACACAGATGGGATTTGGGTAGGGGTGAATTACGCACAGGCTTAGCACAACACGCGTATAATTTGGACCATGTCTTCGAATTCCATAATACAAAAGTGCTACAATACGAAAAAAACTATAAAAAAAGATTGAACCTGGAAACCCTATGGATTTTCTCAACGGAAAATGTAAATAATTAAGTTGAAAATGACAATCTGACACTTTATAAACCCTTATGTCAAAATATTCAAAAACATAAACAAAAATAAATTTAAATATGCTATAAATAATATGCACTTACATAAACACATTATTATTATTCTCTATAAAACATAATAGATATGAAGTACATCTGTGGACCTATTTTGCCTATTTCAATTTGTTGTTTGATTTTTTGCAATTTTGTTTTTTGATTTTTTGATTTTTTGATTTTTGATTTTTAATTCATTTCAATGTTTGACGTAATACTATTTTAAATAAAAAAAAGTATTTTATTGGTTTTTCAACAATATAATTTTTTATTTTTTAAAAAATTTGTTTGTCTTAATTTAAATTTTTATTTTTTGACTGTAAAGATTGTGTATTTTTATCTTAATAACTATAATAATTTTTTCATTTTGATTTGTTTCTTAAAAGAAGTTGTAAGTATTTGATTTATTGTATTACCATTTATTATTTTAATATTATGTTTGTTTCTAATATTTTAATATTATGGCCTGAAGAAGAGATTTATATTCTCGAAACGTACGTAGCCAATAAAAAACAAAGAAAATTTTTTGATGTAGCTTGGTGATCATTTATTCCAAAATATTCCTTATAACTTTTTACAAGATTTAATTCAATTTTATACTAACTACCCAAAAATAAAAACAAAATTTTGTTATATTTCTTGGAACTCAATAATTGGAGTTCAAAACAAAAGAAGCACGTGTTATTTTGATTTTGTTTTAAATAACTGAAAATCAGAGATGACATTCTTTTCAGTGCTTAATAATTCATAGAACTTCTAACACGAATGTTTTGATCTCATAATCAATTGAAAAAGTTAACTGATGTAACTTTTATTTAAATGTGCTTTTGTTACATAGTGGTTTTTATGATTTTATAAATGAGAAATTCCTTTTAAGATGACTTTTTTCATATAAATTTTTCTGAAATATAATAACTTGCAATTAATATTTTTGTCTTTTGTTAATTAGAAATCAAAAATATTTTTTGGCTGTTTTTATTAAATAATCTAACGTACATAATTGAAGTCATATAAAAAATTGAGCTTTTAATGAGTTCTTTTGTTTTTTGTGTTTTTCAAATCACTTATTTTTCTGTTTAGTGTTTTCAAGTTATTTTTTGTTTTGCTTTTTCAAGCAAAACTTACCTTATCTAGTAAATTACTAAATTTCCAGTGTTTGTGGAATAAAATGTGCAAACATAACTATAAAAATGGTAAGACTAATCAAATCTATCAGGTGAAAACAGAATTAGGCGTATGTATGTATGTATGAAAAAAAACGATTTAAGTACAAGGTTTTGTACTCTTAATGTCACGATATTTACTGGCTAAAAATCCATTTATATGAGTTAAAATTTGGTAAAAAATAAGACCTATTTGGCCGGCTCGAGCCGCCTTTGGGACTCCGAGCCCCGGGGCTATAACCCCGGCTGCCCCCCCCCCTCGTAGGGCCTATATATATATATATATATATATATATATATATATATATATATATATATATATATATATATATATATATATATATATATATATATATATATATATTAGGGTGGCGCAAAAAAACCACATATTTTGCTTTTTTTTGTCTCATAGGAAAATAAGTTAATTTAGCTCGATTTAAGAATGCTCACTAAAAATTAGCTCGATAAAAAATTTTTTAAGGGTCTCTCAAAACTTTTTAAAATTTGAAAATTGGTCTAAAATCGATTTTTGTTTTTTATCAAACTTTTTTTCTCATCCCTGCATATGTTTGTACATTGAATAATAAAAAATTCCTCCAAAATTTTAACTCAAAAGATTAATAATAAAAGTTCGTTCAGGATTTTAAAGTCAAAATATTTAATATTTTTTAGGGTCGCTAAAAAATATTAAATATTTTGACTTGAAAAATTTTCAGAACTCTTGAGCGACCTTTTATTATGAATTTTTTGAGTTAAAATTTGGAGGAATTTTTTATTATTCAATGTGTAAACATATGCAGGGATGAGAAAAAAAATTTGATGAAAAACAAAAATCGATTTTTGGCCCATTTTCAAATTTTAAAAAGGTTTGAGCGACCCTTGAAAAATTTTTTATCGAGCTAATTTTTGGTGAGCATTCTTAAAACGAACTAAATTAACTTTTTTCCCTATGAGACAAAAAAAAGAAAAATATATGGTTTTTTTGCGCCACCCTAATATATATATATATATATATATATATATATATATATATATATATATATATATATATGTATATATATATATATATATATATATATATATATATAGGTACGTATATAGTGGTGGCCATATAATTAAGAACAGCTACTTATGTATGAAACATATATGGATAAGTTATTAGTTGAAGCTCATACGTAAGTTTACTTCTAAAAAAATAACATGCGTTGTCTTGCCTTAACACGACATACACATCTCCCTAACTCTTCTCATAAATACAGAAGTTTGTTTAGTATTTGAATTGTAGACACTATTTTTTGTTTGGTCAAATATTTAAGAACGCTATTAATATTTTAACTTTTTACCTTTGTCGTGAAGTTGTCACAATGGTTAGTAGTTGTATTAAAATATTAAAAGTTTCTTTTAGGCCCGATTTGCATTAACGCTCCGCTCTCGGTACGATATCACTACGATCCCGATTCGATATAATCTTGTTGTGTTCACATTACAGTGCTGATATCATGCTGGTACCTATTCGTTCTCTATTTACATTATAATGCCGCTCTGGGTAGGCTCCCAGTTCGGTCTCAGTTCGATACAAACATCTTTTCATAACAACTGAATGTAAGCGGAATGGAGTGGAATCAAAAAAGTGTTTACACTATAGGTACAAGCCATAACAAGTCTGATATCGCTCCGATAAAATATTACCTGAGTGGTATTGATATTGAAGTGGCATTGGAGCGAGAGCGAACTGTGACTGATATCGGCCCGATATCAGAGCGACGATGTGAATACACTCATTGTTTATTGTGTAAGAATATTTTATCGAACTGGGAGCGGAGTCATATCGTATCGAGAGCGGAGCGTTAATGTAAATCGGGCCTTAGTTATTAATTGTATTTAAGTATATTAGTATTTAATAATTATGGGCAAGAATAAAAACTGCGATCTGAAATTGCGTTATTGCGTAAAGTGATTTTAAATGTATATGAAAAGAAAGGGTCCTAAAGTAAAATAGCGCGTTAAGCATTTTCAGAAATATGAAATTCTAAAAAACATACCACGTAAAAAAAGACCGTGAAAAACTACACTATACACCAAAAACTGTGATGTTTGCACAAAGTTAGTAGTTTCGATGCCGAAGCGTTGTAAGAATATTATAGCAAACAAAGGTTATCCTACTAACTATTAAGCTTAACTTTATGAAATTAGGGTTATTTTGTATTATTTATGGTAAAAATAATTAAATGTTCTTATTTATGTGTCCAGTGTAGAATACCTCATGACAAAAATTTATATTTGGTTAATAATTTTATTTTAATTTTAATTTGTTCAACATTTTAATTTTCCTTATTCTTCCACGTATCATTATATATACAGATATTATGTGGCCACGACTATATATATATATATATATATATATATATATATATATATATATATATATATATATATATATATATATATATATATATATATATATATATATAGTCGTGGCCACATAATATCTGTATATATAATGATACGTGGAAGAATAAGGAAAATATTATATATATATATATATATATATATATATATATATATATATATATATATATATATATATATATATAATATTTTTATATATAATATAATATAGATATAATATAATATTCTATATATTATATATACTAATATTATATTATATAGATATAATATAATATTCTATATAATATAATATAGAATATATTATATATATATATATATATACACTCCGTTCAATAACTATAGCACACTTTACAAAACCGCTTTTTTATAAAATAGAAACTTACTTGTTCCTATTCTATAAAATGTAGTTATTAACTATAATGTGTATAATAAATAGAACTTAATTTTTATACCCTAAAAAAATGTCACACTGCATAAACTAAACAAAAATATGAAAACACATAAATTACATGTTCAATAACTATAGCACAGTATACATAACTGATTATAAAATAAACTCCAATTTGCTTATCTTGCAGCAAATACTTAAATGAATACTTAATTACATTTTAATTTTGTTTTATCGTACATTTTTAAAAAAGCATTGGGTAGCGTAAGTTGATTTTTATTCTGTTTAAAAAAATGCCTCGCGGAAAATATTTAACGGAAATTGAGAAAGGACAAATAATCGCTTTTCAAGAAGAAAATAAGTCTGTTAGCGAAATAGCAAGAAGAATTGGAAGATCGAGGAAGGTGATTACTAATTTTTTTAAAAATATCGAGACTTACGGGACTAAACGTACTGGAGGACCCAAAAAAATTCTTTCGCAGCGAGAAGAATGACAAATTTGTCGCTTGATAACACGGGAAAATTTATCTCTCGCGCAAGTAAAAGCTAAATTAAAGTTGAATGTTTCAAAAACTACAATATGGAATGCTGTGAAACGTTCACAACATATAGTACATAAGAAAAAATTGCGTAGGCCACCATTATCTAAACAGCATAAAATAGATCCTTTAAATTTTGAAAGGAAATACATGGATTTTGGCGACAAATGGCTTTCGGTAATTTTCTCAGACGAGAAGAGATTCTGTTTAGATGGTCCCGATGGCTATTCGTATTATTGGCACGATCTTCGTAAAGAAGAAGAAATTTTCTCTAAACGCCAGTCTGGTGGTGGCGGAATAATGGTATGGGGAGCTATGTCATTTAATGGACAAACTGACATAGCTTTTGTAACTGAAAAAATTAATTCAGTAGTATACCAAGATGTCTTAGAAAGGTATCTTTTACCATTTGCGGAAATACTTGCTGGCCCCGAATGGATATATCAACAAGATAATGCTTCTGTCCATTGTTCCAAGGCCATGAAGGATTGGTTTTCTGCCAATAATATTGAGCTGCTGATGTGGCCTTCTCGCAGCCCTGACCTAAATCCAATGGAAAACGTGTGGGCTCAATTATCACGAGCCGTATATAGAAATGGGCGGCAGTTTAATACGGTGAAAGAATTAACGAACACAATTAGTTCAGAGTGGCACAAGTTGGACATAAATTTGTTTTAAAAATTAGTGCTATCGATGAAAGATAGAATATATGAAGTGATTCGAAAACAGGGGAACTCAATTAATTATTAAATTTTAAATTACAAATTAAATTAATACGAAAATATGTTAATGTGCTATAGTTATTGAACAAGTTAAATTACGAAAAGCACTAATTTTATATTTTATAATGGTTAATTTTTTTTTTTTTAATTAAATATACATAATTATATTTTTACATTAATAAATACTTTACAATTAAAGAGGTTTAAATTTTTTTTCCCCGCATTATCACTTATTTTTACAAGTGTGCTATAGTTATTGAACGGAGTGTATAATATATATATATATATATATATATATATATATATATATATATATATATATATATATATATATATATATATATATATATATATATAATTATTTTCAGGACATAAAAATCTATTTAACTTGAACTATAATGTTTCAGTACAGTCTGGGACTATTCGTGCATTTTTCATATATCACAAACAAATTTGAATTAGTTTAATTTGCTCTATTGACTATTCATTGTGCGGAGCCTTAATTGTGCGAACTGAACTCGGTATTGCGCGATTTTTATTAAATTTATCTATCTTTCTCTGTTTATGACTTCTTCAGTCAGCAACATTTCTATTGGTTTTCATTCTCTTACGTCCAAAAAACAAACCATTATTTTCACATTTTAAATTACTACAAAGGATGGTAACTTTTTCAATTTTTAATATTCTTGTACCATAAAATTAAATTAGTTTGAAATATTGGTAATCAAAATAAATTAATTTAACAATCTGATGCATATGCATTAATTTATTGAAACTTATTTGAATTTCTTAGTAAAATTACTGGGTGAAGAATCATAAAAAATATTTTAGAAATCTTACAAGTAGCTCATTTAAATGATACCTCACATGATATATTAGTTTAAATATTTTTGGGCCATCTTACCCCCCACCCCTCCCATTTTAATCGGAAGAATTATAATTGTTGATTTGTGGTATATGTACCTACGTATTATCAAGATCTAACATAAGTCCAAATTTCAAGCTACTAATTTACATAGTTTTTGAGGAAAACCTCTGACAGACGGACACAGTAGTGATCCTGTTCCTTTGTTTTTTAAGGTATGAAACCCTAAAGAATTAATTTTTTCTCGGCTAACTGGTAAAACACGTAGCACATGACGTGACATTTTTATACTCATTTTTTAAAAACATTTGCAACCTTTTTTCTCTCAGTGTTATAAACGCAAAGGGTTAAAAAGTAAACTTGGAGATTTTTTTTTAAGTTTCCAATTGATGTATTAGATCAGTTTTATCGGGACATTAGTATGTAATTCTATTTAGAAAAGTATCAGTTCTGCAACTCTCATTTGAACGATTTTTTGATTAAGTCCACAGTTTGGCGGTAATAACAATGGAAACTATAAAAAAAACACTCTGTGTAAATACTGCAGTCGGAATGCATTGTGTATGGAAAGGCAAACTTTTATCACTTTTTATAAATAATGTTCATAATTCATGTACAGATATAATCAAAACTGCTTGCATAGATTAAAAGTTTTGCATTTTAATTAAACACAGATTTCTCACGTCTTTCTTCATTAAAAACAATTTTTTAAAGGAAAAAAGATAATGAACATTTAATATTTTTTTTTATACGAGAAACTATTTTCATAAGATACAAAGATAAAATTGCTTGAAAGTGGATTGTATGTAGTATTTTTGTAACAAATTGTCTTCCATGTCAAATTTTGATATTTGGTCATTTAGTATTGTCTTTAAAATGTAAGATGTACATATTTAAAAAAAAAATGCATTTAGTAAAACTAGACGTAAAGTACAGAAGCGAAAACAGAAAACCACATGTACTTTCCATACAATGGAAACAATTATTTTAAAGCCTTTGTGATCTATGCTAGCTTTATAAAGCTTTGATAACTAGTCTGACGAACGAAAATTGTATGCTAATAAAAATAATTAGATCGTGCTGGAACCAACCACTCTACACTTATGTTGTTATTTTATTGCTTTTATATCAACGCTTTTATTCATTTAGTTATTCTGACAATTATTGCGAAAATTGTATTCAAATAACCATTAACTAAAATTTAAAAGAATCTTACAATTTTTTTGACTTAAATTACACACTTCTTTTGTAGATTACACATTTAAGTAGGCATATTATGTGAAATTCACACCAAATATGGTAAATCGAACATTAATTTTACTGTTTGAAAAATGTAAATCATGAGAAAGAGACCTACATAAATAACTGAACTTTCGTTTTGGAAATTCGCTAATATATATATATATATATATATATATATATATATATATATATATATATATATATATATATATATATATATATATACACATATATATATATACATATATATATATATATATATATATATATATATATATATATATATATATATATAGGTCAGAGAAATAAGTATCATTAAGTATCATCCTTTTGAGGGGTGACTCATAGCACCCTGTAGACACTAAGACCGCAGGAAATTTTTCGGAATTAACAGTCGCGTCACCCCTCAAAAGGACAAGCGTTATTTCTCTATACATATATATATATATATATATATATATATATATATATATATATATATATATATATATACATATATATATATATATATATATATATATATATATATATATATATATATATGCAGGGTGTAAGAGAAATAACTCTTATCCTTTTGAGGGGTGACGCGACTGTTAATTCCGAAAAATTTTCTACGGTTTTAGTGTCTACAGGGTGCTATGAGTCACCCCCCAAAAGGATGATAACTTATATACTATAGAGAACGCGATAAGCGATAGAAAAAGGAAAAAAGAAAAGAAAAAATAAACGTTTTAATGAATTATATTAACCGATTGTATAAACCGAGAGGAGAGGAAAACAATAATTCTAAAAATTTAGAAGTAATTCGTTAAGACAAATGACCGTGTCCGCAGAGCACGCTCAATAAATCGACATAAGTCATTTAAATGACTAACAAGGAGATGTACCCAGAGTTCAGAGAATTCAGGATTTTGATGGAACTTCGCTGGTGTGTAGAATAGGTAAAAATAAGGGACTCGAATGTTTTTTATCGGCCATCTTCGACGTTTAGGGGGTGAAACCAGCCCCTAAAGTGTGGGGTTAAAATCGTATTTATAAGATATTTTGAAAACTATAAGAGATAGAGAAAGACTTTGAATTGACGAAATGTTACTCTTTGAAAGACCTATTCACCTGTAGGGGAGATCCTTGTACCTTGGGACAGTTTCGTCTAAAGCTTCATAACTTGAGTAAAAATTGATGTATGACTTCGAAAATTGAAAATTTTGTAAGCACACAATAACATCTTAATATTGTTATACAATATATCACGATATTGTGTTTCATTTTTGTGAAAACTTAAATTGAATAATCGAAGATATTTGTCCCAAGGTACAATCACAGCTTGTACCTTGGGACATCAATGGTTGTACCTTGGGACAAACTATGCAAGACATTTTAAGCCCTAAAAGAAAAATATATGTACTATTTTTTAACGAGCAATAAAAATAATTGTTTGGTTTTACTTACAATCATTTTTATTATAAAAAAAAATTATTCTCAAACAATATTTCTGTTATTTTACAGTTTTTCATCTCTGATATCTAAAAAACAATTTTTATTAAATAGTAACAAAAAAAGAACCTTCTTCTGAAAATTTCTTCATTTTTTAACACTTATTAATTAAAAAGAAAAAAAAGCAATACAAAATTTCCCATTATTCTAAAACACTCTTACTATTTTTAGCCTTAATACCACATTTTTGGCAATAATTATCAAAACAGGTGCAATCCCCGTGCACCCAAAATCTGCATGTTACGCACTGGATATAATCTTCAGAGCTTAAAGTGGAGAAATAATTTTCACCGCACTAAACATAATTATTTTGGTCTACAACATTCTCTGAAATCAATTTAACGATATTCTCTGAGCTACTTCTACTTTTTTCTTGAAAATTTGCTTCTTAACAGATTCAGTCTTTTTGTTTGTTTTATTTTTCCGTTTTTTGGCTGCCAATAGCTCCAGTTCTTGTTTTTCAGGCGAATCGGTTAATACTCTAGTTCTACCTTTCCTGTTTCGAGTAGTTTTATTTTTACGTAGTGGAGCTTTTGGGAAAGGACGAATGGCTTCAGGTGATAGTGAAATGTTTTTGGCTTCTTCTTTACCAGCAGTCGATGTTGATGGTTTTGGAGACTCTATAGCAACTTGAGTATTATCATTGTGTTGTTCAATATCAACAGGTTTGGATGGTTCACTCAAAGCAATATTAGGTTGTGGATCAGCTACATTCAACTGAGATTCTGATGTGTACACAACTTCACCATCATCTTTCAGAGGTCTGTCGGTAACAAATGAACTCAGGAACTCACTTTCATCAAAAATATTGTCATTGATTGGCCATATTCCTGCAACTTTAAATCCATTTTGAATGTTGGATGGCGTAAATGCTAGTGGGAAAGCAGTTCCAAAGCATTCGGCAACATTATATATAGTGATAGGACTTCCAGGGTGTTGCAAAAACCAATCATTACAAGCTTTGTTATAATACCTTTTGAGCGGACCAAAGACGGTTCTGTCTAACGGCTGTAATTTATGGCTTGTGTGTGGAGGGAAAGTGAGCATTACTATACCATTCGCCTTGGCCAACTCTATTATTTTAATGGACAGGTGACTCTCATGATTATCCATTAACAGGAGCACTTTGTTTTCATTATTCGGTCTTACATGTTTAATAAAGTGGTTTAGAAATTTCTCAAATTTCTCAAACAAAATTTCCAAGCGCGTTGACGCATGCAATAACTGTGATATTATTACCTCTCTCTCCTGATGTAATATTCCCAACTTGTTTCAATCCTTTCTGCGCTAAAACTTTCAATGGTGTGTGTACGGTCGACAATCCAGATTCGTCTACGTTAAAGATCTTTTCGCTAGTCAAATGGTATTTCATCACCAGATCCTTGTATTTTTCAAAAAACTTAGCGACATTTGCTTTATTAAATGCAGTAGCACGAGCTAAACTGGTTGATTCTGGTTTTCGCAAACTTAAATTTGGATGCCGTTTAATAAAATACTCAAAAAATGTTTTACCAGCTCTTTTATTTGTGTCCCATGCACTTGGATATGATTTTTTTAAAATGACTGCATATTCGTGTGCTAATTTTAAAAAATCTTCTTTACATATTCCGTAATGAAGTTTGGATGTCTTTACGCAATATGCAACCAATTGCTCTTCTTCGTCATCGCTAAATACTCTCTTGATATCATTCTTGGGTTTATATGCGATGTCAATATTGTAGTTTTCTTTGATTGATTTCACGTATCAAACTAATAAAGATTTTGAGATATAATACTCTTTGGCTGCTTTTCGAATGGAACAACGTTTGTCAGTGACCATTTTAATAGCATTTTTTACGTTTTCTTCATTGGGCTTTGGCCGGGTGACTTTGTTCTTACTTCGCGGCATCTGGATAAATAAAAACAAATATTGAAAACAAACTTACCTATAAATCACTGTAAAAAAGCAATGCCTTGTACCTTGGGACAGTCCCAAGGTACAAAAAATTTGCTGTCCCAAGGTACAAATTTCAATTGCGTATAATAAAGTGTGGTTATATTTTTTTAATTAGGGAAATACAGTGATATACGTCAAAATAAATAGTTACGAATGTGTATAATAACTATTTGTATCTTTAGTCATTTACTCACCTCAAAATACTTCGAGTAAAATGATAATTTATACAGATTACAAAAAAAAAAAAAAAAAAAAAACACAGGACAAAAATCTCAAAACGTTGCATATAAAAGAAACGAGTCAAAATGGCCAACTTCACTGCGTGTGTTTTGAATATTTATGTCAAATACTCACTAGATGTCACTACTAATCACTCTACAATACATTGGTTCTCAAATTATGGGCTTGTCCCGAGGTACAAGGTGTCCCAAGGTACAAGGATCTCCCCTATAGGCTAAACCAGGGCCGGGTTCATAAGAGGGGCTGGAGGGGTGAAAATGGGGTTAAATTTTCTTGTACAACCTTAATGGTTTAATGTATCAAATTTTTGCCATCATAAAGAGATAGAGCATCAAAAATTAGGGGATACGTGTTTTTGCGTTTTTTCGAAATGTGGGTGGTATTCAAACCATATATGGAAGAAAAAAATTGGGTAGATTATACTGTATTATTATTGGCTGCAAATACGCTCCATATTTTTTTATTTTTGTTCTGATTTTCGTCATGAAAACGTAAATTTTTACTTTCCGATAATGATTCATATATTTTTCAGTACTAACTAAATTGGTATTTTGGCCAAGTGTATATTTGATTACTAATTTTTTTCGATATTTTTTATACTTATTTCTACCAAAGTTCTCTGGTCTGCAAGTGTTAACGAGTGTTCAACACGAAGCAATAATCTTCCGTTCAACAACTGCTTTTATCTTCTTACAAATTCGTTTTCAACCAAATAAACGGTGTTTATTTCTTTCTCAACATTCAAACTATTTGCTTACTCTTTTTGTATGTTTTATAGGTGTCAACCTCGTTTACCAAATCGAAAAATTTCTTACAAAGCACCTGAACAGTGAGCGAAAGACATTGCTTCTTGTCGAGCATTCATTAACACAAACACACCAAAGAGTTTTAACTTTCACAGAAATACACATAAGTATAAAAAATATCGAATATGAGTAACCAAATGTACACATGGCTAAATTACGAAATAAGTTAGTACTGAAAAATATATGAATCATTATCGGAAAGTAAAAATTTACATTTTCATGATGAAAATCAACATAAAAAGAACAAACATATAATACGTATTTGTAATCAATAATAATACAATGTAATCTATCCTATTTTTTTTCTTCCTTATATGGCTTAAACATCACACATATTTCGAAAAACGCAAAAACACGTATCCCCTAATTTTTGGTGCTTTTTCTATTTATGATGGCAAAAATTTGATTCATTGAACCATTCAGGCTGTACAAGAAAATTAACCCGCACTTTCACCCCTCCAGCCCCTCTTATGAACCCGGCCCTGGTTTAACCTATACAGGTGAATAGTCTTCCAAAGAGTAACATTTCATCTATTTAAAGTTTTCCTCTATTTCTTATAGTTTTCGAGATATCTTATGAAATACGATTTTGAGCCCCAACTTTAGGGGCTGATTTCACCCCGTAAACGTGGAAGGTGGCCGATAAAAAAAATACGGGTCCCTTATTTTTGCCTATTCGACGCACCAGCGAAGTTTCATCAAAATCCTGAATTTCACTCTGGGTGCATTTCCTTGTAAGACTGGTGATATTCAATAGTAATATGCAAAATTTTTGAGATCTACGGACTCTGATATCGTTTGTCTGCTTTTTAGGTAATGACCTAGTAATCTTTTATAAGTGGGACACTCAATTAGGAACTGAAAGAACGTTTCCTTTTTACGCCAATTACAAATGGTACAGAGGTCATTTGAATACCATTTGTAAGTAGCCCCATTGTAGTTAACGTTATTTCTTTTATTGTTTCTTGTCCTACATAAAAGCTTTTTTAAAAAACCGACTTCAAAAATTAAAAAATAATTAACAGCACGTATTTTGAATTCAGGCGGGGTGTCGTATAAAACATTTCGATCGGATGTTCTTGCAAAAATTCATAAATTCTTTAAGATCTATATTTTTTTATACTGCGCGCCGCGCCGTCTGACTTCAAAGTTCTTGCTATTAATGATTTTTTAATTTTTGGAGTCGGTTTTTTTAAAAAAGCTTTTATTCCATACCTTTTAGTGACAATGCTTATTAGTCCTTGTTTTTTTAGTGATAATTGTAGTAATTATAGTGATAATTGCCTAAAAGAAGAAGTATTCCCAATTTCATACGTCTAGTTGAAATAGTTTCAAAAATTTCAGTGTCCAAAAATCGTAATTTTGGACACTCACTGACTACTTTGAAATTTGGAACAAAAATAGTGTTCAAAGTACACACACCGGCATAATTAGCGGAACATACAAAATATCTCTAAAAATCAAACAAACCATTTAATTTTAAGAAACTATTAGTCTTATTTAATTATTCACTTAAAATTACATGTTCACAAGTTGATATACCTTTATTTTTGTTAGTGAAAGCAATTAATCATATGAAATGCCAACTTTCTGGAATCTTATGTCGTCTAAGCATCATTTAAGTTAAAGATTATTTAACAAATAGAAAATGAAACACAGCGTTTTAATACCGCGTGGTTTCTCCCGTGCTCTTGTCAAAGCTTCCATTCGTCTTACTATACTCAGAATGATGTTATCTATAGTCTTCTGAGGCAATCTTTGCCATTCTTTAATTACGACAGTCTGAAGCTCAACTACATTGAGAAGAAACGGCATTTGAGTTCGAAAGTGACAGACCTCTTAAAAAGATTTGCATCAATAATGAATAAGAACAATTCTATGAAAAGTCAATTGATTCATTACTTCAATATTATTTTAAGTGAAAATGAAAAAAAACAGCCAACTTTGTTTAATAAATAGGATTTTATATATTTTTATATTTTTTTTATGTTCCGCTAATTATGCCGGTGTGTGTAATAATTACATACTAGGAAAATAAAAATCATTGCAAATCAACCAAATTTTCAAGTCATTAAAGAATTTTTTAAATTAGATATTGTCAGAAAATTATCTTTGGAATAATCAGATCAACATAAATTTAAAAATATGTTACTATAGTTTTTAAAGAAAATAATTTTGCATAATTGTTATACAAATTTTAAAATTGCCATAATTATTCAAATTATTGAAGATGGTTAAAAAATTACTCAACCAATGTTAATAAAATTTTTATGGGACCACCTGGAGAGCTTTATCTACTAACCAAAAAAAGAATAGCGTAAATTGGTCCAGAAATGTGGGAGAAATTGGTGTACATACATAAAAAAAAAGAAAAAAAAACATACGGGTTGAATTGAGAACCTCCTCGTTTTTGAAGTTTTTGAAGTCAGTTAAAAAGCAGTCTGTAATCTTGAGTGTAGTTAATTAAGCGATACATTGGGCTATATTTGAAATTAATGATATGTTTTGTATCCTATTCTGATATATGTTGAATAAATCATTTATAAGTACGTTAATATTTTTTTAAATTAGCCGACGTTTTTAGTAAGCCACAAATCCTCGCGATAAATACTAATAACGACATTTTTAATTTGAGATACCCAATTAAGTCTTGCACAGTTATTTTTCGTGTCGTCGATATAAGGTTTTATTATAACGTATATTTATTTACATTTAATTTTAACGTATACGAGGCAGTTTGTCATTAGACAGATAATATTTTGCTCAAAATTAAGAGTTCGCTCAAAAGCATAAACCATTACTTTTTGGAGTTGAAATTCTGTATGCAGCTGGGCGTGGTAATATTTAAAGCAAATAGAGATTTAAATAGTTTAACTTGGCCTTTTCCAATATTATCAGAATATCTTAACTTCTAAATTTTTATCGTATACCAAAGAGAGCACTTAATATTAACGAGGAGTACCATTTCTAAATAATGGAAAGACAGAATTTTAGTCCTAAGAGTAACTGATTTCAAGTTCACCATTGTCATGCTTGTCTTGCTAGCTACATTTAAGAATAACCCAGGCGAAGAAAAAGACACCTCTAAATGTTTATATTCCTTAACGATTGCTAATATTTTAGAGACTAGAAATTTTAAATTATTTAGTAGTCTTTAGAATTTTTGAGTCTAATTCTAAGTCTCTTATAACGCAACGTTCCTTATTGTTTTAGTTATTTTAGGAAAAAATATAAGTTTCTTATAGCGCAGTTTTCATACAACGCGAAAGGAATTAATTGCGTTATTGCGCGGTAGGAATTAATTGGAGAGTGGACTGTTTTTAAGTTTTGGTGCAGTTTCTTAGGTGAACATAATATAATTGATAAAAAAGTATTATCATGATTATTAAACCTTTACTTCCCGAGTGTTACTCGAATAATTTTTTTTATTTTATTTTATTAAAATCTTCAAAATTTGTTTTAGCTGCTATTTGACCAGTAAATATGTATAAATAATAAACTAATGCCAGGTATAATTATATAAAAATTATAAAACTAGAATAAATTTTCGCTGTATGAATTAAGCACCTGGTAAACAATTATGTATTTAAAAGAAGTATTAAACTGAATAATAAATTATTTTGTATATTACATAAACATAGGTATATATTCCATATAAAATTTAATGTATGGTTAGCAACAAGAAACAGAAACTAAATTTTTCTAGTTATTTCTGAAATAAAATAATACATAAATCATAATGCCACGTTACTTGCTAAACATAGCGTGTAAATAAAGTAAGAAATGTACCAAGTACAACGAAAAATTACATATAAAGAAAATATTACACTATCCTACATAATGCAAGAATATTTAGGTAGTATGAAACCACGTTGCTAGGTAAAATTAAAGTTTAAAAAAATAGAGTGGTGAGATAAAAAGTTTCCAAAGAAAATACATCGTTTTTTTATCTTTTTTTTTTGTTTCAAAAAAACAACGCACAGAATGAGGTAATGAACTTTTAACAAATTACAGGTAGAAGTTTTATGAATATAAAGTTTTCTATATTTACATACGTATATTACGGTATAGAAAGAATTTTAAATTGCAAGAACAAAAAAAGTCAATTAATAATTGTGCTAAATTATTTGAGCGTTCAAAAAATTGTTTGAAAGAATTTTAATAAGGATCTTAAAAATAATAAGTACCATCAACTGGGATGCCTGTCTATTGGGGCGTGCTCGGCCCAAAATTAAGAAAAAGATTCATTTTCAATGTCCCGCATTGCGTTTTATAATAATTTTGTGATCACAGCTGTGATTTATAAGTAACAGCATTTGTAATAGAATTTAGAATAGAAACTGGTAATTTGAAAATTGATATTTTTATTTGGTAGCACTGATTTTATGCTGCTGTCAGCTGGGTGAAAATCGTGCATTTAAAACTTTCATTTGCAAATTGGATTTCCTTTGGTGTTAAAGCTAAAGTAAGTGAATTTTTGTAATAACTAGACTTTTTTTTGTTTGGCTAATCAAATATAAATCGTCATCTTTTACCGTCAAAATTACGAGGTGACATTAGCCCACATGCGCTTGGGCTAAAGCATGGCCAAAATCAAAATAGAGTTAAATCCTTCGATGTTGTTGAGGTCAGTGAAGTTTTTATCAACAATTTACAACAGAAGCGCACAAAATGCTCCCGTAAACTATCTGTAAGAAGAAAAAAATTAAATGTTCCACCTGAAAAAAATACTTGCCCAGAAGATTTTGAGGTGAGGTGAAAAATTTTGGAAGTTGCTAATAAAAGTTAATCGGATGGAATACGACTGGAATGATATTAAAAAAAAAAAAAAAAAAAAAAAAAAAAAAACAAATTAATCCGCCTAAACAAGTGTCAAAACGTGGTTTTTTCAGTGTTCCTAAATTAGACAATTTTGTTTAAAATAAATTTTTAATAATTTTGTACGTATTAAAATATTTTTTTTTCATTTATACTTGTATTCAAAAGATTTTGTATAAATGTTTCATCTTTTATTTTTTTTCTTTTTTTTGTCATATTTTTTGTCATCTACCTAATAATTGTTTCGGCGGGATGATAAATTGTAAAACTAAAAATTTTTAGTATGTTTCCGATTCAGTTTTCATTGTTTAAGACCCTTGAAATAAATTCTGTTTTTTTAGCCCACACATACTTTTGCCCAAGTTATTCTAACAAACTTGAACATGGAGCCAAAGTCACCCCAACTATTGGGTAAAAATGGCCCATATTTTGAATGCAAAATTATTTTTGTCAAAAAGGTTTCTAATAATTTGGATATGTTAAGAAAAGTTAAAAGAATAGCGTGGCATAAATACAAAGTTTGATATTTTATTTTAATTATTCAGTGAAAATTAATGATTTTTGGTAAAGACAAGAGAAATTGGCTTAAAGTCATCCTAGTTGACGGTATTAAATTTTCTTAAGATTATGATAAAATGCTTTAAGTAATCTGTGCCAAAAACTCTTATTGTACTGAAACCAATATTTATTTTCTGTATATATTTTGTACAAAGTATTAATTAATATTGTTCAAATTATATATGTCGCAATTTTAAGTTTGTTGTCAAAACTGACTTTGTAGACTTATAACATTAATAGTCAATTGTAAAAATAGTAAAATGGCTCTTCTACCATTCCCAAGTCGAAGCTCTATCCTTTAACTTAGAATATCGTAAAGCGAAAAACAGTTCAGTACGGTAAAAACTCTACAGTATTAGGATTTGTATTCAAGTACGGAACATTTAACACGTGTTGTGGTACTCTGGTTTCGATTGTGACGAACTCTGTTGGAGCACCCAACTTTCCAAATATGTTTTTCCAGAAAAAGTAAAAAATAAAAAAAAGAAGTTTTTTCAGACAACAAGTTTTTATTTAAAAAAATAAAAATGTTTTTTGATAGATTATTTTTTTTTTTCTGAGTCCAAATTCCAGATGCAAGTTCAATTCAATATAGCGTCCAATTGCCAATTGAAATCCAATTCGACGTCCAATTTCCATCCGGTCCGATTCCTTGATTCACTATGACTGCTATTTACCAACACTTCCTTTTAGTACTGATTGCACACGACTGATTATACACAACTCATTCCTTCGGCCTGGGTGGGTTGGCTTAAATACTCTGCTCGAGCTGACGTCAGGTGTTATGTTGTCGAGATGTTACGTATTTGTTTATCGGTTGCCTTTCTTCCAGATTCTTCGAGAATATTCCACCATGACATAAGAAAGGAAAAAAAAGTGTGATTAAAAAAAACTGATGTTGGAGGTTGCTGGCGTTGGGAACGGAACACCGGTCCTTTGGGTTCACGGTCGGCCGTCTTATCCGTTGCGCCACTAGCTTGGTGAAAGTTTATTGCTTGAAGTTGATACCATTCGTGTGTGCTTCGACTGGTGGGCATCGAAGTACAGTGGAGCCTCGTTAGGCCGTACGCAGTATTAAGTACAGTAGAGTCTCAACATCATCCCCTCCAAAGACATTGCGTACAGCCGTTTCTTCTTCTTATTCTCGGGGTCGCAAGTTGTACGGCTGGTGATCCTCCCTGTCCCGCGGTTCTGGTACCGGTCGCTCTCTCTTCCTCCCCTTCTGGATCATCCCCTATAGTCGCGGACAGCTCCCCGAGCTCGAACCCATCGATTGTTTCCTTGATTCTTATATTGGCAGGCTTGAGTGAGTTTCAATGTACCTTAGTTGCGGGCTCAATGTCCAGTGTACGAACACCAGCAGGTAAAAGTTGCTGCACCTTGCATGGCTCCTCCATCTTGACGCCAGTCCTGTGTGTACCCCCACGGTCTTGTTACTGGTCTCTCTTCTTCATCGGCCCGTGCTAGCTGATGGTGATCCCTCTTCTTCATCGGCCCGTGCGAGCTAATGGTTATAGATCGCCTTGTTGTATTGGCCTTCATGTGCGAGGAGCCGAATGTTCGTCGTAATGGTTACCGTGCCCCAAATACTACTTTTCTCCTCCTGGGTCGAATGTTATGTGACCCCTCCTGAATTTGCCGTCTTCCGTCTTGTGTTGGTCCTTCCAATTGCATATTGTCAAACTCTCTTCTTCTGTTGGCGCGGTGGTGAAATTAGGCGACCCGTTATCTTCCCCCGCGATTGAATCCTTTTCCCGACCTTGACCTTATTGTGCCGCAATAGATGTCGCCGATTTTTTCCCTTGACCTGTCGTGTGTGCCGTCGGACCGACCTTCCCCCAATTCCTCGATTTTTCATTTGAGCCATGGGCAGCTCCCCGAGCTCGAACCCATTGGCTTTCCCCTTGTTACTGAAATGGCCGGAGCGAATTGGCCTTCCTGTACCACAGTGACAGGTTCTTCCTTTGGCTCAGTGACTTCTGCGTCGTTCATTTTTCCTTCTTCGGTTGGCGGTTTGGTGGTATCTTCAACTTCCTTTTACTCGTGGACTTCATCGTTGTCGGACGGTTCACTTATTGGGTTGAAGACCGTGTGTCGCTGTACGATTCCCTCTTCCTGGCTCTCCTGGGGCTGCGTTCTCCGCGCCCTGTCCAGGACGTCGTGCAGGATAGTCGCCGTTTCCGTGTCATCTTCCGGTCTTCTTTGTGTGACTTGGATCCGTCCGATGATGTTAGTCGGGTTCGCGTGGATTGACGCTTCTGTTTCGTTGCTATTGGAGTTGCGTGCCTTGTTGGTACCACATAATTCAACGGTGGATTGTTTGAACAGTTCATCTATTCGTGGCTTTATTCTTGTGATTGGTTCCTGCATTTGTCCCTCCATACGTTGGTTCCGTTTTTTGTTTGTTTGACAAACGTATCGAACGTTTGTTTCCTCTGTTCCAGCGCACGACTCATTTGGTTCATCATTGCCGCAACCATTTCTTCCATCGTGGTCAATAATGGTTCTGGAAGTGCTCGGCCTGGTTGACTTGCTTCCCGGTGTTCATCCAGTATTGCCTCGATCCCCTTAGGTGCCATCCTGGTGTCCAGTCCTTCGGACACTTACACCATACCGGAGGTGAAAGGGATCTGCCGGTGTTGCTTCCGTTCAACTCTCTTGGCCTCTTCCTTGAGTTGTCGTTTTTTCCTATTTATACTTCGGGCGCCATTTGTTGTATTCGATCCTTGTCTTTGTTGTGTCCGCTTTCTTGTTTAGTCCCTTCTCGGGTGCCAATGTTGTAGTACTCTGGGTTCTCACTTGTGACGAACTCTGTTGAAGTACCCAACTTTCCAAATGTTTTTCCAGAAAAAGTAAAAAATAAAAAAAAAGTTTTTTATTCAGACCACAAGTTTTTATTTAAAAAAAAAAATAAAAATGTTGACAAAGTTCTTTTTTGATAGTTTTTTTTTCTGAGTCCAAATTCCAGATCCAAGTCCAATTCAATATAGCGTCCAATTGCCATTTCAAATCCAATTCGATGTCCAATTTCCGTCCGGTCCGATTCCTTGATTCACTATGACTGCTATTTACCAACACTTCCTTCTAGTACTAATTGCACACGACTGATTATACACAACTTATCCCTCCGGCCTGGGTGGCCTGGCTTAAATATCTTGCTGGAGCTGACGTCAGGTGCTATGTTGTCGAGATGTTACGTATTTGTTTATCGGTTTCCGTTCTTCCAGATTCTTCGAGAATATTCCACCATGACATAAGAAAGGAAAAAAAAGTGTGACTAAAAAAAATTGATGTTGGAGGTTGCCGGCGTTGGAACACCGTTCCTTTGGGTTCACGGTCGGCCGTCTTATCCGTTGCGCCACTAGCTTGGTGAAGGTTTATTGCTTGAAGTTGATACCATTCGTGTGTACTTCGACTGGTGGGTATCAAAGTACAGTGGAGCCCCGTTAGGCCGTACGCAATGTTAAGTACAGTAGAGTCTCAACACACGATGTACTCATATCATATCTTTATTAAACAGTTACTAAGTAGTAGAAATATTTTCTTTCTCTTTAGATGTATTATGTAACCTCATATTAACTGAGACCATTACCACTATTCTGAGTTGGAATTATTCATTTTTTTACAAATTATTAACTCGTGTATACGTTAAAATATAAATAAATACTATAAATTGTACTTCATTCTCAATATTCATTATTTTTTTTGACTTTCGTGAATAATTCTTAAAAAAAAATAACAGATAAATATTGCTGAATTCGTGCTTCAATAAGCACACTTCCCACTCTTTACTGGTTACCCCCTAAAATTGACTCCTAGAATCAAAAATCAACTTCACGTCTGTAACTGGACTACCACAGTCTAACTCTGTGCTAAATTCCAAATTTTTACGTTGAATCGGACGAAAGGACACGGAAAATATTTCATAAATGTTTTAGTTTGTCAATTTTGATACGAAATACTAAAAGTGACAAAAGCTAATAATTTTATATTGGTACGTACTAACAAAATAATATAATAGGTACTATTTTTTATATTTCAGTGAAACAGAGACACATTTTATGCCTCGGGTTAATATAAAGTTTATTTTTGTGATTAATTAAAAATTATTTATTTTGAATATATTTAATACGCTCAATAAACTCACAGACACTCGTATAACAAATAGGAGATTTTCCCTTTTAAATTTAATTAAATTAACTTGTTAGAACATACAAATATTTGGAAATGTGTGCTTTCGAATAGACTCGTCAAGTTCAAAAAATAAAAAAAACATATGAAAAATTATGGTTGAAAATTGTATTCGTGTCAGCGTCCTACGCTTGCTAATTTACTTTATATTAAAAGTATTCGCCTATGTACATACATATATCTCCACTTGTTTGTTGATACGATGGCAATGTGTATTATTTTAAGGCTTCATATGTTTGTGTTCATCTCCCTCACTAATTTCATTAAAAATTGTTATACATTTTGTACTGGTTGGTAGATACCTACTGTTTTAAGGGTATATTTTTATAATTAATTAAAAAGTTTATTCAGTGTTGGAACAATACAGTATGTGTTAATACGGTTATTTGAATAGAATAATAGGATAAACTTATAATATTTTATTAAAGCCTGTCGAGAATATCATCAGCCAAAAATTGGTTTAAATGATTCAAGACCACTTTTTTTCTGATGGTTGTTTGGACTAGAGATGTTGCTGGGAGAAATTTTTTGATTCTATTCGCACCCACTCCCGAAATTGATTTGCCATTCTCGCCCGCTCTTAATTTTGAGAAAAATTGTCAAATCCTGTGCAATCTCACTCCCGCCCGATTTATCAAAATTAACCCCGTTCTCGACAGGATCCGATTTGTACTCCGGATATCTCATCAAGAGTTACATTATTTTTAGTGTCACTCCCATCTGCTCCCAATCCCGTAAAAAATCCTTTATTCCCGCCCGTTTTAAAAGAAAATCAAAACCCGTTCCCGTCGGGACCCACTTTTTTCTTGCCCTATTTACATCTCTAGTTTGGACTATTTTAATGTCAAACAAGGTTTAAAACGCCTGTTTAGAAACATTTAAAAATAGTGGATTTAGAACAAACCATTTCTCAGTTAACAATATGTGTATGTACGGATGGTTGAGTGAAAATAAAGAAATGAACGTCACAAATTTTTATTCAGTTTTTATTATACACAATAAGTAGAGTAATAGCACAAAAATATATACAGCGAAAATTACCATAAAATGGAAAACAAACTTTAGTGGAAGCAGTAATTTAGAATACTTGAAAACGTTCTAAGTAAGTAAGATTATATTAAGCAATGGCAAATGTACAATATAAAAGTCACAATAAATTGGTAAAATACGCAAAACATTAACACGCCTATTTGGTATTTTCTATAATAATATATTGTAGTATAGTGATAGAAATATACAATACTAAAGCTCGTAATATCTTCAGTTGCCATTTAAATTTGAGTTTATTTAAACTACGTTTAGATAAACTCAAGTTTAAACTACGAAGTTAATACATAATAATAAAATTTTCCCCTTAAAGACTCACAAAAAATATAAAATATAAAATATTCGCTAGATTGGTTTCGGCTACTTTAATAAATATAAAAACCATAAATATACCTATAATAAATATAAAAATCAGAAATATAATAAATACGAAAATCAGAAATATAATAATAATATAATAAATAAAATAAACTAAAAGATTAGGAAAAATATTTTCTTCGTTAAAAAATATAAATATAAGAATAATAATAATAAAACAACCAAGAAACGTAAAATTAAAATAGAAGTAGAAATATATAAATAAATATAACTAAATATAAAAGTAAAAATAGCAATAAAATAGAAGTAAAAATACTTACCATATAAAAGTAAAAGCAACAATAAAAATACAAATAAGATAAAAATAAAGATATCGTATCTAGAACCAGCCAGATCATCTCTTGATTTTAAACCGCTAAAAACAGTATAACCTCAAAAACAAATTCTATGTTTTTGCGTTATAGTATATGATATAGCTTGAAATAGTATATTGTACAGCAAGGGATTAAAGTGTGAGTTTTAATCCCGAGTGTGAAGTTTGTTGCCAGAGGGCCTGTAAAGGTCCAAAGGCAACAATTCACATGAGAGATGAAAAGGAAAAAACACTTTAGTCCTGTGGCGTAAATACAGCTGAACTCTTTTTTATGCGGTCTTTTTTGTGCGGTTTGTAAAAAATGGACATTAAAATCAGTGGCGGCTCGTGGAGAAATTTATTGGGTTTTCTGCAATGGAATGAAAGGGAAAACAATATATATATATATATATATATATATATATATATATATATATATATATATATATATATATATTTATATATATATATTTATATATATATATATATATATATATATATATATATATATATTTATATATATATATATATATATATATATATATATAGATATAGATATATATATATATATATATATATATATATATATATATATATATATATATATATACATATATATATATATATTTATATATATATATATATATGTATATATATATATATATATATATATATATATATATATATATACAAATATATAAAAATATATGTTTTCTAGTTCGGTTGAAAAATTTGTAAGTCCACGAAAAATACCCGGATTGTCAGAAGTTTCAGTTTCGTCGTGTCCACGAAGTGCCAATTCAAATAATCCACAAAATTTAACGCAGTTGATAATTTTTGATAAAATATATCTATTATTTTCTACATTTTCGTTATGTTTTCTAATATTTATCCAGTATGGTGTATCTAGTTGCGACTTTATGTTAATTGTTCCTAATGTTGCCAAGTCTATTTCATTATTAATATGACGATTCGAATTTTCATGTTTTTTCACCTTATTAGATAAATGAACTAAATCTTTTACCCCAGTCTCAGTCCATGGCTTATGGCCGCCAAAAAGTACGCAAGGAAAACAAAACAAAGCATTTCTTACGTTACATCCACAAATCCAGTTATTTTTCGAATAAATTTTCCGACTAAACAGTCTTTTGTGTGATTTGCCGTGGTTCCTGTTGTTTGTATAATAATATCTGGTAAAGGCCGACTATCCCCTTTTATTTTTAGTTTTTCCTCAAAAATGTATTGGCAAAATTTTTTATGGGAAATTAAATTATGAATTACATCCATTTTTTATGTCCATATTAAAAAAATTCGCTAACTTCAAAACAAAAAATTGAATGTAAAATTGAATATTAGCTGCTTTAATTGCAGCTCACATTTGAACAAATTTCTAATGTTTTTTCCTATTAAAAGGCTGGTGCTGTGCCGTGCGGTGTGTTGAGAGGGTGTCAAAACAGAGCTGCAGCAAGTGCAGTTCAAGTAGAAATGACAAAATAAGTATTCAATTGTCTATAGCGACGTTATATGTAACAATGAATATGACTTACTGTGATTTATGCTCTGTGATAACAAGACTCACAGTGACACTATACATCAGATACAATTATTATACTGGACTATGCATACGAAACAATACATACACAAAACAGATACAAGATACATACTATATAAGTACAACGTACAATTTTAAATAATTCCTATATTTTTAACAATGACATTTGACATATTGTGGCAGAATTTTTCTTTCATTCAAGAATGAAATTTAAATTACAAATTGGTATTAAATTTGGCTGTACAGTGTCACTATTCAAGAAAATGTGGCGGTTCTGCAGCTCTGGAGCACCTATAGACGAGCCGCCACTGATTAAAATGCATAATGTGAATCAAAATCACGAGACAGTTAGAAACTTAAACAATTACTATAATAACTTTCTTTGATAAAAATACTTTTTAACGGCTCATAAGCATTCAATCAATACATTGCATAAGAACATAAGTTGTTGCATTACTTAATTTTGTTAAAGATGTATTTTTCAAAATTTTCATAATATTATAAAATTGAAATAAAATGTTTCTACGTGTAAATTAATGCTTTATCTTGTTTATAGAAGCAACTTATAAGGAAATTTCTAACTTTTGAGCGTTTTGAGTGATGTTTTTTCGATGAAACTTTTTTTATGCGGTCCCGACCAACCGCATAAAAAAAGTTTTTTGTACAATCTGAATTGAGCTATACTTTTTATAGCTATTTATGATATTTTTGAATATATTTTTTTTGTGCGATTTATCCTTTTTTTATGCGGTCTCATCCACCGCACAAAAAAAGGATCAACTGTACTGTTTTTTTGCAATTGCAGATAATTTAAAATTATAAAAATTAAGAAAAAATATTTAAATATCATTCAAGTTATATGTAACCACAGACCAATGAACATATTAATCATTATATTATATAGACTAATTGTATCAATGTATAATTGAAGCAGCCAGATACAACCGGGATACGACCTAGTAGTATTTTATAATATAGTAATCAATGTAATAACCGATCGTATTCGTAGCAACGTTTTCAAATAATTATTGTAAAAATATAATATTCATAATAAAATTTTATTTTTTGATAAGATACTGCAAAATTTTGAAAGGAAAAAAGTGGTATTCGTTTTATTTTCAAAGTACGTACGTATACAAATTATGTCCTGCAATAATCAGGACAATTTCACATTTCCATGTTGGAAACTGTTGGAAAATGTTGGAAACAATCAGGACATTGGTTCAAAAATGGACAATACTTTATACGTCTCACCCCGTTACCTGCTTCAAGAAAATTGCCCACAAACTGGCTTTAGGCTTTGTCTAGTAGTATAATATTGTATGTAACCAATATTAAATCAATACTTTGGATAAATCAATCGAATTTTGCAATAAGTGTTTGTCTTTATTTACAAGTTTGAAATTGTTTATTAATTATTAGTAACCTTAATTAATTTGAGTTAAACTTCGCTTGCTGATTGGTGATGTTTTGTAATTTTTGCTTGTTAATTGATTTAAAACGGAAGCAAAAAATTTTCTTAGTCCCTTGAGACTAAAAGTCACACTTTATTCCCTATTATAAGGGACTAAATCATGTATTTTAGTCCCGGAACTGCAAAAATATTTTTTTTACAATATTTACTATGACTTGTTATAATGCTAGCGAATTTTTTCTAAAAGAAAGAAGACAATTTTTCCCGCATTCCAATTATAAAATTAGTACTATTCTAAATTTTTAATTTCAATCTTAATTAACTATTCTAAATGCCAAAATATTTTAGAAGTCAAAAGTTGCGTTTATACATTGCACATTTGACAGATCCAAATAATATTCCTAATCGCATTCATTTTCAATACTAGAATGACAAGAAATGATTTATTTCTTTATCAAATCAAACTGAAAAAATTAATCAGCAAAATGACATACAAGGAAATACGAATATTTATAGCTTAAATGATGATTATCTATCGTTTAAGTTAATCTTAGTTTAAACTGGCACATTTTAACTCACATCGAGCCATTACCGCCATTTTAGTGTAACCGACAAATATAAAATTTTACAGGAGAAAGATTTTTCAAATATTTGTATGGCGCTTGCGATATTTCTGCTGTCTTAATTTTATTACGCCTGAGCGTATTATTCCTATTATTTTATTAACCTTATGATAAAGAATGTTATTGTCGGTAACGCTAAAATGTAAAATGTGTTGTACTAACGATAAACTAAGCAGTTGCTATAACTCGTTAATTGATGAATTTTGGAGAAAAACGTTAACACTGCTTGGTCCGTTACAGTTTAAAATGTTACTTACAATAAAAATCTCAATTTCGATAAAAGTGTCACTTACGATAAATTGGCGGTAATGGCTCGGTATTGTGAAACTGATAAAACCTTTTTAAAAAAATAAATAAAATCGACTTTAAAATAAGATTAAAAACACTGAAAAGTATGAAATAGTTACGCTGTAAGTCAAGACATAAGTGTAAAAATTAAATTTGACAGTTTTTGAGACTGATGTTAAGACAAATTCCACAGGTTCACCTCTAGAAACCTTGCTACGTTTTTTTACAAGGTATCATACTTCTAAAAATGACCAAGTTGACACTAGCTTCAAAAATTGCCAAATTTAACTTTTATGCTTATACATGTTGTCATTTATGGCGTAATTATTTCATACTTTTCAGTGTTTCTATTATTTTGAAATCCGTTTTATTTTTTTTATTAAAAAGGTCTTATTATGACCTTTTGAGTGGCCCTGAGTCTCTTAGTAAAAATAGTTAGTCAACTACCAGATAAATAGATAACCTAGTTAGTAACCAGGTTAACATGTTAATGGTTATGAAGAATGATGGCGAACTGATCAACTAATACATTATTTTGATAACTGATGGTGTCGCAATTACTCAGGTTTCATTTGACGTCTCACAACGTCAATGACCGTGAATCTGTTAAAATATAGGTATCCAATCAGTAACCAGACGTTGGCTCTGATTTTGAGTTCACTGTTCAGCACAATAACCCAATCACAATATGCGTGCTCTTTGTCACCTAGAAATTTCGTGGCGTTTTTTAAAAATCCAATTTATATGGGACCACTTTGAAAGGACATCTTTTCAAACAAAAAAAGAATTACCCAAATCGGTTTGTAGATTTGAAACATTTGAAGATTACGTTGCTACATATTTATCTTATACATATTACATTTAAATGCACTGTTTTCTTTAGTAGGTGTCACAAATAAGTAAAATAAAAAATGATAACAAAAATGTGCTATAAAAAAAGTTACAAACTTTATTTAAAATAGCTGAATTTCCAGAATGGAAATTCGCTAATAGTAAATAGATAAAAAAATAAAATAAATTAGACCAACCAAAATATTGTTCTGTGTACGTATATTTAAAATTTCAGTTTTACTAGTGAACAGAATACGATCTTTTCAGCAGAAATAAATTTTTAATTATGAAGATTCTTTTTGGGTATGAAATAAATAATAATGTTGATTCTAAGTTTGACCAAATTACCCAACAAACGGATGACAGCATTTATGGAAAAAAATCAAATTCACCAGAATTGAATAGAGAAATTTTTTATTTCGTTTCGTCCAATATATTTCGGCATAGTCAACGACGTTTATCTACAAAAAAAAATTGAAAGTAAGTGGTTACAATTAAAATTTATAAAAACCACAAATTATTATTGATTTAATCATTTTATATATTGTAGGAAAGGCTGTTTCAAAAAAGCAAGAATATTTATAGTCTAAGAGCTGGCTACATAAAAAAGTTTGTTATCGCTAAATGGCTGATTTCTTTTGTAAAAGGATTTGTAAAATAATCTTGTCTGCCAGCGCAATCCCGTGGCTTAACGCAAGAACGACCGCTTAAATAGTTAAATTTCGATATTAAAAATTTTATAAGATGCATGGGTTATAACTATGGAAACAGTTTTTATTTTCGAATTATTATTATTATTATTATTTTCAATTTATAATTTTTTATTAATTTTTTTCAATTTTATTCATCAGTTTTTTCGGTTTGAAAAAGTAACTTACTCATACTCGGTCCGTAGGTTTATTTTTGAGGCCATGGATGCTTACGAATCCTCAGTTTTTAGCCTCGGATTCTCGAACTGCATCCGAGATCACAAAAATAATACTTACGGTCCTTGCCAAGTAATATCTATAATTATATACTATTATTGCATCTGAAAAGTACCTGATAAACTTACAATATTGTCTGTTCGAGGACCTATTTTTATGATATTCATCAAAAAAAATTCTGTATAACATTCAATCAATTGACATGCAAGTATGTGATGAATTTTTTATTTCACAATTTTGTGCCACTTTCTCGCTGTCTGTCGGCACTTTCGCCACTAAAGAACTCTCCGTCAACAATTTTCCGCGTTTTCTAAGAATAAATTGAAAATAATAATACTTAATAATAATTTGAAAATAAAATCTGTTTCCATAGTTATAACACATGCATATTATAAAATTTTTAATATCGAAATTGAACTATTTAAGCGGCCGTTCGTGCGTTAAGCCACGGAATTGCGGTACCCAGTAGCAATTATAGTCCAAAATATTTTTTAAATGACATTGGGAGTTAAATTTTTGAATCATTGTCAGATGCTCTAAAACACTTTGGCGCATCTTTAGTAGAAGTTTGGAGTATTTAGTTCAGTTAATACTTTAACACGAGTTACATATACAAAGTGTAGATGATGCAAGTACAGGTGTACTAAAATTTAATCGAATTGTCGGCCTACAGTAGCATAATCAACAGAAACAGACGCGTATTATCACGTTACTCGACAGCACGTGTTTATTGTGTATCGTTGATATTTTAGTGTACAAACACATTTTATTTTTTAAGAATGAGTAAAGTAGTGTACAGTGGCAAGAAAGGTGGTAAGACATCCTACCATAGTAAATGTAAAAGGACAAGTCGCGAACTGCTGATCGTCAAAAACGCAAAGAGACGCTAAACAGGACGCAAAATCCTCAAGTAAGGAATCTGAAGACGAAAATCTTAACTTGAAAAGGTTACTTTGTGGTACTGGAACAGATTAAAAGTAAAAAAATAAACAAGCTTTTTATGTAGTAAATCGATTTCAAAACTTTGAACCCATTTTTCTCAAAATCGTGTTTTTCAAATCAACATGCCAAATCACTTTTACAATTTTCATCCGATCTATTGTGAAGACCAGAATACAGAACCATCTATTGTGACATTATTATCCCCTGTCAGTGTGTTAATTGCAAAAATTAGTGTATGTAAACTAGTATGTAATTTAAGAGGGTGACTCACCCCCTCTCCAATGTTGCTCAAACTCAATTTTGAATTCGAGAATTTCATTTCTACGTTATTCTAATTGTCTTAAGCTATTTTCCATGAAGAAGAACTTCTTGAAATACCCAAATAGTACGATTATTCGACATAGTTACCCTCTAGTTAACTACCCCTAGACTTAATATTAGGATATTGAGCAAAAAACAGGTCAATTAGATTTTTGACGTAGATTTCAAATCTGTAAACAAAATTTTTATATTGTTTATTTTTCACCCCCTTTTTGCAAAATTAACCCCCAAATTTTAATTCCCGACCGCCCCTGTTGATGTAATTTGAACAAATTGCATATTAATAGATAGCTCTTTAAAAAAGAGTAATATTGCCAATTTAACTTTTGCTCTATCTCTTACTCTTTTCGAGATATTTGAAAAATTAAATTTTTACCCCAATTTTTGGAGGGCGATTTCACCGCTTCAAACCGTTTTTCCGCAGATAAAAAAAATACGTGTCCCTTAGTTTTTAGTGTTCTACAACATATTTAAGTTTCATAGGCCCGGCCTCAGGACCTTTACTTGTGAGATAAAAAAAGTTGTCATGTCAGTTTAATGTAAAGTGACCAGATTTTCATTGAGACAAAGCGGGACAAATGGGATGAAAGGCACTGTGAAAAATGCTGCCCCTACCTCTTGCTTGAAAAATCTTAATTTTTCCTACTTTTTTCGAACTTTCTCTTAAAAAATAACTGACGACCAAAAAAACCGTCAATTACATTTAAAATAAGGAATTTTAGGAACTTCCCCTTAAAAAATACCTGCCTAGCAAAAAAAAAAAACGTCAGTTACATTTAAAATAAGAATTGCAAAATATTTCCTAAAAAGCGGGATATTTTTTAAAATCGGCGGGACGCGGGACAGTCTTCCAAAAAGCGGGACTCTCCCGCCAAAATTGGGACGTCTGGTCACTTTAGACTTTAGTGGCATTTTGACTGATTTTTAAATTTATATAATATATTATTACGCCACTGCAGTAATGATTTTCTAATAGATTCGCTCGATGTCACAACAAAAGTTTTCTGAAAAAAATTACATTAAAAAAAAAAACAATTACGTAAAATTATCTAATGTCATTGTTTGGCATTTTGTAGCACTACAGTATATGGCAATATTATTTAAAATTAATACGAACGCATACGACGTTCACTCACTTCTTAAGGGGGGAGAGTCCCCCAGACAACAAGTTTTTTAATAATGTTTTTTTAAGAAACGATACATTTATTGTATCAAATGAAGTTACATAGTATAGTACATGTTATGGTGTATTCACTCATAAATTTTTATACAAAAATTAAATAAAAAATGGCGGCGCTACAGCTGTTCCAAGTTGACTCTTTTAATTTGCGCCGTGGAATGCCCAGACTCTTGTAATCAACTGAATTCAATCGGACAAAAAAATTTTATTAAAATAAGTCATTACCCTTTGCATATACCTATTTCTGATGAGAAAATGAAATAAAATTTCACTTTTTTTTATAAACAAATTGTTATAAACAATATTTATAGTAATAATTTATGCAAAATTTTTGGTATATGCAAAGGCCAATATCGTAAAAAATATCTGTACAAAATTTCAAGTTAATACCTTAATAACTTTTTAAATTATGTTCCACGGCGCGGAAAAAACCTGTTTTGAGAAAAACGCTATCAAAAAGTTTGCGTTCTTGAAAAGTAGAGTTAAAAGCAGTTTATCGTTATCTAAGATAATCTTTCTGTTGGGATTAAAACATTAGAAATATATTCCTTAAGGTTCAAATGAACTTGTAAGGCAAAACAAAAAATGAAAAATTTGAATGTTCTGGAGGACCCTCCCCCCTTAAGCTTTTAAATTGACATCAGCTATACTTCGAACCGGTATCAACGTAACTATGTATTTTCTAAACAAGTGTGTATTTGTGGATAAGTATGTATGTATTTGATGCTTTCAAATGGATATCTCTGAGGATTTTTATTGCCTGTGCGCTATCTGTTGTTCGAAAACACAGCATACGTTTCTCTATTTATAGAACGGAAAAAAGGTATCAAATATCCGATCGGTACGTGACGTTTTGCTAAATTTCTGTTTAAAATTTTGTTCACATTTCCATAGTTCTAATTTTATTGACGAAAATTTACCTTAACAATCTAATAAAGTAATACGATAATAATAAATTTTACAGGTTTATTACAGCATCTGCGTGCGATATCTTTAGAATTATTCGATAGATCCGGTTCTTTTTAAATTTTGTGTAGCATATAAGTACTTACTTACGTTTGCAGTATCGGACATTTAATTTTTTCTCTGTCTTATTAACCTTCGAAGATAAAAATATTTGCAAATCTATAGAAAAAAATTTTTTCATGTGTAGTTTTGTAGTGCTAACAAAATTTCACAAAAATATATTTTTAGCAGCAAATATTTTTTTATGTTTTATAATGATTATATACAGTCATAAAGCCAGAAAAAGCCGATTTTTCTAGAGTGTTTCTTGAGAAGATCTTTTAACTTAAAGTAATAAAATACACATATTATGATAAGTTTTAACTGTATTTTAATATTTTTTATTTGTAAAAGTAATTATTTTGACAGCTGCTATTGCTGATCTCCGGAAGCACCTCTAAAAAAGATTTATTGCGGTGTACACGATATCTCTGAACTGGATCATCTAAAAAGAAAAAAATTAGACATATTTCGTTAATAATATGTATTATCTTGTAGTTGATCGAAGAAATAAGCAAAATAATTTTTGACAAAATAGCAACAACTCAAAAAAAAAATCGATTTTTGACAAAAATGTCGACTATTTTTTCAATTTCAAATATTATCGAGTGCTTGTGAAACACTACTACGTATGACAGACTTTTGTCTGCATTTCAACACACGTAGTATTCATATGTTCACTTATCGTTCAGTTAAACTGAAACTTTAAGCACTCGACTTCCTTGGTTAACATAACCAAAAACCACATATGTAAATTAAAAATCACAAAGTGATTGAAAATATTATCCAGATCGGCCGGAAATCGAACCCAGGATCTCCTGGTAACTAGCCAGGTGTGGTATCCATTAAACCATCGATCCTTTGCTCGACAGGCGCCCGACACAGACAACATTCAATCACTTACGTGTATATGCTCTCTGTAATACGAGAAGCAGTTACAATTTTTCAATTTCAAATATTATCGAGTGCTTGTGAAACACTACTACGTATGACAGACTTTTGTCTGTATTTCAACACACGTAGTATTCATATGTTCACTTATCGTTCAGCTAAACTGAAACTTGAAGCACTCGACTTCCTTGGTTAACGGATAATTTTTTCAGTTTGTGATTTTTAATTTACAAAAATGTCGACCTTAAATTGTTTAAAAATGGAAAATATGTATTGGCGAGGAAAAACCTTCGATTAATTACTAAAATATATACTTAAAAAGGCTGTGTTAAAATTTTAGACTGAAAATTGAAGGCTTCAGCCGTTTTCGAGAAATCTTGTTAACCGACTTTAAAAACACGGTTTTGGGAAAAGACAGCTAATATTCTTTTTAAATTAAAATGCTATGCTACGTCATTACAAATTGCTTGTAACTTCGATAATATTCGTCGGATTGACAAGAACTTTTCTGTGTGTGTACTTAAATATATGTACATTAAAAAAAAAATAACAAAAATCGATTTTTGAAAATTCTAACTATATATAACCCCTTAAAATTGAATTGCTGTAGAATTTATTTTGGTAGCATACATCCAATAATCGATTTCTTGAACTCCATTGAAATTCCTTTAATTTTTCAGTAAATATGTATATGAAAAAATTTGACCTTAAGGATTATTAAATTTTAAGTTTATTTAAAATAAATGTACATACCTACGTAAATACACTTCTAAATTTAAAAATAAAGTAATTCATTTTTGAAACATATATAACAATATTTATCAAATTTCATGGCGTACGAATAAAAATGTGGCGTTGGACATGTTGATTCAAATTGCATGCACATGTTTCTTTTCTTTCAATATTTTTTTAAATACTATTAATGAAATTTTTTAACTTATAGGAAGTAGAAGATCCAAATAATAATATTATAAACAAAAAATTTCAAATTTGTGGGAAATTATGGGAATTCGTTTGGTTTAAATTTTGTCATATGAGTAAATATGCTGCTGTACGAACACGAGTGTGGCTGACTGTAACTTTCTCAACAATTAACGGATATGTAATGAGTGTGTTCTTCAACAGGAGCAGAAAAATGTTATTTATTTATTTATTTATTTATTTCTTAATAAGTAAAAACTAAAACTCATTTTGTAAAAATAGAGGTCAAAGTAAATTAACTGTAAATCATTTTTCTTTAAAAATTAATAATTTTCGTATAGGCATATTTATTTATAATAACATAAAAGTAAAGAAATAAGTTTGTTTTTGCAATCAGGCATATTTTAATCATCATTGAGTTTCCACACCGTATGTAACTCTATTGATGTGTAGCACAAAGTATTGGACGATATATTTTGATGATGGGTTGAAATACTTGAAACGGATTTATTCCCACATTCAAATTAAAATTGTGTGTAAGGGGAAGTCTGCATAATTGCTAAAATAGCCTAATAATTATATCAAATTTCTCTTCATCGCTCTCTCAGATGTTGTCTGCTAATCATATACATATTATTATTATTATTATTATTATTTTAGTTAAAATTGGGGTACCGCTGCCGGTGGATGGCGCGGTCAGCAGCATCCGGCGGCATCGCCATCGAAGGACATGCGCTGCCACACACGATATATATAAAAACAACACGTAAAGACAGGGACACATAAATGCACTAGACAATGGACAAACATACACATAATAAAATTCAACGATGAGCCCTGCCATCCCAGGGCTTCATAAAGAGCGGACAGTCCTTGGTGGTGGTACGTTAAGTACTTGCCAGAACGTCCGGGCACCATGGACTGAAAACCAACGATGAAACTCCCCCTAGGTGTAAAGGGCCTCGGGGTGGAGGAACCTGACTAGACAAACTCAAAAATAAATAAATATCACAGTAGTCACAAAATCAGCAGTATCACAAAAAGGTATCACAGAAGAACTTATTGCGTCACTGGGAAGCCACAGGCCGACCAGTGATGCAAGAAGGAGATAAAAGAAAATAGCGCTGTAGACCCATAACAACAGGCCTACAGCGGCAAAGCAAAATATCACAGATAAGGAACAAAAATAAAAACAGAGCCAAACAAGAAATATCACAGTAACCCATCGCACTAGAGGGGAGCTTGGAGCCACCTAGTGATGCGATGGGGATTATAACAACGTTAATGGAGATTCCAAGAATCTCCATTAGAAGGGGACAAAACAAAATTCAACAATATAGATAAATAACGATAAAATAACAACGAAATATCACAGATACAATATCACAGCTCAAATATCACAGAGAGCCCGTTGCACCCCGAAAGTCCAAAGCCATTCAGTGATGCAACGGGAATACTAACAACACCTTTGGGAACCCGAGGGCCCCCAGCGGCCGAAAAACACAAACACGGGACAACAAACAATAACAAAACTTATGTGTTAAAAGGATCTGTGATCGTCTTTTATTTTAATGTATTGATATTTATTAACTAACCAGAGCCTCGTCTGCCAGCTAGCCGAAGCTAGCGCCCACCAGGCACGCCGTGGACGTGAGGTTGGATTTATACCCAGCATTATTATTATTATTTTTTTTTTTTTTTTTGATTAAAATTGGGGTACTGCTGCCGGTGGATGGCGCGGTCAGCAGCACCCGGCGGCATCGCCATCGGAGGGCATGCGCCGCCATAAACAGTAAAAATAAAAACGACACATGAAGACAGGAACACATAAATGCATTAGACAACGGACAAACATACACATGATAAAATCCAACGATGATCCCTGCCATCCCAGGGCTTAAAAAGAGTAGACAGTCCTTGGTGACGGTCCTAGACAGAGCGTCCGGTCACCAAGGCCTGAAGACCATCGCTGCGACTCCCCCCGAGACGTAAAGGGCCTCGGGGTGGAGGAACCTGACTAGACAATACACAAATAAATATCACGGTAAGTATCACAGATAAAATTTATTGCGTCACTGGGAGGCCGCAGGCCGACCAGTGAAGCAATAAGGAGTTAAAACAATACCGCTGTAGAGCCATAACAACAGGCCCACAGCGGCATAGCAAAATATCACAGATAAATAAAATCAAGTGATGTACCACCTCGGGTGGAAAACGCCCTCAGTGTTACATCGTTAAAACATATTAAAAACAACCTTATTAAAAAACAAAAACAACAATATCACAAGTTTGACAATATTTCTTGCTCTGTGGCACGATTCCGCTCCCCATAGTCTCAACAATTCCGAAATGGCTTCGTCAACACCTAGGAACTCACACGTGTAGGGACAGTGACATCTGATTACTGAGCAACATGTACTGTTCTGTCAGATAACTGATTACTGGGTACATGTGCCGTTCTGTCAGATGTCGGGGTCAACCTACACGGGAGACCGGTACGATGACTAGCGCCACGTTCGTCCGAGTTGAGGCTACAGAGAACGGGACAATGCCACAGAGTATCACAAAGCCAACATCTGACCTGTGTTCGTATCACTTCGATGGGGTGGAAGCCGCCACATCGACGCCCACAAACGCATCCGTACGAGGGACGACGACGTCTCCTTACTGAGCGAGCTCGCTCAAGCCGTTCGGGCAGACATCGACTCATACGTGTGGCCGATGAGAACGAGTGCGTCGAGAGCCGCATTCCTACCCATCGAAATGACAAGAACAAGATCAGGGAAATATCACAGACCGAGCAGCTAGACAATACCACGGCAGGCATGAAAACCCCAAGTGGCATAACAAGTATCACAGATATAAAAGTATCACAGATAGGTTAAACAAAATCACAGATGTAACATCACACATTTCAACTCGTCTGAACGGTCTCGTCGGACTCCGAAGATCACGCCCATGGGAGTAGACAGCACTGACGACGCATTGAATTCCGGTCAAGGTACCAATTAAACCAAATCAAACTGACGCAGGCATAACACTCACTCGGGTGATACAACACCGTCCCCTCCACACGATCATTCTTGTCGAAACACAGTACCAGAGCCTCGTCAGCCTGTTAGCCGAAGCTAACAGTTGCCCGCCGGGCACGAACGGGGACGTGAAGGATGGATTTTAGCCCAGCAGCATTATTATTATTATTATTGTTATTGTTATTATTATTATTATTATAAACAAATGAAGCAAAATTAGACGTACAATTTTATATTACTAATAGTAACCCATCCTGGCTTCGCTCAGGTGTCCAATTCGTTTTCATTATGGTGTTTCATTTAATTTCCTACATTACATTTTAAATTTTACAACTGTTGTTATATACATTTTATAGCTGTCGCCCACGGTTTCGTCTGCGACCAATTATATGCCAAATCAACACACTTTTGAAAGAAATTTTTACTCAACACTTCAGATTTTCTTAAAATTTGGTATACTCATACTAGGTACTAAGACTAACAAAAGTGCCAATTTTTATCTGAAACCGCTCACGAGATATGGCTATGTAAAGTTTCCAAAAACCTGCCAAAAAAACATGAACGTTCATTTTTAAATCGCTCTAGAAGCTGCTCTAAGTTAACTAGAAAGCTGGAAGGGGTATCATTTTGTAGCATTTTAAATGCTCTTTCAAATGATATACAATATGACAAGGGTGTTAATGAAAATATTTTTTTCAAAATTCATGTCAAGACTGATTTAACTTTTTTTTTAAAAAGTACATAATTTAAAATTCTAAAAATATTTGTATAAATACTTAGTACTGTTTTGAATCATATAGTAAAATATGAATGTGGGGTCTTAATGAGTTCATTGTTAAAAAAAATATTTCTGTTGCTGATTTTTCACTATTACCCAATTTTGTTAAGACAATATATCTTTAACACTCTTTATTAATAATTTATCTTTAAGACAATATATTTTTATTCGACATTTTTCCAAAAGGTACATGGTCTAAAATACTATTGTAAAATAATTGGAAATATATAATTGGAAAAACTTCCTGAACTTTTGCCTTCGTGAGGAAGATTTTAACATAAAAGCTGAGTGGCATTTTTTAGCAGCAGGACATGGGAAAGGACCATGCGAATATCTGAAATATGTGTCCAATTACTTTTAAACTTCCAAGATTCTGTACGAAATGTTATTTATAGTGATTGGTTTCCAGTGGTCCATAATCACTACCCAGTAGCTCATAATCAATATAACCTTACTACCCAGTGGATCATAATCGCTATGGCCTTACTATCTGGTGGCCCGTAGTCACTATGATCTTGCTACCTAGTAATCCATAATCACTATCACCTTACTACCCAGTGGTCCATAATAAATATGACCTTACTACTCAAGTTTCGTCTAGCTATTTATTTTAAGCCCCTCTTAGGTATATAATACCTTGACAGCTTAAACAATTATGTCAGCTGCACACCCAAATGATATGATATGTATGAAACGGTATGGAAGATACAGGATATGTATCGCTAACGACACCGCTTAAATAAATTTGTGTTGAAAAGACAAAATTGTTGCGCATTTATACAATACTATATGTACGATAAATTCCAGAATTATATTAATTTTGAACGCAAAAGGGTTCGGTAATTTAAACAATATGTACTATCATTATAAGTTGGTAACAGTTGGTACGGCTACTACCTGTCCCGGTTTCTCTGGATTTGTACTTTTCTTGGGGAATTCCGAGGAGCATCCGGACAAGGATTTCAATACAGTTTGACTTTTAAAACTATAAAAACTATAATTATAATAGTACTAAATTTTTGTGATTTCAAACTTTTATGTTCCTTAAAGAATTTATAACTAAACTGTAATCAGAAAACCTCGTCAATTTTCAACGAACGTATATGATTCGTATGATTCCTATACATCAGATCTATCCAAATAATGAGCCGCTCTTTTCGTATGTTCCGAGCTCGGTTCTATTTTGAATTATTTAGCAATAAAAAAGGATCAAAAGAGTTTAAAAGGAAGTGGCCGCAAATTGAAGTGGTATGTAGAAGAGATAATTTTAAATTTTGAAAAGGAATTTATCTAGTTCAAAAACTAGGGTCTTCAGGCCTCTGAAAAAAATATTAATATTAAAAATACATAGATAAAATACTACATTAGGTACTTACATGATTTTATATGTTTACATGTCAAATTGACATTTGAACAAATAATGTTGAACATTATTAAAATTATATAAATGCCAATTACATTCTTTTTTAGCGAATTTTCGAATCGAAAATTCAGCTATTACTGCCAGTCATAACCCGACTTAAGCCCAGGACTATGATAAAAATTTGTTTTGAGGTCCCTAAAACCCGAAAATGACATTTACTAAAATTTGCACATACATACCTACATAATATGTATTATATATTTGTTTTCTGTATGTATATCTGTAAGTATATATGTATATATTTATGTGTTACGAAATTTAATGAAAACTTTGGAGAACGTTTTAGTCAAATAGGTTCGCTGCCCGAAATATGGCTATTTTTTGGTCAAAATTTCCCCAAGTTTAAAAGTTTTTGCGACATTTTTTTACATCATTAGATAGAAGAGAAAAATCTCATAAAAAAAGTTTTTGAACTATTAATCTAGGTAAGCTGGTTTCCGAGAAAAACTAATTTTTGTAAACGGAAATTCGCTGTTATGCAAAATATTTTGATAGGGGTATTTTTCTCTTAACTTTGATAATTTCGTCAAATTATGATTAATGAATTTTAACTCGAATAATTCCCCTTTTTGTTAAAATATCGCACGGATCGTATCGATATTATGTAGACATCATATCTTACGGTGTGCAGCCGAAATTAGCATTTTTTTACTTGACACTAGTTTAATAGAAGAAGAGATAAAAACGAAACTACAAATAGGAGAAACGAATAATAGAAAGTTGGAGAATTACTATTCAACAATATTATAATATTTTCGTGGCACCAAATTGGACGATGTAGTATCTATGTATATAATTGTATATTCTGTAAGGGTAATATTCTTTGAAATCTTTTTTAAGTCCAGATATTGCAGTTAATATCTTATGATTATAACAAATGAAAATGAAGGGAAAAATTTCATAATAAAATTAAATATAATTTACAAATTCTAATATCTGATACCTGCTTTATATTCCGTGTACATAGAAAACGTATAGTTAGAAAATCTTACTAACATTCTTATAATAAGAAAAGTCAGTGTTCGTTTCTATATAAAATATTAAATGTTTTGTAATTTTGTTTGTTTTCAGATAGTCAACACAAGTCGCAACCTGAAGATTTATTAGTATACAGTGTTATATTTGGAACGTGGTTAATTGCTCGATATTGTACTGCGCTTCAACTACTACTCTAATATCATAACTCCTGACATAAGAAGATTAAATACAGAATGGACGTAAGAAAACATAAAAAAACAACCAACCGACCAAGGAAATGAAAGAAACAAACAGTTACTACTTAAAGCGATTGTACGTAACATTCAAACGAGGAAAATAAAAACAAATTATTTTCTAACTTTAAATTTATTGTTTATTAGCGAAAACGAGAAAATTTATTTCTTTTAATAATTGAATTTAACAATTTATTTTAATTCTGTGTTATCTAGATATGTCTATGTATAAAATAAAATACTTACATATCGCTCAACTGCTATACGTTTTGGAATAGAAATTTATTGCTACAAATAGTAATAAACATTTTATGTAACTCTAAAAATATTCCAAATGAATTTCTTACTTAAATCCTTTTACGATCATAGAAATCACTTTGCGCTTCGTTGATGTGATTATTATTTATTATTACTGTTCAAAGCATTCACAAAAATGTGTGTGTCTGGCAACATAATATAATTACGCTTTTATTAAATTATGTAATGTTTCTAAATATTCCTTTTGGCGATTTGTAATGTTTGAATAAAAAAGAATTCAGTAAACTTTTTAGTGAACGCATTAAATAATTCTAAACAATTTATAACTCACTACGAAGAAACTGTGAAACATAGGTCAAGTGTTTTTGTTGGATGAAAATAATGAATAAATTAAACAAAGGAATTACATACATCGATTTCGAGAAACGTTTTTCGGATTTGTTGGTACAACACTTTTCTACGTCTTTATTTAATGTTAATTTAAAAACTATAGTAAAAATATTTGCAAAGTAGACTGAATATTTTAAGGATTCGTGAATTTGCCACAGAAATAGGAAAAATATATCTTCTTCGCTTCTTCAACAATTGTTTGAAAAAGTATTAACACCTCTCTTCTAACTGTCCCTTTATTTTCCTATAAAAATATTTATTTAAAAAATCCGCTATTAGCTTCATTTGCTTTTGATATCGATAGTTTGAAAATTTAAAATATTTAAAGTATTATGAAAAACCAAAAGTTTTTTTAATGGTTTTTCTCCTGTTACAAACCATTAAGATCTTTCTAGTTTCTCTAAGTCTCATTTTTGGATATATTTTCTTTTGATTTCATACATTCACCAATTCAAATTTAACAAGAACTATTAGAACGTAAATTTCCCCGAACAATTTTCACGCTTATGCCGCGGGAGTATTGAAAGATATGGATGTGTTGAGAAATAATATTATAGTATAAGAAAACATTGAGCGCCGCTTATGTAACTTTCATACGAAAAATTATTTTCTTTTTTTGTAAAAAACTATCCTTGGTACAATTTTTGTATATAAAATATAATATGTTTTTAATATAATGTTAAAATATGACATAGGTAATGTTAAAGTAAAATTTAACAACGAAAAATGATAGGCATGAAACAATGAAATTTCCATTTCCCAACCACTTTGAAATTTCCACAAAATTTTCTAGCACGTATCTAGATTTGGCCATATTCGCGCTTTGTGCCAATATTTTCTATAAACGTTTAATGACGAGAACGTTCAACGTTTCAATTGACATAAATGAGAAAATCGTTTCAAATTTCCTTTTACCCATACAAGTTCATGTGAAATTTTCAACCCTTTAGCCATCGGCACGAATTATCCTTATCATTTTCCGGTACTAGATTTTATCTTAACATTATGTGAATACACATGGTATAAGTGTGAAAATCGTAGAAGGAAATCTGCTACCATCATCCAATCTATGATCAAAATCTCATAAATTTCAACCAAATATAATTTTTAAATTTTATATTTTTATAAATGATTTAAAGTACCGGCCCACTGTGTTTCAAAATTTAAGACAAAACTCAAGTTCCAATAGCATAAGAATTGTTAGCAAAATTTAGAAAAAGAAAGAAAAGCAAGAGCAAATTTTCAAAGGTCAATCAACTTTGAAAACATATAGAATATAGAACAAATATAGAATATTGTGGTCATACTTAATTAATGCTCAAATGTTGCAAAATTCCGAAACAAATTTTCTTTTGAGTTGGAAAATAGATACAATTCACCTTACCGAATATATACTTAGTACCTAGTTAACAGAATACACCTACTCACACATACAATATGTTATATTAACAGAAAGAACAGACAGTCGTCTGATGAAGAATGGAAAAAGTTCTCTGTTTTCAGTCTGTATAATATGATGTTGCGTTCAATAAAGAATGCAGTGGTTTTTAGGTAATATTTTATTCCTTTATCTATCTTTTAAGGATATAAAGTATTTTTTATCAATCTCAGAGCGTTACGTGAGGGGCAAGTTGGGCATACGTATCACGAAAACCCATTCTCTCCTCTCAATTGGGAACTGTTTATTAATTTGTTTAATTACACATTTATTAGTGACGTGTTCTCCGCGCAAAATGGTTAAAAATTGTATGTAGGTAGGGCAACACGACAAGAAATACAATTTTTATATTTACATATTTTATGAAAATGTTAAGTTTGTTGTTATTTATTTATTTGTTTTTTTAATTTGGTAGACTGATTATATCATAGATAGTAAAAATAATTTAAACATGTCTTGATCTCAAAACCACTCCGGCTTGCCTCACCTTCCCCTAGTTTAATTTCAATAAGTAATTGCAATATTTTAGGTTCAAATTTAATTTTTTGATAATTAAATAAGTTATAAATCAAAAAAATACATAAAAATTTCTTTGGTTGAATAAAATTTCAATCTAGATGAGTAAATGCTATTAATCCGATCAATTTAGCCCTAAAAATAGTAGTAAAGATACGAATGTTCGAAACACCATTATAAATAAGTGCTGAAAAGTCCTCATCGATCCTGTACGTGGAAAAAATTTTATTCAAGGTTAAAGGTGTCAAAAATGGGTTTTTCGCGTTTCTCAGCAAAACGGTAAGTTTTATCATAAAATTAAGTCAGACAAAAATTGTAGATCATACAATTATCTATAAAAAAAATGTCTCAATACTTTTTTCCTAAGAGTTACCGTTTCTGAGATATAACTATTATAAAAAATCTCCCACCTGCGCCGGAAAAACTCCTCAACACAATTTTTTGTAATTGTGAAAACGGATGTAGTGCAAAATGCGGCTGCAAAAAAGTCGGATTGTTTTGTTCTCTTGCATGTACCAGTTGTCAAGACCAGTCGTACTCTAATGTTGAATCATCAACAGAAGAGGATTCGTATGATACCAACGAGGAGACATGTGATGCATCAATATTGAGGCAATTTACTTGCACCCAACAAGAAGAACAAGAAGAATAAGAACAAGAAGAAGAAGGAGAAGGACAAGAAGGAAAGGAAGCTGAAATATTAGACTATTATGAATCTGACGAATAATTTCCCTCACTTTTTTAAATCTATACCGCTTTCATCATTCCCAATAGTAATATTTTTTATTATTCAATAGTTTTCAATTAAACAGGATCACCATAGACCATGGAATAGGCCCACCGGGGAAACCCTTTAAAAAAACCTGCTAAGTACACTACCTCACAAGTGGCGTGGAAACGTGTACATATTATGAAAATTACAACTTTTGTAATAGTTATTTCTCAGAAACGATGCCTTTTAGGAAAAAAAAGTATTTAGACATTTTTTATAGATAATATTATATGATCTACAATATTTTTCTGACTTAATATTATGATAAAACTTACCGTTTTGCTGAAAAACGCGAAAAACCCATTTTTGACACTTTGACCTTGAATAAAATTTTTTCCACGTACAGGATCGATGAGGACTTTTCAACACTTATTTATAAGGGTGATCCGAACATTCATACCAATTTTCAGCTCTCCCCTAATTTTTGTACCCTTGCATGTTTAAATTGACTGGTGTATATGGTTGTTGGTGTACATAGTACATACATATCGCCTTCCTAGAATGAAAGTGGGATATCTGGGAATGTTCTGATTTTCATTTTTAGTACCACGTAATAGATAAGTCAGTTAGTTATCCATTAGCATATTTCACAAGTTCGTAGGATATATAATTTTTGAAGAGCATTACTTTAAATCTCAAGCTCACCATTTAAACTAATATATTATTAAGATTCAAAATTCAATTATCTCAAAACTAACATTTCCCAGATATCTTACTTTCATACTAAGAAGGCGATATAATGACAGTATATAACATAATAAATAATAGGAGGTTGGAGCCTGGACAGGTTCCCACAGAGACTTAGAGTGATATAATAATAATGCTCATACATACACATATATGAACCTAAACCCACACAACTATTATCAAAGCCTACTATTTGAACATACATATGGTTTCCATTTCACTGCAGTATTGGAAATAGTACGTTAGAAATGGAACTGGTGCAGTTAATGTGAAATATTTGGTGAAAATCGAATAGGTATATTATTATTGTTATGAGTGTAGGATAATACTATTCTTTGCATAGAGAAAATATTGTCGTTTCGCATTTTGTTTTCGTTTATTTCTCGCGTAAGGGCTGTTAATAGCCGTATCAATTAATCTGCAGACGTGTTGACTATGATAAAAAAACAATTCGCGCAAAGAAGATAAATTCAAAAACTCACCATTTTTCATCTAAAAGTCTTTATTAACGAACTCATTTCGCGTTAACGTCTTGCGTTTTTAATGCGAATCTTAGTTTTACATCAAATAGGTATATATAGATTTTGGTGGAGCCTGCTAAGGGACTATATGCCCTTTTTAATTATTATTTTCTTTGAGTAAATCATATGAAAGATATTTCCTTAAATTTTCATTGGAATTCGCATTATGTTGAAAATTATGTTCAGTTAAAAAAATAACCTTGAGTACAAATATTTCCCCCTTCCCACACCATATGACTACCGCTGTTGAATAGAGCAATTGAAGATATATAAGCAAAAAACACCCATCCCAAGATTCGAACATGTCAAATGTCAAACATGCCTAGGCGTTTACAATAAATTGAAGATATGAGTGGATGAAGGTGTTATGTAATATTTTTTATAATTTTACAGTAGAATCGTTTGAAAGTTTTTATTTACATATGCTTCCCATGCAATAGCACATTATTATTGAATTTCTACAAAACTATTGGACCTAATGAAACCAAATTTTAACATAATTATGATACTTAGCATAGAATATATCAAAATTTGGCAAAAGATGAATTTTTGAAAAAATGTTACATAACACCTTCATCCACTCATATCTTCAATTAATGTAAACGCCTAGGCATGTTTGACATTGGTCTTGGGGTGGTCTTTTTGCTTATAATTAGTTGCACTGAAAACTTTATATATGCGTTTTCCTCGAAAACACATTTAAAAAGAATACAGACACCTACTCTGAAAACAACTTCCCAAAAACAACTATATCGATTAATTTTGCACTTATTTGTTATACCACTCGTATAGTGGCTGACTCGTGAATTTTGATAGTTTTCTATTTTGATGTTTAGTTTTTCCTTCTTTTTTAATATGTTTAAAAAAAACGGCACTAAGGATTCTGTAGTAAGAAAAATGATTTTTTGGATTTTTTTTATGAACTTTAGAAAATGCTTTTTGATATAACATGCATTCCATCAATGATTGTGGCGTTTCCGGAATAAAGTCAGCAATGTGTAACTAAATATTCATTTTACGATACGAATTTTACGTAATTACTTGAAGAAAAATTAATTTATATTAAAATAAAGAAAAATATCTTACAAAAGGTGTTAATTCCAAATAATAAGATATTGGTTTTCTTATCATTATAAAATCAAAATATAACCAATTATGTTTAAGTATTTGGTTGTGTTTCACATTGTAACAGGGAATGACAATGATTATGTACTAGTGATAAACAGCCCATTGTACAATTTCAAAAGTGTTTCGTATATTTCGTAGTAGAATTATTTCAGATAATTCTAATTTTGTTGGAGAAATTTCTATTAAGAAGATTTTAATAAGAACATGAATCAAAATTTGTTACATAAAACAGTATGGATTATCTATGAGTAACGACGAATACATCAGGCAGTAAACAGTAAATTAATAAAAAAAGTTAAATTAGTTTATTGAAAGGCTTTTTATATTATATATATATTGATCCATAGAATTATTAAATTTTAGTATATTTACAATCATTTTTCTTTGTAATGATACAAGCTAAAAAAACAAAAAAACAATCAAAATTTATTAATTTTATAAGAATTGATACAAACAAAATATTACAAATACTAAACGTAAAATACATCACGTATACCTAATAAAGAACAAAATCGAAGCGACACAAAATTTTACAAGGCAAGTGAAACAAGATAAATTGATGTAATTTTATACAAAATTAAAATACTAAATAATATAATTAACTTTTTTCTGCCTTACTTTTTTTTATACTTGTACTGTTTTATTCTCCATGTAACAATATTACAGTAAAGACTCAGTGATACGAAAAGAGTATACTCGAATGTTTACCATTTTTATATGTCAGACTCTAAAAGATGTATATATGCTTCAAATAGCTGGCATTAATACTAATGGGTGATGTGATATGCGAATAAATTATATATTTGTTACTTATAAGTAAATACTGGATAAGTATTTACCTAAAATTATGAGAATAAACTTGCACTAAACATTTTAAGTAAATACTGAGGATTATCAGCATGTGGATGTATTATACTTACAATAGAAGTATTTCTTTTACTTAAGTCTAGGTAAATACTAGCACTTTACATATATTTGAAATTAAAATTGTAACTGTTTCTCGAATCAGAGAGAGTACTAATACATACAGGTGATTGAATGGGTGTCCGGCTCGGCCGCTTGCCAAGCATGGGATCGTTGGTGTAGAGGTTATCACGCCTGGCTAGTTACCAGGAGATCCTGGGTTCGATTCCCGGCCGATCCGGATAATTTTTTCAATGACTTTGTGATTTTTAATTTATATTAAGGCTAATATATTATTACATAAACAGACTGAACTGTCCACTGAATATTAGAAAAATCCACATTACCCCATGCGAAACATTCGAATTTAATATAATTTTTCAATTCAAAATTTTAACGAATAATTCGCAATTTTTCGAATACTTGTCGACCAACTGAAAATTTTGTTGAAGGATTTTAACATATTTACAAAATTTTTAATATTCGAAAAGTTCGGCTAAATTCAACGTGGACTGCAGATTAAAAACTTGATGAGTTCAAAACCCATACATGCAGTATTTATCCGCTCGCTTTTACGTTGATCCGTTTTTAATGAGTATCGACAACAAACGAAAGACTTGGAAATTTGCGCTTAGTTCTTAACCGATTGATCATATTACACCCAGGTACCTTATAAGTTCGTACTGTTGTTTTTACTGATCGAGAAAATGTTGCGAAAACGAGACCCGCAGGGTTGAGTTTTTGCAATTTTCGAGATCCATAAAGGCCCTTAACGCATCGTGTATTGTATAATATTTTTTGCACGGTCGATTTAAAATAATTAAAGAATAAAAGTATATAAAATAAAAAATAAAATTCGGATAATAGAGGTGAAATTTATATTTCTGTTATCAGTTATCACATAGAATGCTATGAATAAATATTATAAATATTTATAGCAATGTAGTCTTTCATTGGGAATTTACTTAACAGTAGTATACAAAAACGGTATAGGTTCATTACTAAAAATATCAATAAGCTACGACATATAAAAATATCAAATTTTGATTAACAAAAAATTGACAAAATAAGTATGAAGAAATTTATGTTTGGTCCAAAAGTACCTTAAAACTCAAGCAGTATTTACTTATAAATAATGTCAGTAAATATTGTCTTTTACTCACCTATATTTTTAGTAATTACATATTGACCAGTATTTGTGTACAGTTCTTACAAAAAGTAAATAAAATTCTGAAATTTTATTCTTATATTTATAGGTAAATACTTAATAAATAGTAAGTAGTTATTGGTTATTATTCACACAATATCTATATTTTTTTAAAATACATATACTTATTGCTGCTTTGTTTAAAAAAAATATGTTACAATTTTAGTTGCGTTGTAACATTTTATTATGATAATTACGTAAGCGTTGGAGGTGAAAATAACAATTTTTTGGCCATATATTTGTTAGCAGCGCTTCCATCATCATTGCTATTTTGTTTGTTTTGTTTATATGTCTTTTTGCAATATTTATCATCAGAACTCGAAAACATTAGAAAATATCTAAAAAAGAACAAGTATGATTCACTTAATTTTACATTTGTTAGGTACTCTTTTGTAAATCTATGAAATTTAAATATAAAATGAACTAATTGTGAATATCTGAGATATAACTATCAGGACGATTTTTGAAAATGAAATAACTATTTACTCACTGAATTTGACAACTCGACATAAGAAATTTGCACAATTTTGTGCCAAAAAAGACAGGGTAAGAAAAATCTATAAAGGAAATTGAAAACGAAAGTAAGTAACTTTAAAATAAAAATTTTTAAAACAATAAATATGAAAGAATTAAAAGATAAAACATAATAAAATATAATTGTTAAATGTATGTAATATTTCAATTATTAATGATTATAAACAAATTATTATTACTATTATTATTACTAAGCATATTATATTATTAAAAAAAGAAATTTAAGAGAAATGAAAAAATTTATTATAAAAAAAAATAAATGTAAATAGCTAGTAAGTTTTATTGAACTTATGTTGTACCATATAAAAATGTACTATGATGATTTGAATAAAAATAAAACACAATAAATTTAATATTAGACGTTGCTTTTCTTAAACAATTGCCTGATATCCTTTTCTATTACAGCTTGGCTACAGACGAAAAAGAGAAACACTTTTGTTGGTAAGTAAAGTGAAATGAAGTAAGTTTCATACATTTCAAAAATAAGCAATAACAATAAAAACCAATACTATTATATATATGGAAAAGTATCACTATATTCCTATTATAAGCATGCAAAATACAGGAAAAAATTCAAGAATCGTAACAGAATGTTCCCTTTTCTATTATTAATCGAAGTTTTTTGATGATTCCACGCACCAAGTACGTCTACAACAAATACATACATGTTTAGTTTAAGCGGCTATTCAGGGTTAGAAGCTAAAAACTAGACAGATATACAATAATTTTTTCTAGAGGAACCTTATATCCAATCGATCTCAAAAATTTTACGTATAATCATACATTCCTTGAAGTATCAAAAAAAAAAATATTATTTTCCCGATGACGATGCACTTTACACCTAGTGTCAAAGTCGATACTTAAAGAAAAAAGAAGCACACACCTTCCGTAAGTGGTCTGAAATTAAAATACCCCTGTGGCAGCATCTGCATAACATAGCAAATTTCCAAATATTGGGCATTGGCGGATCTCACCTAAGACCTGTACCCATTTAAAATTGTTTAGCTTTCTAACAGTGAAAAAATTTTCAGAATCAGTTGAGTAGTTCGTTTTTATACCCATGTAAAATAGTTTAGCTTTCTAAGAGTAAAAGAATCTTCAAAATCGGCTGACTAATTCATTTTTGGTATTTTTAGGACCCCTAGAACCCGGACGGACTTTGTACAGCTAAAAGTACAAATAATTTAGAAAATTATCAGAATTGGTTCGGTAGCTTATTTCTGGCGATTCCGAATCCGTAAGATCCTGGTGGGCCTCTTTAAAAAATCAGCTCGGCTGTATCTTATGTAATATATCCTATATATCCATCTAGGATACTTTAGCTTCCTAACAGTGAAAGTATTTTCAAAACCCGTTGTGTAGTCTTCTTTGCCGCTTTTGGATCTGCAGGATACTTGCGGATTTCAGATAACATAACCTGTATCCATCTAAAATAGTTTGCCTCTGTAACAGTGAAAAAATTTTCAAAATCGGTCAGTTATTTTATTTTTTTCACATTTTTTGGCTCCATGGACTCTGACGGACCCTGGCCAACCTCATGCAACATAAGCTATGGCCATCTAAAACCGTTTACCTCTCTAACAGTGAAAAAATTTTCAAAATCGGTCGGTTATTTTATTTTTGATAATTTTGGGATCCATGGACCCTGGCGGAACTCATATAACATTTGTTCATCTAAAATAATTTTAGTAAAAATTTTACCTCTCTAACAATAAAAGAAAAGAGTTTAAAATCGGCTAAGTATTTTGTTTTTGATGTTTTTGGATCCTCAAAATCCTAGGGGATCTCATATGATGGCGGTCCGTGAGGCTCTTAACTAATTCAAATAATTTAGCTTTCTAACGGTGAAAAAATTTTAACCTTAAATAACCCCCTGAGCCGTTAGTTATCAGAGCGACCTAATCGAGTAGAATAAATACCTACTAGTAGACTGACGTATTGAGGTAAGCGTGGCTTTTCTTTCTCACTGATGCACTTCTTGGAGTCTGCAGTCCTAAAATGATTTTTTGGTAGTTTGGTAAATAAAAAATAAAATTACTTATAAGCTCCTCACTTAGGTACATATTTTTGTCGAATTATTCGATTCTGAGTAAGGAAAATTAGGTCCTAAGAACAAGACATAAAAATTAATGTCCACTTTTATGACATTTACAGGCAGAAAAAAATAAATAAGAAAAAGAAATTATGAATATTTTTATTTGGAGTACCTATTATAAAAGATTTTGAAGAACCTGCACTAAGATTGTGGGTATACTTTTGGGTAAGTATATTATTTAAGCTATTTTCTTATATATGCTTAGCAAATACTAGCAACATTTTTGAAATTTCGTCAAACGTATAGACTTGTTGTTTTCTTGCACATGAAAAGGAAATGTCGGGGAAGGCATAACTTTCCCCTACTCTTGTTAATAATAAAAATATCCTACCAATGGAGTGTGGCACGCAACTTCCTTGAACTCGTAGCAGACTGTATTGTAATTGTATTTTTAAACTGTTACTTGTCATAAATTTCCTGCCTTTTGACACTATTAAAATGATGTCTGAAACAAGGAGTACTTTAAGATATAAAATTTCCAAATTTTCTATTAAATATGTACAATGAAATTATATTTTTGTCGTACGGTTCATGAAAATTGGTTACAACTCTAGATATTTATTATACTTGTACCAACAGTTTTTGAAGTATTTCTATTTTAGGCCTTTCTTGGGCTACCAAGGCCGTGGGAAACTATTAAAACCTTACTTTCAACTCTGTAGCATTTGAAGAGAATTTTGTAAAAAGTTCTTCTGATTTTTAATTTGGATGGCACTGATGGATAATTTTTAAGGATGGTATGTAAAATTGCAGAGTACGATTTTGTCGTAGATATTAAAAAATGGTTGCGACTGCGACTCAAGTAATGTTGCAACTGCGACTTTTAAAACTGCTATTGCTATTTCTGGTCTCTACGTCATAGAACAGCTACATCACTATGAATTGTTATGTGCTGCTTATGTTGCGACTGTTATATTTGTATCATGTCTGTATTTATAACAAGTTATTTTCTGTAGACTGTAGGTGTATTGATATTAGGTACAACTATTATATTTGACTGAATTTTTATTTACACTATGAGGCCCGAGCACTTTCATAGTAAACTTCCCCGGAAGCCGGCAATATTTAAAAAAAAAAAAAAAAAAAAACTATATAAACAAATACATAAAATAAAATGATTCAATCAGTGGATAGATTCAACACAGTTCAACATGTATGTGTAAAACTAAACATACGTACGTGATACGTACATACTGCATATACACTGACATTCAAATCAATTTTATTTAAAAATATAAATTATATTTTTTATGTATTTTTTGTTTATCTTAAAATTTTTTATACATAGAAACCAAAAGAGTAGTGTGTGTTGGTATGTATTTGTGTGAGTAGGAACACATTCATGTGATTAATGATGATAAACATCGCACACATAATGCGTAACCAACTAATCAATTAATCGTTGAGCGCGGTTGGCCTCTGACGATGTTTTGTTTGGTTTCGAATGCCGAAGCCATGGGACTGAAAGTTTTAATTGTTTTTTTCTTTTTTTTATGGACACTTGGGTAATAAAATACAGAAATAAAGACTTATACATTCATTTACTTATTTAATCAAACACGATAAAGTATCTATGGGCTTTGTTGAACGCCATAATATGTCAAGAAGCTCTTCTCTGATTATTTGACGACCTGTAAAAATAAATACATTAATTATTAGATTCCGCACGACTCCGCACTTTAAATACATATTAATTGTACAGTACAATAACTGAAGTAACGTTTAAAATAGTTTTGAAATTCTTACTACATCTTGCAGTATAAATTTTTTTAATCACAAACTGGTATTTTAACAGTAACTTAATATACTTTAATCTAACATCTAAGCAATAAAACTAAACTACCAAAAATACGATAATCTAAAATTTATTTAAAACTGAATTAATAAAATTAAACCTAAATTAAAAATAAAACTACTATTCATATAAAAATATGCTATCAAAATAAAGGAGCTAATTAGTTGACTATACAATAATATAAATAATAATATAGTTACGTACGTAGAGACATATCTTTAGAAGATGGTTCCTTTTTAACGTTAAACAAAATAAGTTTCTGAACACAGTAACAACACCTCATTCGTCAAGAGACGCAATCACACTGATGGCTACGTCAAAACCAACGTTTAGTTACTACTATTTGTAACATGCACGGACATGTACGGGTGGTGTTTCCCGTTGTCATAATAAGTGTACCTAACATTCAGCTACACAAATAACCTATTGGTTTAAACCTGTGTTTTACTTTGTAAATATACCTTTTGTCCCGTTAGATGGGTCATATCGAATACTGTGCGATGTCATATTTTTGACAAAAATGACTTATTAATACCACCAAGGTCGAATAACTGATATCCATCGATTGCACTAAGAGCAGAAATCCTAAAGCTATTGATAAAGGTTTTACATTTTTTTAAAAAGTTTTTTTCTTTTTTTTTTTTAAAAGTCAAAACACTTTAATTATAACATTTCTTGTGCCTCCTGTATAATATTCGTGTTGTGACTACCGCCCTTGGTGAACTAAACAACAGATTTGTAAATTTTCAAAATATTTAAGATATACCATTTTATTAGTTTTTAATTACCTACCAATTATATTGTATAAAATTTTCTAAAAAAATATCAGTATCGTTTCTAAATTTCAAGTGTTCGCATATTACTGTGAAATTCAAAGTAACAATCGGTAACTTGTTTTAAAAAATAGATCTGAAAAACTATGTCAAAGAAAAAACTAGTCTAATTTGGAATTTCTATTCGATAGTTGATAAAGAATATGCCAAACGTAACATACGTAAAATCTGGTATGTTATCACTAACTACCTATCAGCATTTTTTCGAAAAATTGCAGTAGCAGTTAGAAATAGCAGTCGCAACTAAAAATCATAGTCGCAGTTTAAAATCGCAGATATTATTTAGTCGCCGTCATAGTTGTAACTGCGAGCGCAAAATACCAGTTTATGTCATCCTTAATAATTTTGACCACACGTTTATTTATGTTAATTAAAATTCACATAGTGTTTGAAATTAAAAAGTGTAACTGCGTCTCGCATTAAAGAGAGGATGTGTTTGATTGATTGTAAAAATTGGAGTGGCACTCGAACGAACGGTCGGTGACCTAATTGGTAAGGCGCTTGGCTAGTAACCAAGAGATCCGGGTTCGAGTCCCAGCCGATCCAGTTTTGACAATTTTTCAAACACTATGTAAATTTTAATTAACATAATGAATTGGCCATTTGCCAAGGTACATCGAGTGTTAGCTGGACATTAAGTGAACATATGAATATTGTTTTATGTTTAAAATACGGACAAAAGTCCGCCATACATTAATTTCACAGGCACTCGATAACATTTGAAATTAAAAAGTTCATTTAAATTACTTCCTTAGTCGTTAGTAGTTTAAATCACTTCCTTATAGTGCATTGCTTGGCTCGCCCAACGACTCTAAAGTAGTGATATTCATATTTTAATAGCATATCTAATTTTCATACCACGAGACCTTTTCATAGATACCCATATTACTAATTTCTAAACTCACTCCTAAGTTTTCGAAATAATAAAAGAAAATCATCTGTTTATAGCTTCGCTTCCTTATATGAAGTTTTTAGGTAAGTAGTTAAATATTTAAAGATAGAAAGGTTCGAATACGTTAACCAACGCTGTGAGAAAACCATTTGTCAATTACTTATTCACAATTCAATATTTTAGTTAATGAATGCACTTAGTTTACACTTTATGTTAATTAGCTGCCACTTGTTTGATGCAAAACATTTCAAAGACTAGTACTTCGAAAGAAATACTATGTTGCAAAGAAAGCACATTGATGTAAGTATCTTAAACGATAACCATACATACCTTACGTAATTATTTACGTTGTTAGTGCACTTACTTCATCTAATTTATTAGTAAAACAAAAGCGCTAGTGTTGACATACACAACACTTTTATTAAGAACAATAAAGAACTTATTTTATACTCCATACACATTAAATATTGAAAATTATCGAAGATGACGAGAAAATTCGAGTCCCGTCATGGCGCTCTGCTGCTCATGGCTTTATTATTAATATAATAATATTGAATATTACACATCAGCGATTCAATTTATCAAAATGATTGTCACCTATGCAGAAGATTTCTGATGGCTGACTGGTCTTTACTAATTTATAATTTCAGTTCTGTATAAAACTAGTGATATGAAACGTATGTAATGTATCTACCTACGTAGTAGTAGGTAGAACGTAAGTAAATAAATCATATCAAAAATATTAAAATGTAATTAAAAAGTTGTGAAGCACTTCACGTTCATTCTTTTTATGATATGAAAGTATGGACGTGGACGTTCCTCGCACGCTTCATATGTTACATCGTTAAATAAGATCTCCAACAATAAATTAATGGATGTGTGCAAACGTTTATAATAGATATCTATATTATATACCAGTAGTGGTCCTTTAAGAGTCACAAGAGGTGTAGTGGGATTATTATTTTTCATGACATTATATTTCGTAGAAATTGTAGTTTTAATTTGGATTCCTAACACAAAACTTTTTTTTATATTTGATACATTTTTTTAGGCAAATTTTCTTGAAACTGTTACGTATTTTTAATAGTGCCTTTTTTTACACAAAACAACAAAAAATTATTTTTCCATCTTCAGAAACAATTTTATTTGGAAAGCTTCTGACCGAAAAAATGTCGACAGCGAAAATTGAAAAGAAATTTTTTGTCTTTTTATGCCTAAGTTTCTCCAAAAAAAAATTTATTGACAACAATTTCTTAAAAATTTGATGTCTGTAAAGATTGAGATTTTATAGACTCGATAAATAGAAAACAAATTTCTTTTAAGGTATTCGTAATTACTACAAATTAATAAAAAATATTTCTAATAAAAAAGAAAAGTAAAATATTTAAGTATAACTTTGAAATAATTCTATACAGCAGATATACTCTAAAAGTGATAAGGGTACAAAATAAAATATAACATATTTTACACTTGGGAAATACTGAAATTTCAATTTTCATTTTCATGTTTGAAAAAAGGTATTAAAATTAAATATAACTGAAAGAGTTTATTAATTTTAAAGTACTTATATAAATTATCTATATATTTTCTTCCTGTACTTCTCTGTGTAACAAGAAATATCAATTTCATTTAAAATCATTTGGCGCTTTCTTACGTCACTAATTTTCATTAATTGCAATTGCAAATCATTGTATATTTTATTAATTTTTCGTCTTCGTTAGCTTGTTTTATACTAATACTACTAGTAATAGCTAAACTTTTGGAAGAGCTGAAAGCTACGACTGTGTTTTGAATTTTGAATTAGCTATATTCACTTCAATTGTATCTTCAGCGTAAATAGTTTTGACTTTCATGGCATAAATAATATAAATTTTTAAACGCAAATTATAAGCGCCATATGTTTTTGAATTAATATCTATGATTAGGTACATTATATATAAAAGGTGAAAGGAAATTTTATTTTTTAACCTAAAGGGCTGAAATTTTGTATATGTATTAAGTTAGTATCTAGGCTGTGCCTTTTAGAGATTCCACATTTCGTTGTCCCCCACTTCTCTCGTTTTTACACCGATATTTAATGGTATTTTTATGTCTGTTTGAAATAATTTATTTTTATAATAATACAGTAGAACACCTTATAAGTTATACAGTTGGAACCAGACGTCGCAGGTTCAGTTGGAACCAGACATCGACACAAACAATATCGGCTTTCGATTTTCAACTATAAATTAAGATAAGTATATCAAATAAAATATAGAGCTGTAACTATTTTTGTGCTCACATTAATGTTTTCTTGATATTTTATTTAATATATTATAATTATGGTTGGAAATCTAAAGTCGGTTTTGTTTGCGCAACCGAACCTGCGATGTCTGGTTGGGACCAGCAAATGCAGCAAACCACTAATAATTTATAATTCTCCCTATTCTCCCACCAAAAGCGTTTTAATAAATTTCACACAAGTGCATATACCGTTCCAAGATTATGCATTATGTATGTTAACAAACCGCGTACACATGCGCTTATGACTGTAATAGGATTAACAAAAAGGATAAAATATAACTCAAGAAAGGTTCAAAATATAACTTACGAGAGGTTTAAAACTTATGAGGTGTTCTACTGCAGTAAGCAAGTAGGCATAGTAAATTTAAAAAAGTGAATTAATTATTACAGATGTAATAACAAGTAATTTACAAAATATTATTGACGTCGATTTTGTTTATAAAATTGGAATATTGAGTTTTTAGAAAGAGAAAAGAGACCTCAAAAAGTTCCTTTTTAACACTTAAAAAATAAAAACATAAATTTCAATGACATTTAGATACCTTAAAAATATCGAAGATGAGGTAAAATTCAACAACCATGATGAGGCGGGCTCTGCTGTTCACTGTTTTTTTCATATCCACATAGTCAACACTTTGGAAAATGTATTTCTCTATTTCGCTTCACTAGCGTACTCACCGAAGGTCGTAAATTATTATAAATAATTAAAATTTTATCAATTTACAATCGCAAAACTATGTATTTTCTTTTATAAGCTAATTGCAATTATCATCAAAAAAAAAAAATTCAATATCTATATAATAACTAGGAGTATAATTTAAATTGCTATGCATCCTCATTTTTGGTACGCATAGAACTCCACTGATTTAACTAAAAATATGAAAGTATTAATTTGAATATATCCTGGAGTCACATCAATTTTATTATATCTCTGACTAGTACTATAATTAAAATAGTGAATACCTAGAAAAGGATGTGACGCATCTTCACATACGTTTTTACACACAGCACACATCCAATAATGTGTCGCACAATATGTTTTATACTCAGTCTGCATGACTATATATCGCCGCTACAGTATCCTGCATAACATAGCAAATTTTCAGTAATAAAAATTTATTTTTTCCCGAAAATCCGCATACACAGGATAATGGTTCAAAATGTACGTATATCTTATGTGATTTTTCTGCTGTTTGCCATGGTATGTAAAAAAATTCTGAATTGGCTGTAATAGCTGAATTTTCCATTCGGTAATTTTCTGAAAGCTGAAAAAGTATCTAAAAATACCTTTTTATTAAAAAAAAAAATAAAATAAAAATAGTCTGGCCGACTGACTTTTTCCTTGTCTTATTAACAGTGACCTCATTTTGAAGCTCAGTATTTCATAAACGGCGCAAAGAAATTAGAATTTAAAAGGAATCTCCACTCCAATTTAACAGATCTTTCTAACGATATCCAATACGATGTGATACGTGAGAAAAAATTTTCATTTTCACTTTCCAGTTTTTAATTATTTTTTTGCTACTTATTGATTGAGATCTATACACAGACTAGAGAACATTATATATACAGGCTGTCCCAAAAGTCTACGATATCCCTTGGAAGGATGATTTCGGGAAAATCGATAATTTTGATCAGATTATCGAGTACCGCAGCTGTAAGACTTGATTTTCTGAAATTGTAATTTTTATTATGCAACCCTGAAGAGTCCTTTTGTAGATCACAATCCAAAGTAAGGTTAATATCTTGGAAAAAATAAACCTTTTCTGCCGACTCATAAATAAATGTACCGCCCTACCTGGGCAAGTTACGTTAAAAGATTGCTCATTTATGGTAGTTTTTAAAATGGTGTAACATTTGCTTCGCTTTACTTTAACTTTCTTCCTTTTTCACGAATTTTTAGTTCAAATCAGTAAAAATCATGCGCAGTTGGAAAAGTTGAAAATAATGCGTTCCTTTTAAAAAAAAAATTATATTACTTGTACTGATAGTTCAATGTTCCTTTTACTATGAATTTGAATTTGAACTGAGTTCAAAACAGTTCAATCAGTCCGGGATTTTTGTTAAGAATTTGAACTAGAATTTCAGCTTGTGTACAGTTTTGAAAAAATTATCAAAAAAAAAAAGTTAATGAAGAATAATATCTGCGATATTTGCCATATTTACGATATCTACCATATCTACGGTTAGCGTCGTTAGCGTGGTAGCGTTGTCACACGATTGAGTAAAAAGCAAAGTTTTTCAAATTTAAATAATAATTAAAATATTTTTGTTGATTTTAACTATATATTTAAAATATTATTAAGGCAAACTAATTTGGGAAGTTTTTGGATTTTTATTAACCAATGTGGCGATTTGCTTCAAAAAAGATAATGTGTACTCCATCTAGTGTATGGGACATACACATTCTTATATCAATGGATTTTTGTTGCTTTTCTCTATGATGGCAGTGTCACACTTCTATGCCCTCTATTGAATATTTCTAGAATTTATTGCATTCCTTTTTAAAAATTCAGAATTATTAGTTTAAGTAATAATTCAATTCGATCATCCGTATTTGACAAATTCATTATTATTTGAACCGTTCATCATTTTGGAAAAGGAACAAAGCTTTTATAAAAAAAGGTATTGCCATTTTATTGCAAAAAGTGGTCATTGTAAAATTATTTCAATATTTTAAATTATTTCAGTTACCTGCAGACGCTCTTGCCTCTGCGTTAACAGAAGATAGAAGGTAGATAGATAGTCGATTCACATTGGTGTGCAAATGTTGCTTCCTCGTGACTACGCTAATCATGTCTAATTGTGCCGAAGTATGTTACAAATACATAAAGAAAACGGAGAATTAATAGATGAAATTTTACGGACAAATGATAGCACATTCAAAAAGTATGGATTCATTAACATGCACAATCTTCATAGTTATGCGATCGACAAACCCACATTCAGTTAACTGAAGAAGGGTCACAATATCACTTTAAGGTAAAGTATATAGCAGGATAAGTATAGGTGAATCTGCCCCGGAGCGAATTATTTTAATAACTATATTACCGGTATGGTAACGCTGTAAATAATTGATATCTACAATTTTGGCGGCCAAAACTGACAAGGAGATGCACCCAGAGTGAAATTCGGGATTTTAATGAAACTTCGCTGGTGTGTAGAATAGGCAAAAATAAGGGACCCGTATTTTTTTTATCGGCCATCTTCCACGTTCACGGGGTGAAACCAGCCCCTAAAGTTGGGGGTTCAAATCGTATTTCTTAAGATATCTCGAAAACTATAAGAGATAGAGGAAAACTTTAAATTAACGAAATGTTACCTTTTGAAAGACTTATTCACCTGTATAGGTTAAATCAGGGCCGGGTTCATAAGAGAGTCTGGAGGGGTGAAAATGGGGGTAAATTTTCTTGTACAGCCTGAATGGTTCAATGTATCCAATTTTTGCCATCATAAATAGAAAGAGCACCAAAAATTAGGGGATACGTGTTTTTGCGTTTTTTCGAAATATGTGTGGTATCCAAGCCATATACGGAGGAAAAAAATAGGGTAGATTATATTGCATTATGATTGATTGCAAATACCTTCTATATTTTTTTATTTTTATGTTTATTTTCATCATTAAAATGTAAATTTTTACTTTCCGATAATGATTCATGTATTTTTCAGTACTTACTTAATCGGTAATTTAGCTATGTGTATATTTGTATATTACTTGGCAAGGACCGTGTTATTTTTGTGGCCTCGGATGCAGTCGAGAAACCGAGGCTAAAAGCCGAGAATTCGTAAGCATCCATGGCCCCAAAAATAAACCTACGAACCGAGTATGAGTAAGTTACTTTTTCAACTGAAAAAATTGATGAATAATGTTGAAAAAAATTAATAAAAAATAATAAATTGAAAATAATAATAATTTGAAAATAAAAACTGTTTCCATAGTTATTACCCGTGCATCTTATAAAATTTTTAATATCGAAATTTAACTATTTAAGCGGCCGTTCCTGCGTTAAGCCACGGGATTGTGCTGGCAGACAAGATTATTTGAACTTGGCTACAAAAAATGATCCTTTTACAAAAAAAAATCAGCCATGTAGCGATAACAAGCTTTCTTATGCAGCCAACTCTTAGACTAATACTGTTTACAAAGATATTTAAACTAGAATGTAAACTATGTACAATTATTCAAAATAATTTCGTAAACAAAAAAAAAATAGTGAATAAATTTTATTATTTTGTTTAGCAGCGGAGCCCCATCACGGAAGTCGAATTTTTCCTTTCATCTTCGGTATTGAGTGTCTACAAGCGAAATGTAATTGAAAGTCCACAAGCGATTTGTCATTTTGGTGGTTTCAAAACTGATGATGAATGTCCCGTTGATCGGGGCTTTAAAAAAAGATTTTAAGTTTCTATTAAGGGCTGAATCTCAGTAAATTTCAATTTTGTACCGATAGCAGTTAGCAGGGAAAAAGCCAACACAATTCGTACAAGGGCATTCCTACCCATGCTTATCCATCAATTGCCTTTGTGTTTTATTTTTATTTAAATATTAAAAAAGGAACTTAAACAGTAAACTGGAAGACTTTTATGAAGATATTTTTTCTTTCCAAAAAATCCCAAATTTCTATTTTATAAATAATAAAAATCCAAAATTCCTAATTTATAAATAAACAGTGACTTTAATAACATTTTCAAATTATGGTTCATTTCAGTTAAATTTAACCATGCTTCGTTACTTTGAATTTAAATAATTACCGTTTGCTTGGTTTTATTAGGATTTCGTAGAAAATCTTGCTACGAAATACCTTATAATTTTGCGTTTTCTGTCACAGACATGCGCATTTGTATTTGAATAAGACGCCCACATTTTTTTTTGAATTGAGGGTTTGTTTTTTCAATACAAATTTACAAATTTAAAGGCAAAACTTAAAAAAATTGCAAATTATTCAATAACTGCACAAACTGTCATCAATTTATTAAAAATTAGTTCGGTTTTTTTGTTATTTTATAGCAATTATTTTTTATTATTATTAACAAAATAAAAAAAAAATATATGGCACCAATGCACAACCAATGTTTGCTTGTGATATCGAATTAACAAGGAAATTGCAATAAAAAATGCGTTTTTCTCTTTCTTTTTCTATTTTATAGAAGCATGTATATATTTATCTCTTTCTTTCGCTGTTTTTTCTTAAAATTATTAATAATGGGTCAGATTCTAAAAATTGTTATCTTTGTCTAATAACTTATTTTAATACAGGCAGAGCCATCTTTTACAAATTTGTGATAATTATGCAGCAAACTATGTATGTATGTATGTACCAAAATGTCATTTTATCATTTACAATTTCAAAAGTAAATAAGGTAAGTTGTGATTAAGTGGCAAAAATTATTTTCTGGTGTTTATAATTAATTTGGGTTTTAGTTATTTATTAAATAATATTTTTGTCAAGCAAATATAATTATTTTGAGCATTCAAATATTGAACATTCAAATTAAATCTTGAAAAGGCGCCAAATTTTGTACTTTTAATTGTAAATAATTTGTGGTGTAGGTAAATTAAATTATTTTAAATGGAAAGTGGTTTTAGCTTATTGCACTATTTAACAATTCCGGATTTTTTGAAAATTTTATAAGATTGTGAAATCAGGTTTCGAAAAGTTAATTGAAATATAAGTTAAAAGACTCTGTTATTGACCATGGCCTAGTTTCCGACCTTTTTAACATTTTTATAAATTAATAAAAAAAAACTATATTTTAAATAAGAAAAAAAATAAATTCTTAATTTAAAGTAATTTATTCTGTGCCTAATAAATAGCAATTGAAAAAATATAGAATATAGATTAACTAAATAAAAAAAAATTTCGCTAAAACAGGCGAGGTTATAGTTCTGTTTAGTGACATATGCATAAAATAGTTTTCTTAGATTAGTTTATTAATAATGAACGTGTGTTCCCAACCGATATATGCTTCTGAATATTCAACATAAATAAAAACAAATTTAGAGGGAAAAATAATTTTTTTGCAATTCTAATAAGACTAAATAAAGTAGTCAAGTGCGTGTTAGACACGTACCAAGGCAGGATTTCGTAGTATAGTAGTAAAAATTCGAGATAAAATATTTTTTGCATTTACTTAAAATATTGACGGTCATGAGCACAGCATCAAGTTAAACTGACTAACTGTGACACAACGCTGTACCGTGTCAACAATTCTATAATACCTAAGTGTACTAATTGGGAGTTCCATCATAGTAGGTTATGATCATCTACGCGTTAGTCAGTTTAACTTGAGGCTGTGCGGTGCTCATGACCATCAACGTTTTAAGTAAATGTAAAAATATTTTATCTCGAATTCTTCCTACTGTACCGTAAAGTTGGATGATTTTGGTCCATTTTTGAACTTTACACTGTTATAAGTTTTACACCAAATGATATTAATTTTTGTTTCTAATTACGTTTTATGGATCTGTATTAGTACTTTTAACTTTGAAATGGAGACGAAGCTAAATACATTCTAAATATTTTTTTTTTTTAAATAAGGGTGGCCAAAGTCAGACGACGAAGTTGGGTTACTTTGGCCACATGTTGCTTTTTTTTGGAACACGCAAAGACACGCCAGAGCATGGGTTACTTTGACCATGGATTTAATAGCCAAGTATGTTTGAAATATTTTTTGATGTTTTTTTTTTTAAATGAAAATATGATAAAAATACTTCTTTTTTATGTTTTATTATGTCAAGCCTTTTGAAGGTAAAAATTGCAGGTTCTTCGTTAATTTTTCTATTTAAACTTTTTCAGGTACTAAAAATCAAATTGTTTTATGTATATAATTTTTTTAGAATCCAATATAATCTGTAGAATCAGTAAAAAGTACTATTCCGTACGTAAGTATTATTATAATGTAATCGTGCATAAATAAAGCAAATATTGAAAAATAGCTAAAGTCACTCATGGTGGCCAGTCATCCAATTTTACGGTACTACGGTACGCCTTGGTGCGTGTCTAACACGCACTTGACTACTTTTTTCTTTTATTATTGCATTTATATATATTTTAAATTTACAGTTTATTTTTAGAAAAGAATAGAAGATTGATTTGTTTCGAATATAAGAATTATTTAATTTTTTAACGGAAACTCATGATCAATTGTATCTGAAATGAGGTATACTTAATATGTATGTATTTAATTTGTTAAAAAATTATATTCTTTTTTTTTAAATTTTTAAAAATTACTATTCGCCTACTTGTATTTAGAATAAAAATCATGCATTTAAAACACATTTAACAATAACATTCAATTCCGATGTAAGAATGGGAGAAGTGGGGGGAAAAGTAATGTGGACTCCCTAAAAGGTACTAGCTGGATACTGACTGAATACACGTACAAAATTTCAGCCCTCTAGGTTTCCTTAGAGAGTCTCTAGACGTGTTAGAAAACAAGCAAAAAAATTAAGGAAATATTGGCGTAAAAATCGTGGGGGTAAGGGTTAAAAGTTGAAACCCCCAAAAAACAGTGTCTGGATATTAGCTTAACCTGTACACAAAATTTCAGCCCTCTAGGTTTATTTGGGGAGATTTTGACTCGAACGAAACTGTCAAAAAAACACGAAAAATCATGTTCTTTTGGGTATAAAAATGGTGGAGGTAGGGGTTAAAAGTCGAGACCCCCAAAAGGCACTCCCTTGATACTAACTTAATCCGAATACAAAATTTCAGCCCTCGAGGTTTATTTGGGTGAACTGTGCGAGTGGCACAAACTTCGAAAACGTCGAAAATGCATCAAATTGTAGCTTAAAAATGAGGGGGTGGAGGTAAAATATTAATATTTAAAGTTCGATTACTTTGTCTATTTCACGAATTAAAATTATTTTTATTTTTACTGAACGCGTTTTCAACCTTTCGGTCATCCTCAGAGTAGAAAGATGAAAATAATTAATGGGAATTTATAGGTAAGAAAAATATATAGGAGGGGTGTAATATTATTGAATTGGGAAAACCCATAACATTTTGTATTGAAGCAACTAACTATACGTGTAGAGAAGAAAGCAATTAAACCAGTTTGTAGGTACCGATATGAAAAAATTTTATTTTTACCTAATAATATGACTGTTCAGATAAATGACCTGTTTATGAAAACTAAAATAGGGGTGTCTAAAATTATTGAAAGACTGAAGTGATTATATTCATTCAGAAATTTATTTTTAATAGAGGAGAATTATTTAGATCATTTTGATCGTTTAAAACTTCTATTTGTGGGTCACTGTTTAATCTATTAATTGCTAGAGCCTCTAAAAGATTCAATTTTAAACCATTATGGCAAACATGTAGAACTTTTGGTTTATGGTCTGTTTTGGGAAAATGACCTGTTTCCAAGATGTGTAGACCGAAGTTAGAGCTGTGTTTTTGTGAACCAATGTGTTCCTTATATCTTATGTCGAAGCTTCGTCCTGTTCGTCCCACATATTTGGCGAAATATGTGGGACGAACCGGATAGGTTGGGAATAGAACAGGACGATAGGTTGGGTCGGATCCAAAATTTGCCCAAAATTTGACTCCACTTTGATAGTATTGTTTTGCATCGGAATGAGCCCCATTTACCAAATTTGAGCTCTTAACTTCCATAGGGGGGCCCTACACATATTAAAAGGTAGCGGGAAAATATATATATATATATATATATATATATATATATATATCAGACATTTTTTTTTCTACATATTCGTGTTCTACGGGTCCGAAAACGGATAGCGCCCCTACTCTCGCCTCTCGCCGTGCTTGTCGTATAGACTGTATAAGTCTAATTTTTTCAAGGAAAAATTCGACTAATAATAATTATAAGTAAAACAGTAACAGTTATATTTGATTTGAGAAGCTTATTAACACAATATTAAGCAAGGTTACTTTAGTGTCCCGTGCATTACGATGCAGTGTACTATAAAATATTAAATAACTCATTAAAAAACCAAATTTTTTCTAAACAAAAATAAACATTATAAAGAGAATAATACAAGGGAAAATATTTATGATAAGAAAAATAAAAATAGTATCACAATTCACAGAAAATACTTAGTGAACTAGGTGAACCATAATTGAAGCATTCGTACGAGTCCCGTGCATCACGCTTATTAATGTCTTATTTCTTGAGTACTGGATTTCAGTTATAAATTAAAATATACTAGTTAGATACATATTGGGATAATACCAGTTATAATATTTTGTTTGGATTATTATTAATTGTAATTTTCTTTTAAAACATGTTTTTGTTGTACAAATATTTCGTGCGTCACGTTGAGAATCGCCCTATTCCACAAAATAAATTATTAATCTTTTATTAAGTCACTTGAAACGCATTCTTTGGTTTTCGATTCAATATATTAAAACTTCAGTATTATGTCGTCTCTATAAGTCAAACAGCTGTCGTCACCTTTCACATTTTCATTATCATTGAATAAATTAATTACAACATCCATATCTTTAATAAATTTTAGAAAAATTAGAAAAACTTTTATATGTAAAATACAAAATCTTTAAAAAAAAACATACGTTAATCATACGTCGTCATCAAATTGACGCACACTATTTTAATATAAACAAAACGACAGCAACTATAAACAAAATTGACACATCTTCTGTGTTGCAATAACGAATAAATTAGATAACAGCAGTTTCACAGCAAGCAGGCTACGACAAGTTTAGTATTGGAGCAGGTAGAGAAGTTCGTTCGTTAATTTGACGAGCACGTATGAATCTAGGGTTAAAGTGAAGCAAATGTTACACCATTTTAAAAGTTACAATAAATGAACAATTTTTTAACATAACTTGCCCGGGTAGGTTGATACATTTCTTTTACAGTATGAAGACTCAAACTTAATAAAAAAAATATTATGTATGAATAGGCAAAAAAAGTTTATTATGTCTACTACCCTTACTTTGGATTGTAATCTACAAAAGGACTATTCAGGGTTGCGTAATAAAAATTAGAATTTCAAAAAATTAAGTCTCGCAACTGTGGTACTCGCGGATCTGACCAAAATTGCCGATTTTCCCGAAATCCATAAAAATGCCAATATCTTGAAAAGCTCCGATCTTTCAGACGATATTTTAATATTCTGGTCAGACATGAGCTGGTCTATTATCCTTCCAAGGGATATCGTTGACTTTTAGGACACCTTGTGTATTCTATAGACTGACTGTATCAATAGATAAATGAAGCACTCACATACGCTCCAAGTACGACTAGATGGCATTTTTTAATGTAGTAATCATTGTAATAATGGGCGATATCCGTAGAAAACTTTCCAAATAATTATTGTCTAAATATACTATTGATAATAAAATTTAACTTCTTTGAGAACTACAAAATTTTGAAAGAAAAAAGTGGTATTCGTTTTATTTTTAAAATACGTACGTATAGAAATTATGTCCAGCAATAAATATATTCCTATTTACTGAAAAATAGACAACACAATATGTTTCTTATATCCTCCCCATCTCCACCCCCTTAGCTGCCTCAAGAAAAATTCATATAAACTGACTTTACGATTTGTCTAGTAGGATAACATTGTTCGTTGGTCTATGGATCTACACTTGTAGAATGTACAAAGTATTGGTGTTTAGTTAAAAATTACACATTAGTATTAATGGATAGAAAATTTTATTGAATAATTTATTTACGAAACAAAAGTTAAGAAATTAATCTTGTTTATAGAGATATTTGAGGTAAAAAAGAGCCTACGCTTCCTTTCCCTTAAAGTACTACACACATGTTTTTCATTTTCCATTTTTCCTCCATTTTAAGTATATTAATAACTTTTGATTGCAAGTGAATTATTTAAACATATTCTGACAAAATTTTGAAAAAATGCAACGTTATTGTTAATTTTCTTAGAAACACTACGTCTTGGATTTCCTATGTGTAATCTTCGACTGAACACACCATATATACATATTATATCGACTTAGATCGCGTCATAGCACTGGCTGTAAAGGCTGAATTTTCCATTTCGGAAATTCGCTAAAGGTATAATTTTACAAAAACCATCAAGAGGAAATATATAAATTCAGCAATTTTAAAGGTTCAAAATAGAAAAATTATCTCTCCCAGTCACACATAGAGGACAGAGAAATAGAGAAAATACATAATTATATATGTAGTATCAGATGAAAATATTCCCACTCTGGTTAAAATACTTTCGCAATATCATAGGCACCATAGCTACTAACTCGAGCCAACCGAACGTTGTGTTTAAATAATTTTTATAACATAAATATTTACGTTGCAGTAATATGACGTTTTAAAATTTAAATTAGGACTCTTCACCGAAGAGAAATGTGTAAAAACAAGTAAAATTAAATATATGTATATGATGTTCATGATATTATAAAGGTATATATATATATATATATATATATATATATATATATATATATATATACTCAGAGGCTCAATTAACCGCCTACTTATTTTTTTTTTTAGTTTTTATGAAAATAAATAGCAATTAAAATATTTCTGTTACAATATTTAATTGGGTGAACATTTCTATTATATAAAAGGCAAATACCAGTCAGTCAGTCACTCACTCAACTATCATAAAATCTCCAGAACTATAACACACACAAACTTGAAATTTTGTATATACATAGATCCCTGGTTGGATCATAGGGACTCACGCATTTTTAACAATTTTTAATCTAACGGTAGAAATTTACGAAAAACCGCAAAATATCAGTTTTTTATTGTTGCATACAGCTATCTATGACAATTAATAAAAAAAAAATCATGCAAATTAGTTAGTTCCTAAGTATTTGGAGAAAAATATATTTTTCTACTATTAAAGGTATTAAAGGTAACTATTCTTTACTACTTTACAACTTTCCTACTATTAAAGGTAACACTTTGCGCACGGCTAACTATATGTAAAAATTAACAATTGCCCACACCGTGCGGAAATAAAGTACGAAATTATTTCCCACGGCTTAGTATAATAAAAAAGTAGGCTGTTTCGTTAATTTAATATATAATATATAACGTAAAATCTCCTATACTGGAACGCGTTCAATACTCGAACAGTTTTAATATTTATCGGTTTTTTCTGAAAAAACTTCATTAATACATAAAATATCAAAACTGTTCGAGTATTAAACAGGTTCGGGTATAGGGGCTTTTACCCTATATAAATAATTCAAAAAATTTACCATCAATATAGAAGAATATGGATGGAGACTATTTCTTAAGAGAGAGATAAGATATAATATAATATGATATATTGTAATGAATACGTAGATTCCTTTGAATGTGCCACAAAAAATAAAAAACAAAAGAGTTCATAGGCACACAAACACGTGCAAATAGGCACACAAGATTGAGTCCTACAAAAAACTAAGTTTAAAACAATATTAATAAACGTAATACTCCATAAATATAATATTTAGGTAAGTAATATTTATCAATAAATACAACCATTTGTAGCGAACATTTGTTTATTTTTCTAAATTTTTTATTTAAAAAACAGGTTCATAATAAGCGGAAAAATACCAATTTTGGCATTACACAAAGTAAAGGAAATACCGAAAAAGGAATTATTCTACGTAAATAAGGAATTCGTTTTTTATTTAAAATATGTGATAATAGCGACAAAAATTTTAAAATTATTGTAAAAAATAAAATTATGTAAAAATTGAAATATAGGTTAGATTGACACATAATTTCAGTGGCGTCTTTTATGTAAAATTAATGAGCATATAAAAATTTAACTTCAAGATTATGTATTTTGTTTATAATTTATTTATCTATTAATGCAATGACAATTTAATAACTGTATAGTTTTATTTATTTTTGTGTCTACCCTTATCAAAAAGATACGTCTTATTAGTGGTGCGATACTATAAACAAAAACGTAATCTCTTTACAATAATAGTTATTAATTGTAAATAATCGATTAATTTGAGCAATTTTTGTTTTGCAGTTTATGGTAATTTATAATATTCTTTAAGCACCGTTAAAAGATACAATAATTTAGTAGACAATTAAGAATTCGAAAAATTAACTGATAAAATAGTCAAACAGCATTCTTAAGGAGTGGATTATTGAATCAAATAAAACAGATATTTAAAATAATTAATTCATTGCTTATGTTTTTATATAGAAATCACAATTATAAGAAAAAACGCCGTGAGCAGCGGGGCCCCATCACGGTAGTCGAATTTTCCCCTTCATCTTCGGTATTGAATGTCTACAAGCGAAATGTGATTGAAAGTCTACAACCGAATTGTCATTTTGTTGGTTTCAAAACTGGTGATGAGTGTTCGGCTGATCGAGGCTTTAAAAAAAGGTTTTAAGTATTTAAGGGCTGTATCTCAGTAAATTTCAATTTTGTGCCGAAAACAGGTAGCAGAAAAAAAGCCAACACAATTCGTACGAGGACATTCCTGCCCATGTTTATCCGCTAATTGCCTTTATGTTTTAGTTTTAAATATTAAAAAAGGACCTTCAATAGTAAACTGGAAGGCCTTTATAAAGATATTTTTTCTTTCCAAAAAAATCCAAAATTTCTATTTTATAAATACTAAAAATCCAAAATTCCTAATTTATAAATAAACAGTGACTTTAATAACATTTTTAAATTACTTAATATGTATGTATTTCATTTGTCATAAAAGTAAGTTCACTTTTTTTTAAATTTTTTAAAATTACTATTCGCCTACTTGTATTTAGAATAAACATAATGCTTTTAAAACACATTTAACAATAGCATTCAATTCCGATGTAAAAATGGGAGAAGTGGGGGGAAAAGTGATGCAGACTCCCTACAAGGTACTAGCTGGATACTAACTGAATACACGTGCAAAATTTCAGCCCTCTAGGTTTCCTTATGGAGTCTCTAGACGTGTTAGAAAACAAGCAAAAAAATTAAGGAAATATTGGCGTCAAAATCGTGGGGGTAAGGGTTAAAAGTTGAAACCTCCAAAAAACAATGTCTGGCTATTAGCTTAACCTGTACACCAAATTTCAGCCCTCTAGGTTTATTTGGGGAGATTTTGACCCGAACGAAACTGTTAAAAAACAAGAAAAATCATGTTCTTTTGGGTATAAAAATGGTGGGGGTAGGGGTTAAAAGTCGAGACCCCCAAAAGGCACCCCCTTGATACTAACTCAATCCGAATGCAAAATTTCAGCCCTCTAGGTTTATTCGGGTGACCTGTGCGAGTGGTACAAACTTCGAAAACGTCGAAAATGCATGAAATTGTAGCTTAAAAATGAGGTGGGTGGGGGTAAAATATTAAAACCTCCAAAAAGCACAACCTAGGTACGAACTTTATCAACACACCAAATTTCAACCCTCTACGTTAATTCTGGGGGGCTGGGGGCCTGTTAGATCCAGCGAAAATCGTTTTTCCCCCCTCTACTCCCACCATATCATCCTAGGAAGCTGAATTTTGGATATGTTGTAGATAATTGACCGAAACATTATTTAAAACCGGTTTGAAAAAGTTGTATTGCTTTCCGCCCCCCACCACCCACTTAAAGGTCGGGTCAGAAAAAAAATTTGCCCAAAATTTGACCCCACTTTGATAGTATGAGGTGCCTCGAAAATGAGCTCCATTTACCAAATTTCATCTCTTAACTTCCATAGGGGGGCCCTACACAAATTAAAAGGTGGCGGGAAAATATATATATGTATATATATATATATATATATATATATATATATATATATATATATATATATATATATATATATATATATATATATATATATATATATATATATATATATATATATATATTATCAGACATTTTTTTTTCTACATATTCGTGTTCTACGGGTCCGAAAACGGATAGCGCCCCTACTCTCGCCTCTCACAGCTCTTATCGTATAGACTGTATAAGTCTAATTTTTCGGAGAAAATTCAACTAAAAATTACTAAATAATATATTGTTTTAAATGCAATGGCAATGTTTTAGTTACATTAAAACCGTTACTGTTTGTTTACAAAATGACGTCATTCATAATAAGCACGTTAAGATTCATAATATGTTGATCAGTATTTTGGAAAATGCTTCTACCTTTACAATATTATCTTTCCTTCTTCCATGAAATATACATATATGTAAGTTGATTATTTATTATTGTTTCCATATATGGTTACTATAGTTTCAAAGTATGCTTTGGCAAAAATTTTAACATCTTACCACTGACATTAAAATTTAAAAATTTTTACTACTTATTTAAATAAATATTAATGTAAATTTTACTAAAAGAAATGTGCTCGTGAAAAAAGTATAGTGTAAAATACGTAGAAAAAGTTTATTTTTCACTCATATGAATTGTTATGTCCCACGTACTTGTTGTACAATATACTATTGTAATTTTAGAAACTCAAAAGTTATGGTTACTATTTATTTGTACATACTGTCCCTTATCGACATTTCTCATTTGAATATTTCTGACCTAAATTTACTTAAATTTCATTAATTATTTTGTGTTATCGGCACGGTAAATTATCAATCCTGTTTACTCTTACCAGTACAAAAAACAAAGTCAATGTAAGTTTGAGGCGTACTATTTTTATATAACTACAAAAAAATGTTATACAGTTTTTAGTGGAATTTTTCAACTGAACAAATTACACTTATACAGCCTATACGATAAGAACGGGACGAGGCGAGAGTAGGGGCGCTGTCCGCTTTCGGACCCGTACAACTGAAATTTGGTATGTTGATAGAGTTCGTACCTAGCGTCTGTTTTTTAGAGGTTTTAATATGTTACCCCCAACCCCACCATCTTTAAGCTACAATTTCATGCTTTTTCGACATTTTCGAAGTTTGTACCACTCGCACAGGTCACCCAAATAAACCTAGAGGGCTGAAATTTTGTATTCGAATTGAGCTAGTATCAAGGGGGTGCCTTTTGGCGGTCTCAACTTTTAACCCTTACCCCCACCATTTTTACACTAAAAAAGAAGATTTTTCTTGTTTTTTAGCAGTTTTGTTCGGGTCAAAATCTACCTAAATAAACCTAGAGGACTGAAATTTTGTGTATAGGTTAAACTAGTAGCCAGCCACTGCTTTTTGGAGGTTTTAACTTTTAACCCTTACCCGCACGATTTTTATGCCAATATTTCCTTATTTTTTTTTTCCTAACACGCCTAAAGACTCTCTGAGTAAAACTAGAGAGCTGAATTTTTGTACGTGTATTGAGTTAGTATCCAGTTGGTGCCTTTTAGGGATTTTAGGGACCTCCAAAAAAGGTTTGGTTATGTTGTAGATAATTGACCGAAACATTATTTCCAACCGGTTTGGAAAAGTTTTATTGTTTCGTGGCCTCCCACTAGCTCCTTAATATTTGGGTCAAATTTGCCCCAATTTGACCCCACTTTGCTAGTATTGTTGTGCATCGGAGTGAGCCCTACTTACCAAATTTTAGCTCCTCCTCTCCATAGTGGCGCCCTACACATGTCAAAAGGTAGCGGGAATATATACATATATATATATATATATATATATATATATATATATATATATATATATATATATATATATATATATATATATATATATATATATATATATATATATATATATATATATATATATATATATATATATATATATATATATATAGTCCGTCTCATAAGATAGCCTCACCAAGAATTTTTATATCTCTTACAATATTTTAGAGAAACATGTTAGCCAGTAATACGTTAGTCGTATATTTCGAAAATGTTTTATTGTGTAAATAAAAATATGCAGTACTTGTTTTAATAAAATAAACGCACAAACAAATCACAAAAGCTATATCAAAAACTTATAAAATTAATATAATATTTTGTCCCATAATATAGCCTCACCTTTCAAAAGTTACGTATAATTTTAATAATTAATAACTGGTCGAGCCTACTTTATTTTCCACTACTTGTGAAATTTTTGTTGGAATATTTTCATATAAATTCCTTACATATTGCAGTGGGATTTGGTGCCAGTTACGTCCAATATTGTCTTTCAATTTTTTCTAAAAAATTATATTGTTTCCTGCCGTCGTATACTTTACGGGACGAACAACTCGATACTTTTTCGAAGATGTTCAGATCAGGTGATATTGCTAGTAGTGTAAAATAATTCAGTTTCTTTGTTTAAACCACTCCTATATACACTTAGCGTTGTGAACTGAGACATTATCCTGCTAAAGTATCCACTTTCTGCCCCCTAAAACCTTATTTATTTTTACTTCTCGTTGAAAAAGTGTGCCTGCGTATTTTGTCGCATCCTATCGTCCTTTTGAAGTAACAAGATCGATAACTTCATTGAAGCAAATCCCTCCCAAAACATTATTGATCCATCATCCATTTCTCTTCAACTCCGAAAAGTTTGTGTTCATCAACATAAACTTGACCATTTGAACTTTGCATGTTAGTATAATGGCTGGACAACGAAGTGACCTAAGAAAAGTTTATTCTTGACGGCTCAGACGGATATTCACACATATTACTATTACGATTTACATAAATAACAATTTTATTTAAGTCGAAAGAAATGGGTCATGGATCAATAATGTTTTGGGAGTGATTAACATCAATAATATATATATATATATATATATATATATATATATATATATATATATATATATATATATATATATATATATATATATATATACTTATATATATATATATATATATTTGTTAATATATACTTATATACTTATATATATATATATATATATATATATATATATATATATATATATATATATATATAAGCATATATTAACAAATATATATATATATAAGTATATATATATATATATATATATATATACCCCATTTCAGATACAATTGATCATGAGTCGTTTTTTTTGTTATAATAATATACCAACAGATAATTAGAACAACTTTAAAGCTATGTGAACTACGCAATTGACTTTCGAATATTCGAAATTCGAAAATGGCATTCGAAAGAGAATCGTTTGTACCCGATTGTACCACTTTTCTTTTCGTTTGTACCTCAGAGGGTTCGGAAATAAAGCGACCCCGAAATTCGAGGTATTGTGAATTTCGTTGTTTTTTAAAATATTGAAAATCCGAAAACGGCATTTGAAAGAGAATCGTTTGTACCCGAATGTACCGCTTTTCCTTTCGTTTGTACCTCAAGAGCGTCGGAGATAAAGAGTCTCCGAAATTCGAAGTATGGTGAACTTCGTTGTTTTATAAGATAGTGAAAATCTGAAAACGGCGTTTGAAAGAGAATCGTTTGTACCCGATTGTACCACTTTTCTTCCCGTTTGTACCTCAAAGGGTTCGAAGATAAAGCGACCCCGAAATTCGAGGTAGGGTGAATTTCGTTGTTTTTTAAGATATTGAAAATCTGAAAACGGCATTTCAAAGAGAATCGTTTGTACCCGATTGTACCACTTTTCGTTTGTACCTCAAAGGGTTCGGAGATAAAGCATCCCCGAAATTCGAGGTATGGTGAACTTCGTTGTTTTTTAAATATTGAAAATTTGAACACGGCATTTCAAAGAGAATCGTTTGTACCCGATTGTACCACTTTTCTTTTGGTTTGTACCTCAAAGGGTTCGGAGATAAAGAGTCTCCGAAAAATCGAGGTATGGTGAACTTCGTTGATTTATAAGATATTGAAATTTTGAAAATGGAATTTGAAAGATAATCGTTTGTACCCGATTGTACCGCTTTGCCTTTCGTTTGTACCTCAAAGGGTTCGGAGATAAAGCGACCCCGAAATTTGAGTTAGGGTGAATTTCGTTGTTTTTTAAGGTATTGAAAATCTGAAAACGGCATTTCAAAGAGAATCGTTTGTACCCGATTGTACCACTTTTCTTTTCGTTTGTACCTTAAAGGGTTCGGAGATAAAGCATCACCGAAATTCGAGTTATGGTGAATTTCGTTGTTTTTTAAGATATTGAAAATTTGAAAACGGCATTTCAAAGAGAATCGTTTGTACTCTATTGTACCATCTTTCTTTTCGTTTGTACCTCAAAGAGTTCGGAGATAAAGAGTCTCCGAAAAATCGAGGTATGGTGAACTTCGTTGCTTTATAAGATATTGAAATTTTGAAAATGGAATTTGAAAGATAATCGTTTGTACCCGATTGTACCGCTTTGCCTTTCGTTTGTACCTCAAAGGGTTCGAAGATAAAGCGACCCCGAAATTCGAGGTACGGTGAATTTCGTTGTTTTTTAAGATATTGAAAATCTGAAAACGGCATTTCAAAGAGAATCGTTTGTACCCGATTGTACCACTTTTCTTTTCGTTTGTACCTCAAAGGGTTCGGAGATAAAGAGTCTCCGAAAAATCGAGGTATGATGAACTTCGTTGATTTATAAGATACTGAAAATCTGAAAACGGCGTTTGAAAGAGACTCGTTTGTACCCGATTGTACCACTTTTCTTCTCGTTTGTACCTCAAAGGGTTCGAAGATAAAGCGACCCCGAAATTCGAGGTAGGGTGAATTTCGTTGTTTGTTAAGATATTGAAAATCTGAAAACGGCATTTCCAAGAGAATCGTTTGTACCCGATTGTACCACTTTTCGTTTCGTTTGTACCTCAAAGGGTTCGGAGATAAAGAGTCTCCGAAATTCGAAGTATGTTGAACTTCGTTGTTTTATAAGATACTGAAAATCTGAAAACGGCGTTTGAAAGAGAATCGTTTGTATCTAATTATACCTCTTTTCTTCTCGTTTGTACCTCAAAGGGTTCGGAGGTAAAGAGTCCCCGAAATTCGAAGTATGGTGAACTTCGTTGTTTTATAAGATACTGAAAGTCTGAAAATGGCGTTTGAAAGAGAATCGTTTGTACCCGATTGTACCACTTTTCTTTTCGTTTGTACCTCAAACGGTTCGTAGATAAAGCGTCCCCGAAATTCGAGGTATGGGGAACTTCGTTGTTGTTTAAGATATTGAAAATTTGAAATCCGCATTTCAAAGAGAATCGTTTGTACCCGATTGTACCACTTTTCTTTTACACATTTTATATTACTGATTTAATTACAATAGGATTTCTATATCCATCTAGTATCCGTCAACGCCTGATAAAGAAAAATTTAGTCTCTAGCGTTAATTAAGTATACGTACAAATCTACTTTTCAAACGTTTACCTACCTATTCCCACATAAAAATAAATATTTTCTTCAAATAAAGAATAAATGATTAGGGGATTTATCAGGAATCCTTTGAGGTACAAACGAAAGGAAAAGCGGCATCGGGAACAAATGGCATGACAATCGGGTACAAACAATTCTCTTTCAAATGCCGTTTTCAGATTTTCAATAACATAAATCAACGAAGTTTACCATACCTCGAATTTCGGATACACTTTGTCTCCGACCCTTTGAGGTACAAACGAAAAGAAAAGTAGTACAATCGGTTACAAGCGATTCTGTTTCAAAGCTGTTTTCAGATTTCAAAGATCTTGAAAAACAAACAAATTAACCGTACCTAGAATTTCGGGGTAAACTTTATCTCCGAACCCTTTGAGGTACAAACGAAAAGAAAAATGGTACAGTCGGGTACAAACGATTCTCTTTCAAATACCCTTTTCAAATTTTCAATATCTTATAAATCAACGAAGTTCACCATACCTCGAATTTCGGAGACTCTTTATCTCCGACCCCTTTGAGGTACAATCGAAAAGAAAATTGGTACAATCGGGTACAAACGATTCTCTCTCAGATGCCGTTTTCAGATTTTCAGTATCTTATAAAACAACGAAGTTCACCATACCTCGAATTTCGGAGACTCTTTATTTCCGATCCCTTTGAGGTACAAACGAACAGAAAAGTGGTACAATCGGGTACAAACGATTCTGTTTGAAATGCCGTTTTCAGATTTTCAATATTTTAAAAAACAACGAAATTCACCATACCTCGAATTTCGGAGACTCTTTATCTCCGAATCCTTTGAGGTACAAACGAAAAGAAAAGCGGTAAAATCGGGTACAAACGATTCTCTTTGAAATGGAGTTTTCAGATTTTCAATATCTTAAAAATCAACGAAATTCACCCTACCTCGAATTTCGGGGTCTGTTTATATCGGAACCTTTGAGGTACAAACGAAAAGAAAAGTGGGACAATCGGGTACAAACGATTCTCTTTGAAATGCCGTTTTCAGATTTTCAATATCTTAAAAACAACGAAATTCACCCTACCTCGAATTTCGGGGTCGCTTTATCTCCGAACCCTTTGAGGTACAAACGAAAAGAAAAGTGGTACCATCGGGTACAAACGATTCTCTTTGAAATGCCGCTTTCAGATTTTCAATATCTTATAAATCAACGAAGTTCACCATACCTTGAATTTCGGAGACTCTTTATCTCCGAACCCTTTGAGGTACAATCGAAAAGAAAATTGGTACAATCGGGTACAAGCGATTCTCTCTCAGATGCCGTTTTCAAATTTTCAGTATCTTATAAAACAACGAAGTTCACCATACCTCGAATTTCGGAGACTCTTTATCTCCGATCCCTTTGAGGTACAAACGAAAAGAAAAGTGATACAATCGGGTACAAACGATTCTCTTTGAAATGCCGTTTTCAGATTTTCAATATCTTAAAAACAACGAAATTCACCCTACCTCGAATTTCGGGGTCGCTTTATCTCCGAACCCTTTGAGGTACAAACGAAAAGAAAAGTGGTACCATCGGGTACAAACGATTCTCTTTGAAATGCCGTTTTCAGATTTTCAGTATCTTAAGAAACAACGAAATTCACCATACCTCGAATTTCAGGGTCGCTTTATCTCCGAACCCTTGGAGGTACAAACGAAAAGAAAAGTGGTACAATCGGGTACAAACGATTGTCTTTCAAATGCCGTTTTCAGATTTTTAATATCTTAGAAATCAACAAAGTTCACCATACCTCGAATTTCGGAGACTCTTTATCTCCGAACCCTTTGAGGTGCAAACGAAAAGAAAAGTGGTACAATCGGGTACAAACGATTCTCTTTCGAATGCCATTTTCGTATTTCGAATATTCGAAAGTCAGTTGCGTAGTTCACATAGCTCAACTTTAAGCGAAATAATTTGACGAAGATATAATTGCATTAAAATTTGATTCGGTATGGAAGAAGCAGCTACAAAACAAGAAAGAAAAAAATATTAACTAGCACTAGAACTAGAGTTAGTGGTATAGTTCTGGAGTAATCTAATATTTAAATAAAAATGAAATATGGATTTTATTTATCCGTTCCCAACTGTTTTGAGAAAACGGTAGTAGATATCAAAAAAATGATGAAAGAAAACTATAGGTAATAATGGCGTACAAATCGAAAGAAAAATATCAGAGTTAGGTCAAAGTTACCCCGTAGACCGTAGGGCCCCAAAAAAGGTTTAAGATAAACGACTGGACGTACCATTACCAAATTTTGCGCAAATACTATTGAGATCCCGCAAAAAAGTAAACGTTACATTATAATTGATCAAGGTTCCAAAAAGAAATCAAAATAATTGGCTGGGCGGGTCTTGACTAAATTTGAAACGTGAAAAAAATGAAACGTGAGTTTAAAATTGCCCCCTAGGGTACTGGGGACTCAACAAAACTCAAAATAAACGACTGGATGAATCCTAACCTTTACTTAAATATTATTAGGAATCCGAGGCAAATTAACGCGAGTTAGTAAATATTCTCTTGAGCCCTGGGAGCTCGAAATGTCTCGCAAATTATAGTACTCTTAAAATTATTGTAGGTACGCCATTGAAATATTAATATAGCAGAGCATTTCAATATTTCTGATTAAAGGGGAACCACTAGTGTGGCTGAAAAAATGGGAATTTTTGGGACTTTTTTTAAAGAAAACTACTACATGGAATATTTTAATATTTTAAGCATATATTTATGGATATATAATAAATACATAATAAGATTGTTGGACCGAAAAATTGAAAATTCAGCAAGTTATTCGCAATCTCCCAAGGCTCCGAAAAAAAAGTCCCTCAACTTCTGCAGTGATAGCGACCTTCACAGTGCTGGAAATAAAAAAAAAAAAAAAAAAAAGTTTATGAAACTAGAAGGTATTACTCGTACCGTGAACCTTAATCGAAAAAAAAATTGAAATTTAACAAAATGGCGGAGCTTTAAAAAAAAATTCCAATTCTGCGTGAATATTTAATGATTTTTGGCCTGCCAAAATTACATTTTTTATTCGATCGGAAAACTGGAGGTTCATGGTACGGAGAAACATACATAAAAGAAGTTGAAATAAGAATCAAGTCGATCGGATGGTTTGTTTTCGAGTTACAACTGCAGCAAATTTGAAAAATGTAGTTTTCTTTACCTTACCTTTTAGTTTTAATCACTGAGAATTTTTACTAAAATTATTTACGATATTCACTATAACGGTTATAATAAAACTAGATGAGTCGTTTAAATGTGCCAGGGTCTAACTGCTCCACAACATGTGAGTGGCAGCCACGTCCAGAAACTCCCGAACTATCAGCTTTCATACATTTCTCAATACCTCAAAGTTAACAATGAAAATCAGAATTCCCTCTTGAGATGGCTATAACTCAAAAACTATTTGAGATATGCACTTGAAATTTTAGTATGTTATTTTAAAAGGTTTAGAGTTTAGACTATCGAAATGTGCAAAATAAAAAATTTTCGATTATTTAAAAATGTCACACTAGTGGTCCCCCTCAAAAGTAACATGATGTCGAAACTAATCCGCAGGACTATCAAACAGAACTTTATTAAATGAACCGGCAAAATTTTATCAAAATAAGTTATGTTATCGAAATATAAATAATCCTTCTTTAGAGTCCTTGGACGAACAAAGCGATGCACTATAAGGAGCTGATTTTGTATAAAATTTCAGAACATCAAATTTAAATGAAAATGTAGTCAGAATTGTCCATCAGCGACACCAAATAGATTCAAAATTAAAAAGCTGAAGAAATTTTGACAAAATTTTGCTCAAATATTATTGAGATCTCCGAAAAAGATGAAAATGAGGTTAAAATGTTGTCCCAAGACCTTGATGCCTTAAAAAACCTATCTACAGGAAATTCTTGCGGTGCAGAAATTAGCCCAGCTATTAAAATATGAACATAGTTATTATATAGTCGTTTTGTTTAAAATTTTGGAATATCTGATTTAAAGTAATTGGACCAGTAATTTAGAAAATTTTACGTGGGTGAAACCACGGGCCACAGCTAGTTAAAAGGGTAACTTCAAAAATGTAAACTTTACCGCATCGATGCAGCATCATGACCTTTCTGATGCGTCTAATACTACATGACGCAATACTGATGCTCTCTTGAAATTTGATGCACATGAGATGTTTTTGGACGGGATATTGGCATCATTTAACCTCTGATTTGACTATAGATAATATAGCATGATTAGACTATAGATAATACAGCAATACAGCCCTTGTATTATATATTTTAATTTCAACTTGAACTTACTTGAAATTGAAAAAATTAAAATTATTTGAATAAAAAATATTACATATTTTAAGTGCAAGATGGATTCAGATAGTTTAAACAATTTTAATGAGAGGTAAATAAATTCATCTTTTTCAACATTTAGTTTTTCGGAATTATTCCTATAATAACCATTATGGTCATAGGACCATTGGCATCATCATTTATTCTACTCCGTGCTTTATTCACATTACCAGACTCCAGCGACGACAGCCACCTATATTTTAAATGTAAGTATGTGCGCATGACACACATCACCAAATTTCTTGATGCATTGTTTTGACGCATCAAATGCAAAAATGAATTTTTGATTTTTCGTTGTGATGCGTCTGATGCGTTTTTGAACTTTTGACTCTGCCTCATGCAAACAGTGATGCATTTTTGAAGTTACCCAAATAAATAAACATTGCATTTATCGAAAGTTTAATGATGTCGTTAAAGGAAAAAAATTAAAAAATGAATTTAGTGTTTTTAACAAAAATGATTTAAAATGGTAATTTAAAAAACAATCCCTCCTCTGGCTCTAGTAACCTTTTGGAGGCGATTTGGAAGCCCATCCATGATATCCTGGATGTCACTTGGTGGGAAATTCTCCCACTCCTCGACTGCTGCAATTTTCAGCTCCTTAACTATTGCAATTTTCAGCTCCTCGATGGTCGTAGGGGCTGGTTTCCGGTTTCTGATTCGTCTTTTCAGATTTTCCAGATGTGTTCAATGGAGTTGAGATCGGCACTGTGAGCTGGCCATGGTTAAAGCAGCATTCTGGTAATCAGTGACAATCACAGCAGTGAAAACACGAACTTATTATGCAAAAAGAATAAAATTCTCATTAATAAATAGAGCAAATGATATGGGATTTGATTCTGCGAGTTCTTTCGTGTACCTCAATGTATCAACGCTTCCTCTAGTTGTCTCAAAGACAACTAGAGGAACCGTTGATACATAATTGTCCACAAAGACAACTAGTTCTTTATGGGCGTCGTAACAAATACATCCCCAAACCATTATGGACTCACCTTGGTAGCCCACTGTTTGCACCACAGCACATTCAGCAAATCTTTTACCACGACGTTTGTAAACGCATTGACGTACATCTAGACCTCATAAAGCAATTCTTGATTCGTCAGAAAACAGAACTGCCTTCCGTTGCTTCAAAGTGCAATTCAAATATTCTTGAGCGAATCAAAGTCATGCTCTCCTGTGAGCCACAGTCAGTTCTGGGACTCGAGCTAGCCGAAATCCAGTCAGATTCCTCTCTGCTAAACTTCTTCTAATTGTTCTTACACTCACACTAATATTTCGTACCTCAAACAAGCGGTTACTAGCTTCAGAATCTGTTGTGAAGCAATTTCGTAAAACATTTGAGAGCTCATGTTTCTGTGGTGTACACTTTCTCCACCCTGGCTCTGGCCTTCTCGTGTAAGAACCAGACTCTCTAAAATGTCGCATAGCATCACATATCGTGGTTCGGGGATATCCAAGCATACGGCTAATTCGACGCTGACTAAACCTAGTGCCACAGCTTTAATGGCTCCAGTTGCATCCAGTGACATTTTATAGTGTAAATGTGATTCACAAGATTTCCATTCAAATAAAAAAAAAACTGTATCAAAGCGTTGAATAACTTTAACGTATTCACAAACTCGTCTGTAAGAACGCAAAATTTCGACTAAACTTGAAAATGTTAAATAATGATCCCAAAACTTAAAAAAATGTGGGTTTAATTTACTGCATAAGTACCAACTTGTACCAGGGATGTACAAGATGTACGTGTGTTCCACAAAAAGTATCTGGAATAAAATTATCCAATCATTTTAGTCAAAAAAGCGGCCAACCTCTGTGTGAAACGGAATAAGCTGGATTTTCGTATACATCTTTATTTTGGCATCCTAAATGTTCCCTCATAAGATTATGTGTGAGCGTCCTTAGATATTGAAGATCAAAGGTTTCGAAAATCAGCTTTTGGAAATGTCACTATTCCTTTGCCTCAAATCGTTTTTTCATTTATTACAAAAGTTATAGAGCATAAAATTCTCTACAAATTTTGTTTCAAACACTTTTCAATGCGTTTAGCTGTTTTGGAGATAGAGTGCCATGAGTGTGGACCGCTCAGGTATACATGCTATAGCACAAAATCAACCGCGAATCTAAATCTGTAGTACGGTTTTTTAATGAAATTAGTTGCTAAATATCAGTTCATTAGTTATTTAATACGTTCTTATATTTAAATATATTAATTATAAATCAAATTGTTATTTAATATTTACCATTAACATTTATATAATAGTTACCGTTTTCATATAAATAATCAGTAACTTATAAAATTATTTTCAATATTTATTCTTATTGAGGATAATTGGATTTTAAGTTGGTAAGAATTTCAGCATTTGTGTTCTAAGTGTGAAAACTCATGGACTCAAGTGTCATTATTAAGATTTTCCTTGGAAATATGGAAGGCTATAAACCTTTTCTGTTTATAGCAAATTGGGGTTGATGTTCTATTGTACCTATGAGACTGGTTTCTTCTTGAAGAGATCACTTTCTACTAACCAGGTTAATTTGATAGTTTTAAAGTGTATCTTGGCAACGACGGACGTACAATGAACGGCTGAGCGCTCCGTACTCATCGCGCTCTATCTCCAAAACAGCTAAACGAATCGAAAAGTGTTTGAGACAAAATTTCTAGAGAATTTTATGCTCTATAACTTTTATAATAAATGCAAAAAACAATTTTAGGCAAAGGAAGCGAGATATTTACACAAAAATTGATTTTCGCGACCTTTGGCCTTCAATATTTAAAGACGCTCACGCGTGATTTTATGAGACTTTGACGGAACATTTAGGATGCCAAAATAAAGGATTATGCAAAAATCCAGCTTATTTCGTTTCATTCCGAGGTCAAACCCTTAAATGATCGGGCTAAAATGATACTTTTGGAAATGATACAAATTAATTATGAACCACAGAACACTAGAAGGAAACTTTATCAGATACATACATACAGCAGTTCCACAGTACATATAATTATATGTGTCAGCATTAAATGTGACTAATACCCACTATACACATATACAAACACAATCTCTGTTTATGTATATAACACATTAGTGGGGATTTTCCATTCTTTTTGGCGACACTGCCCTAGACCGTATGAGATAGCTAGTTATCAATCTAGTATATCTATGTTATGAACAGTGATCGCGTTTATCGCGCAAATGTGAGAACATATTCTATTTTCAACGTTTTAATCGAGGCTTGAGTAAAACCAGTTCTTCAAACCTTTATCACTTATTTTTCTTCGGTGAGGTGTACTTATCATCCCCCCTAAAAAGAAGAGTCGCTCCACAAGGGTGAAACACAGGGGTAGGAAAAAGTACAAAGAATTTTCTTATAGAATTATTTATGTCTTTTGAATGGTACAAAAAAATTTTAATTCTGACAAAAATAAATTCTTTACGGAAAAAAGTGCCCGGAAAACCTATTTCTTGGCATCCGACGTACCTGGCTAAAGTAGCAGAGCTAGGACAGTACGGCGGCACCATAGAACCTCAATTATACGGACTACTTTTTGACGGTGTTTGAAACCGTGTAGTTTAGGATTCTATTGTATGTTGTTGACATTTGACCCCACACGCGCTCGTACGCTTGGCCTTGAAATATCTAAGAGATGAGTCATCACCAGCAACGAAATTAATTTAACCCATTATGCATCATCACAATTTAGTCATCAGAATTTGGATTTGTGTTAACCCATTACCCACCAGCACTAACGTAGTTTTTGAATCAAAACCTAACGCATGCGCAGACTAAATTTTAGACTACAAATTGGTTTTTTGAGAGCGGGGTCACATGACTGCGTCAAAAATGTAGGGTTACCCTAACCCAAGGGGTGGCCCCAAGCTTTTGACACCGTACTGTACTTAAGGTTTTGGTACAATGCCGTGTCAAATGTGTGGACCCCCTGACCGAAAAGGTGTCCCATCACTTTTTGAAGCGCAGTGTACTTATTTTGTGTACGTGCAAACCTCGAGCTTTGACCCCAACACGCGCTTGCCTTAATTGCGTTATCTTAAACGAACAAAGATACGATTTGACTCTGCCGCAAACGATAAATTTTGTTGGGGTACTGTACCAAGCGCTAAATTTTAAGTTCCAATCATGATTTTAAAACTAACTTTAGACTCCAGGGTCCAGATTTTAGACCGCTACTGTGTTATCGAAAATCGGGAGGTCGCTAACGATAAATTTTGTCGGGGCACTGTACCAAGCACAAACATTGTTCGCGCCCCAGTACCAAGCGCTAGATTTTAAAACTAACTTCAGACTCGAGAGTCCAGATTTCTGACCGCTACTGTACGGCCGAAAATCGGGTGTCGACTGTATTGCAAGATATTTTTTGTATGTAATTAAAAGCACGTTTTCAGCATAATCAGCGCTTTATAAGATTAATTGGTTTAAGTTCAAAAATTGTTTAGTAAAAAATATTCGGTTGCGGATTGTTTATTTAAGATTTTTTAGCTGGACTCAGGATGATGTAATTTCATGATATGTTTGCATCATAGTCGGAGAATTTTTATTAAAAGACAAGACAGGTTTTGTTAGCTCCAGGAATTAAAAATAAATTTGTTTACATTAATAGATCATAAATAACTGATAAAATGTTTAGTGAAAAATCGTGACTCAAATTCGGAGATTTTTTTCAGTTTGTTTATGTAAGACTGTTATGTATTTCAATTATTATTAAAAATATTGTAATACGTTAGTATTATGTATTATGTCTGTGACTATATGTGTGTGTGTGTGTGTGTTGGCGAATTGCGTGGCGATAAATCGATTGATCTATGATGTGTATGATACGTGGAAGGTAATGCGTGTTAATCATATATATATATATATATATATATATATATATATATATATATATATATATATATAGGTATATGATGACGAGTCAATAAATATAGTATTAAGTAAAACAATGACGTGCAAACATTATTATTAAACCTATCCCGTAACATTGGCGACGAGGATTAAAACAAAAAAAAAAAAGAAAAAATGATAGTGGCAAAATAAATTTAAATTTAAAAATGAAAAAGAATAAAAAAGAAGTTCGGAAAATATATTACAAGTTTTATATCAAGATTACCGAGAAAAAAAGAATTTGTTTTTTCAACAATGACCGAAAAGGAAACACGTATAGCAAGCAATATGAGTAATGTAATGGGACATATAAATGAGTACGTTCCGCGTGAAAATTGTATCGAGTATATTGAGCGACTAGAACAATTTTTTAATTTAAATAACATTGAAGAATCAAGAAAGGTATCAATTTTTATTATTTATAAGGGCGCGGAAACGTATTCAGTTTTGAAAAACCTTTTTGCACCGGAAGTACCAGCCAAAAAATCATATTTAGAATTAGTAAGCAAATTAAAGCTACATTTTACGCCTTTGACAAATATTATTGCGGAACGGTACAAATTTCATAAAGAAGATCAAAAAATGGGCCAATCAATTGCTGAATATGAAGTTGAATTGAGAGCACCTGCACAAACTTGTAATTTCGGACCATTTTTGAACGATGCACTGCGGGACCGATTTGTATTTGGGTTAATTAGTGAAGAATTAAGAATGACCTTATTAAAGGAAACAAATTTGTCTTTAGAGAAAGCGGTTACCATGGCTATTAGTTGGGAATTAGCTACAAAGGAAAATAAACGTATGTCGGTACAGGAAGTAGCGAAAATTTACACACCAGCATGAAGATCGCGGTCAAATCGCCGACATCGTTCGTTTCAATCGTCACAAATTAGAAGTTCTTTCAAGGTCAGAGAAATTTGCAGCCGTTGTGGGATTTCACACTCAATTAACAGTTGTCCAGCAACAAGGGGTTTAAAATGTTTTAAATGCGGAAAATATGGTCACATAGCGAAGCATGTATTAGTAGAAATATGCGGTTCCGTTCACCTTCACCATCGGCGCGATTACGTTCACCTTCCGAATCCCGAAGAATAAATCAAGTTGAAGTCGACAGCGAAGAATACGGGGAAATCAACAGTGTAGCCGAAGGGACTGTAGTCAAGAGGAACACTGCTAATATGATGAGGATTCCATTGACTATAGATTTATGGGTAGAAAATAAACAAATATCTATGGAATGTGACACCGGTTCCTGTGCTAGTATTATCTCAAAAGATAAGTTTATCGAACAATTTCCAAATTTACCTTTAAAACAGGAACCTAAACTTTTGTTATCTGTTATAGGCGAAGTAGCTAGCACGGTTGGAAGGACAGTAGTACGTGTAAGAACAAACAGTGACGGTCTGGAAAAATATCTTGAATTAGTAGTAGTTTGTGGAAGAAAATCATTACCATCATTAATGGGACGAGATTGGTTAGATGAGCTGTTCCCAAATTTGCGAAATTTGTATATGGTAAAACAAATTAATTGTCGTCATATTTCTAATAAAAGTTTGATTGACTTTATAAAAGTAGAATATCCTAATGTACTATCGACTCAGCCAGGCCAAACCATAAAAAATTTTAAAGCGGAAATTATTTTAGATAGTAATATTGTACCTATTTTTCATAAGGCTTATCCAATACCGTTTAAGTTTAAGGATCAGGTTAGTTTCGAATTGGATAAATTATGCGAACAAGGTATCCTTGTTCCCGTACAACATTTAGAAAGGGCGTCACCCATTGTAGTAGTAAAAAAATGAAATGGTGGTATTTGGTTGTGTATCGATTGTAAGGTTACCATTAATCCGTACTTACGAACAGAACATTATCCACTACCTAGGATAGACGATTTATTTACGAGTTTAGCTAATTGTAAAATATTTTGCACGTTAGATTTAACTGGAGCATACCAACAGTTACCAGTACCAGAACAGTCACAAAAATACCTCACGATTAATACTTTCAAAGGATTATTTAGGTACACTAAATTATGTTTTGGGGTGGCTTCGGTGCCATCGATTTTCCAATCTGTAATGGATCAAATTTTACAGGGTATTCCAAAAGTATTTTATTATTTAGATGATATTTTAATCGGAGCTGAAAATGTTGAAAATTGTAAATAAAAATTAAAGTTAGTATTAGAACGATTGAACTATTTTAATGTTCGTATAAATATAGAAAAGTGTAGATTTTTTAACACTAGTATTGATTATCTAGGACGTACCCTTACTGAGCAAGGAAAAAAACCTAGCGGAACTAAGATAAAAGCCAATGTAGATGCTCCAAGTCCGAAAAATCTGACTATACTTCAGTCGTATTTAGGCTTACTAAATTATTATTAAAGATTTATACCAAATTTATCGTCGGAACTTCGCGAATTATATAAATTATTACGCAAAGATACAAAATTTGTATGGACACGGGAATGTCAAAGAACTTTTGAAAAAAGTAAATTGCTACTACAACAAAACGCGTTATTAGAAATATATGATCCCAATAAAACGATAGTAGTAGCAGCCGATGCAAGTACCTACGGGGTACGTGCTATTTTATGTCATGTAGTAGGTGGAATCGAAAAACCAGTACTTTTTGCGTCTAGTACATTATCGCCCGCAGAAAAGAATTATAGTCAATTGCACAGAGAAGGATTAGCTATAATATTTGCAATGAAACAATTTTACAAGTACATATACGGTCATAAATTTACGCTAGCTTCTGATGCACAAGCATTAAAAGAAATATTTCATGCAAAAAAGGGTACATCTACTAGAGCTTGTTCTCGTTTACAACGTTGGGCAGTAACACTATCAATGTTTGATTACGATTTTCAACACAGGCCCGCAAGAAAAATGGCACATGTAGACGCGTTAAGTAGGTTACCAATTGAAAATCCTACGGAAATATGTAGACTCAGACGCAACAGGAAATATTAATCATATAAATGACGTAGATAGTTTAAAAGTAAAACTTAAGGATATTGTAACGAAAACCCTCCTCGGAGATTTCAAATCAGCTGAAGAAACTGAATGTACCCCTTCTTAAAAACAACATACTAAAAATTCGTCAAAAAAAAAAAAAAAAAAGAATTAATTAATTAATTAAAAATAAAAATAGCACAATTTTATTGTCAATAGAAAATCCAGAAATGTAATAATGTAATTTAATAATCTCATATAAAACAAAAAAAAAAAAAACAAAAAAAAAAAAAAACAAAAAAAAACAATTCAAATTGTACACTAACTAAAAATGTAAACAATTATCAACTGTCACAATGACATTTCAATAGGCGCCAAAATATGAAAAATTCATAACCATGATCTATTAAACAAAAAAGGGAATTATTAATTTTAGCGACCTAGAAATTGCTAGAATGATGCGCGAGCAATGTTAAAGAGAGAGAGAGGGACATCCGTGATCTATCGGCTCGCGAGTAGATAATCTTAATCCAATTCCTTTCATTATTAGATCTAAGATTATACACGTCAGATAAAAATCCGAGTTATGCTCTTTATAGTTTGTGTTAAATTAAACTCACTTACGTAATTTAGTAATTGAACAAAAAAATTGTGATTGTGATAAAATTTTCTGATTTTTAATTAACTAAATCAATTAAAGGCGATTTAAAAATATTAAAGTATATATATCGAATTATCGTCCGGAATTCAGGTATGAAATTTAATTGAACATTTAATTTTTACTTAAAATGATCATGATCGAACATTGATTGAACGGTTTCATATTGGTCGCGCAAAGTTTAAAATGATCACTAATAATTAAATCAAGGTGTATATTCTCTCAAAAAGTTATCCGACGAGATTACTTAAAATCAGTTAACTCGACATTCTCGTAAAAAAAAGGAAATTCACACTGTCAATTCAGATAATCAGTTTAGACAGTCCGATACAATTCGTTTAAATTCAGCTGTCATTTACCGCTATTGTCAAATTTACATAATACGTAGACACACCCGTAATTCCGCTCGCTCTCAACATTGTCATTGGGCACTGACGTCACATCACGTGATTACCGGTCAGGTCGCCATACAAACCACGTTTTCCCAGTTTTAAGATTTTTCATATTTTGGCTATTCACAATAGAATTTCACACTACAAATTACGAATAATACAGATTAGCCGCTGATTGACCCGTCAGTCCGATTTTAAATATTTACCATTAAATTGTCCGCAGCAGTTTTTTTTTCAACTCCGCCATTGGCCCGTCCGTCATTTTTGGATACTCATAAATTTGGGTAAAATCCGAAACATGATGTTAAAAATATCTGACGCCCCTTCATTTACTGAAAACAAACAGTAATTTGTCAAGGATAATAAATTATCATTGTAAATAATTTAGTTGTTAGTTAAATAGTCCTTAATTGAAATAATTTAAGATAAGAAATTGTAATAGTAAGTTTTTGTTTGTAAATATATGTGTTAAGTGGAAACAATTGAGTATTTTCTTACCTTTTTAAAAGAACCAGCTTTCAGCATAACGCCCCTTCAATCAAAACAATTTTACAAGTAGGTACATTTTTTTTAACGGTAATATTTTCTTTATATTCACCTGTTCATCAACGTACATCATACGAAAACAATACTTCAAAACAACAGCCCGGTATTCCAGTATCACCAACGTTAAAACACTAGACATAGATAATACACCATTTACACGATATACACGGTCATGTTTATATAGACAAAAGGGGATAGATTTTAGAACATTTGGTGGGATTCAACAGCATACCCACGCGATCCATATGCCCAGTATTCACCAAAAAAAATAATTAGAAGAGGATAGGGCTCCCTCAAACTGTCAAATCGCTTCCACTGAATTCATTAATTAATCCATCTTGACACATCAAAATTATTCTCTTCTAACAGTTTCAAAAGCTGCCAAGATAGGCCAACAACAGAACACATCAGATGTGTAGTTGAAGGGAAACCTTTACCATTGCAGTAAAATACAACCTTCAGCTAATCAAAAAATTTGGTGATAAAAATAGGGTGACAATATACGCCATCAAATAGCAAATGATTTTATATTAAATAAAGTTTATGAGTATGTAAAAAATGGGTGGCCGTGCAAGTCGTGGAAACAGTGGTCTGAGCCATTGAAATATTATTATAATTTAAGAAACAATTTAGGCATTGAGGACGGATGTCTGTATTTCAATAATAGTATTGTGATACCAAATAACTTTAAAGAATTAATTTTTTCAAAATTACATAGCAGCCATGAAGGAGTTGTTCGAATGAAAATGTTAGCGCGCGGAATTTTTTGGTGGAAAAATTTAAATAAAGACATAGAACAAAAAGTTAAATTATGTCCAGTCCGTTCAGGAACTCAAAGAGTACGGAAGGAAGTAGTCACATCTAAATGGCCAATAACTGATTTTCAGCGAGTGCATTTAGATCTTTTTTATTTTAGAAATGTTACCTTTCTAATAGTAATCGATGCGTACTCAAAATTTATAAATGTACAACAATTAAATAAAAGTAACGCTAAGAATGTAACAAATCACCTAAAACTTTTATTTAGATATTACGGGAGCTTTTCTGAAATTGTTTCTGATAACGGCTCCCGTCTCAATCGTTAGAATTTAAAAATTTTTGTAAGAAACATAATATAAAACTTACATATAGTCCCCCATACCATGTGCAATCAAACGGGTTGGCTGAGCGTGGAGTACAAATTGTAAAAGGTTATTTTAGAAAATACGCCATAGATAACAAGCTTCGTAATTTGTCAGTTGAAGATCAGGTACAAAAATTTCTCATGGACTACAATAATACACCGAGCACCGTCACTGGCCAATGTCCAAACAGGCTACTCTTATCTTTCATATCGAAAACGGAACTGCATGCCATAAACCCAATGTATCAAAGTGATGTTGGAAAAAGAGTCAGATTTAATCAAAAATTAAATAAAGTTTATACATATTCAAATGAAACTAAGTTTTATAGAAGAAAAAAAAAATTTGAACATAATAATGATAAAAATAGGCAAAATCGACAAATTTCTTTTAAAAGGGGAGAAAAAGTATTATACAGAAATCATTTTAAGGAATATTTTAAATGGGTTCCTGCAAAAGTTGTAAAACAGCTTAGTAAATATATATATATATATATATATATATATATATATATATATATATATATATATATATATATATATATATATATATACGTACTTTGGTCCAGATCATCAGTTACAATTTCTGACATTGATTGTGGTACTGGATGCCATTCATCTGGTAAAGTTGAACGTTTCAATTAAATTAAATGAACTGTCCTAATATTGTTTTTAATATTCATAACATATATATATATATATATATATATATATATATATATATATATATATATATATATATACGTTATGAATATTAAAAACAATATTAGGACAGTTCATTTAATTTAATTGAAACGTTCAACTTTACCAGATGAATGGCATCCAGTACCACAATCAATGTCAGAAATTGTAACTGATGATCTGGACCAAAGTACGTCATCAGAAAATACTACGTTACCCGAAACGAGACCAGTCAGAGCGAAAAAACCGCCTAATAAATATTGTTTTAAATAAACGTACTTTTGTGTAGATTATCAGAAAGCTTAGGTAATATATAAGTGTGTTTTGTAAAAGATGTATGAATTTATATTTGATTTAAATTAATTGTTTTTATTTGAATTTTTGTTATTTGTAAGAATTAATTTTGTTTTTTTAAAAAAAGAGGAAAATGTTATGTAATTCAGTTATTATTAATAATATTGTAATACGTTAGTATTATGTATTATGTCTCTCTCTCTCTCTCTCTCTCTCCCCCTGTGTGTGTATGTGTGTGTGTGTGTGTGTGTGTGTGTGTGTGCGCGTGTGTGTGTGTGTGTGTGTATGTATTGGCGAATTGCATGGCGATAGATCGATTGATCTATGATGTGTATGATGTGTATGATACGTGGAAGCTAATGCGTGTTAATTAATATAGTATTAAGTAAGACAATGGCGTGCAAACATTATTATTAAATCTATCCCGTAACAAAGACATGTTTTAATTTTAGAACTTTCTCGGAATTTTAAATTTATGGCTTGATATTTGACCTTCGGTTATTTGCGTTGTAAACTTCTGAGTCAGCATTTTATGTGATTCCCCTCCAGAATTTTTCAAGCAATCAAAATCATATAAACTGAGGTTCGTGTGTCCCCTCAAATCACTTCTTCAGCAACCTTCAAGCAGTTAATACTGTTATTGTTGCAAGAATTTGTAACAAGATTTTTTGTTAATTAAAAGACAACAATGGCTTCATTAAACGGCGTGACAACTAGAATGTTGGAAAATGTACGAAAAGCGCTATCATTATTAAAAATGAACACTCGGGATGTAGATGAATTGGAAAAATGGATGAAACATATAAATACCAACATATGACCAATCAAGAAGGCTATACGTGGAGCGGAAAATTTGGGACTACGAAAACACTTCGAGTCATGTGTGGGAAAAATGAAAGGGTTTCGTATCAGAATGAAGGCGCTTCAAAAATATGGTAAGTTTTTTCACATATAATTATATGTGATCACATTGTGTCCGTGTGATCACAGTTGTGAATTGTGTGATCACAGTGTAATGGTAAAATTGATTCTTGATTTCAGTATAATTTAGAAATTATATCATTAATAAAAATAAAAATAGAAAAGCAAATTCACGTTTTAGGAAATGCTTTACTAAAAATATTAATTTTCTCTTATAAAAAAATATAAAAGTTACTGAAATTTGCAAAAAAAAAAAAAAAAAATTTAATTGTAATAAATTTTACACTATTTTCTTATATTTAGCGGAAAAATGTGGCAAAATCCAATAAAATATATGACAAAAACGACAAGTATGATTTTAAATTTATTATTTATGCATATTTTTTCATATCATACAACCTAACATTGATATATACTGCCAAAAAAATCAAATTCATTTGATTTTGGTCGGTGCTCGGAGAAATTTGACCGTTCACGCCAGTGTAATTCGGTCTCACTGTGACCATTTACATTTAATAACATATAGTTGTTTGTTTGGGCGTTAACTTTCGTGCACGCCAGTATAAAAATTGTGACAAAGTCGGATGCACTGTGATCGAGCCTTAGGATCTATATATTATAATTTTTTTTTTTTTTTGTTTACTTATAACTTTTTTCTCTAGCATAAAGGGCATTGAAGTTGACGTAATAAAAAAAAACAGCCCAAGTCTTCTAAAAGGATACAGCCTCTCTAGTGCATCTGAAAAAAATAATAAAATGGAATTTTACTGTACATGTATGTAGTTACGCATCCTCCCACCAAAACCGAAAGTAAAGCGTTTTTTCAAAAAGTTACGTGTATTTTAAAAAACGCCGTGAGTAGCGGGGCCCCATCAGTCGAATTTTTCCTTTCATCTTCGGTATTGAATGTCTACGAGCGAAATGTAATTGAATGAATGAATGCTGTAGGTGGGTCGGGATTCAGAGCTCCCGTTGCACGTATTTCATCAAATACGGGCCCATTGAATGTAATTGAAAGTCTACAACTAAACTGATGGTGATTAGTAGGTGGTTCTAAACTGATGATGAGTGTCCGGTTGATCGGGGCTTTAAAAAAAGGTGTTAAGTTTTTAAGGGCTGAATCTCAGTAAATTTCAATTTTGTGCCGATAGCAGTTAGCAGGGAAAAAGCCAACACAATTCGTACGAGGACATTCCTACCCATGCTTATCCGCGAATTGCCTTTGTGTTTTATTTTTAAATATTAAAAAAGGAACTTAAATAGTAAACTGGAAGGCCTTTATGAAGACATTTTCTCTTTCCAAAAAAATCCAAAATTTCTATTTCATAAATAATAAAAATGCCAAATTTCTACTTTATAAATAAACAGTGACTTTAATAACACTTTTATTAAATCAATCAATATTTTGTATTGCATTTGTTATAAAAGTAAGTTCAATTTTTTTTTAAATTTTTTAAAATTACTATTCGCCTACTTGTATTAGAATAAAAGTAAAGCATTTGAAACACATTTAACAATACCATTGAATTCCGATATAAAAATGGGAGAAATGGTGGGAAAAGTAATGTGGAATCCCTAAAAGGCACTAGCTGGATACCAACCAACTCAATACACGTACAAAATTTCAGCCGTTCAGGTTTCCTTGGAAAGTCTCTAGACGTGTTAGAAAAAAAGCAAAAAAATTAAGGAAATATTGGCGTAAAAATCGTGGGAGTAAGGGTTAAAAGTTCAAACCTCCAAGAAGCAGTGGTTGGCTATTAGCTTAACCTGTACACAAAATTTCAGCCCTCTAGATTTATTTGGGGAAATTTTGACCCGAACGAAACTATTAAGAGAAAATTCATGTTCTTTTTGGTATAAAAATGATGGGATTAAGGATTAAAACTTGAGACCCCCAAAAGACACCCCCTTGATACTAACTCAATCCGAATACAAAATTTCAACACTCTAGGATTATTTGGGTGACCTGTACGAGCTGTATAAACTTCTAAAGCGTCAAAAAAGCATGAAATTGTAGCTTAAAAATGAGGCGGGTTGGGGTAAAATATTAAAACCTCAAAAAAGCACAACCTAGGTACGAACTTTATCTGCACACAAAATTTCAACCCTCTGCGTTAATTCTGGGGAGCTGTGGGCGTGTTAGATCCAGCCAAAATACTTCTTTCCCTCTCTACTCCCTCAAAATCATTCTAGAAAGCTGAATTTTGTATATGTTATAAGTAATTGACCGAAACATTATTTCCAACCGGTTTGGAAAAGTTTCATTGCTTTACCGCCCCACCACCCACTTAAAAATTGGGTCGGATCCAAAATTTGCTCAGAATTTGACGCCAATTTGATAGTATTGTTGTGCATCGGAATGAGCCCCACTTATTAAATTCGAGCTCTTAACTTCCATAGGGGGCCCTACACATATTAAAAGGTAGTGGGAATATATATATATATATATATATATATATATATATATATATATATATATATAGATCTGCAATATCTCAAATTAAAGGTTAAAAGGTTATGGACTCTATTTTTCAAATATGCGTGGCAAAATTGTCCTCACACAATAAAGTTTTAAATACGGCGGCTGGAGAATATAAAAGCGTTTTCTTATGCGGACAATAAACGTTCTATAACGTTTGAAAAATTTTTTTGGTTAAAAATATAAAGTTTTTCTTAACGTTTCGAGAACAATTTAAATATATAGGTATATCGACGAATCGACATTATTTTCTGTTTATGGTGAACTGGTGAGATATGGTGTAGTAACTGAATTTTCCTTGCAGAAATTCATCAAACAGTTGAATTGCAATAAGTAAACTGATTTCTAAAACTATTTAAAAGTACACAACTAGGTCAAGTTAAAAAGTACGATAAGCTAAAAAAATAGGCATTTTTAAAATAAAATATGAGTGAGTTGTTATTGATAGAAAAAGTTTAAGTATATGATTGAAAAGTTTGGTTGATTTGTTTGTCATTAAATTACTATAATTTATAACTATTTGATCCACTTGCACAGCAGAGTTTAATTACTAGTTTACACATTACGTTGAGCCTTACTGTACCAAATTAAACAAATTTGAAAATCTTATTAAGAGTAACATTTGACAGATAACTCATTATAATTACGTCTTCTTCTGGAGTGTGATTACAAATAGGTAACGACGTAAGTCGCCTCTTTATATTATTATCATTAATATTTCAGTTGTTTTTGTTTAATTAAGTTGGATTATATTATTATAGTATCTTTTTCTAACTCGTAATGTTAAATCGAGAAGGAGTATTTTGAGGAGTATTAAAAATTTTGTATTCAGTTATTGTTTTAAAATCTATATGACGTTATTTTGAAGGGTTGAACTAATTTGTGACGTAATTGTCTAAATATAAAATTTCATGTATAGATTATTTAATTCATAATATAAATAGAAATAAGTTCATTGACATTTTAGATTCACATAATTGTAATAATATTTTAAGTGAGCCGACACGGATCTGTAAAACAACAGCTACTGCTATAGATTACGCAATAGTAAATAAAATGGATCACTGTCTTAATCTGAAGGTAGTTAATACACTGTTATCAGATCATATGCGGGAAATTATTACTAAAGATATAAAAGAAATTAATAAAGAAAAATTAAAAATAATAAAGCAAAGGAATATTAATGATGAGAATTTAAATCATCTTGCACTTACTCTTAGCAAAGTTAACTGGCCAAATATATCAAGTAATAATGTGAATGAAGAATTTAATTATTTCTGGAGCTACTTTCAGCATTGTATTGATGTGTGTATATACCCATCAATACAATGGAAATAAAAACGGTAAATAACAAGAAAATTAAGTCCTGAGTCACAAAAAGTTGGATTGAGGAGGGCATTTACTTAAGAGAACTACATAAAATTAAAAATATACGTAATAGTGCTGAATTACAAAACAGGTACAAAATTTTATTAAAAAAACAAAATAAATATAGAACAGTCAAAAAAACAGACAGTCTTTAAAAACATAGACTTGGGTCTAATAAACACGAAGGATATCTGGAGTGGAATAAATAAACTATTAGGTATAACAAAAAGAAAACTAACAACGAACTAGTACTGCATTATAATGGCAAAGTAGTTAATGTTAACAATGAATTACTTAAAATATTCTTAGAATATTTTTCGAATTCAGTATATAAGAAACTTAACGAAGATTTTAAAGATAAAACATCAGTTCATTATACTAAGATAAACGTTGCATGTCATAAAACAGTGTATTTGATGCCTACAGATCCAGTGGAAGTTTATGATATTATTATGAGTTTGCCAAATAAGAAATCTACAGGAATTGATGAGATTCCTGCCATAGTATTAAAACAAAATGCGTATATATTTTCAAATATACTATGCAAACATATTAAAGTAGACAAAATAAAGCCAATATATAAGAAAGATGATGCAAACAACGTAAAGAATTACAGACCAATGTCTTTTCTCTCTGTATTTTCGAAAATTTATGAAAAAATTATTCCTAGTCGGTTAATAACTTTTCTAGAAAACAATAAAATGATAAATGAAGCACGGCACGGCTTCAGAATGAAGGGATCTACGACAAGTGCAATATTTGAGTTTTATAAATATCTCTCAAAAGCAATTGATGATGGGAAGTATGTACTGGGGTTACTCTTTGATCTTACAATTAGTGCAGCTTTCGAGAGTGTAAATCATGACTTTCTCGTGACAAAATTGGAAGCTTTGGGATTAAGGGGAAATGATTAATTAAACCCTACTTATCGGATAGAAAGATCTTAGTTGAGATCGATGGAAAGAAATCGAACATAGCGGGGGTGGAAATAGGAACACCCCAAGGGAGTACACTTGGAGCACTTCTCTTTATATGCTTTGTTAGTGATCTCTATGCACATTTAGAATTTGGAAAACTGATAATGTATACAGATGACATCACCATATTAATAACAGGGGATGATATGCAGGAGGCTGCAAATATAGCAAACCTTACAATTGAGCGTTTCAGTGAATGGTGCTCACAAAGTCAATTAATTGTGAATTTAGATAAGACTAATATAGTAGATTTTAAATTAAGAACTATGTCCAATACAGATTTTATATTTAGTAATAAAAGCAGTCAGATAAAAGCGACTAAGTCACCTTTCTTCAGATACATATTGATCACAATTTGAAATTTGTCGATCATGTGAATTATGTGTGTAAAATGTTGAATCAGTTGCATTACCTAATGCGAATATTGAATAATTATGTTGAACAAACTCAACTGTTAATGTTTTCCTACTCCACATGTATATTCAGCTATTAAATATGGCATATACGGAATCTAGACGAGTATTTATAATACAGAAAAAAATTATTCGACTAATATTTAGAATACCTTCAAGAGACAGTTGTAAAACGGCATTCAAAGACAACAAGATCTTAACATTTTGCGCTACATATGCATATGAATTACTTTCATACATGAAGAAAATTAATATTTTGATCAAAGAAATACACATTACACATAGGACAAGCTTCTATGAAAAAACACCTGTTTATACTGGGCAGAAGCTGTATAACAAACTATTTGAACAGATTACAAGTAAAGACACGCAACAATCTAAAAGGGCATTAAGAAAATATTTAATCGAAATGATACCTTATGATATAAGTGATATGTTGTCATATCAAATGTAAACCTTTTGTATACCTATAAAATTAGTCAATCCGGGACCGTACAGTAATCCATAAGGAATCTCAAATTCTTCCTGTAGTTTCTTATCTTGCTTTTTCCTTGCCCGGCTTTCAGGTTTTACGCAGTGTCGTCAAAACATGACTATAAAGATTTTTCTATTTTGAATTTTGACCTCAAATTTTTCATACATATTCTCTGCAAATTTGTAGATCCTTTTATGTAAAAAAGGAAAAATCGGAAAAAATTTTTTTAACTCAGTAATAGTACCTTAAACTGTCGTCATTTTTCAAAAAATTAAATTTTGATAAATTCTTCGTTCAGCGACTAGACAATAAAATATATTAACGAAATTTTGGTTTAAGATGAACTGTTGTCGAGTTTCTCGATTATGTTCACCGGAAGTGATACCCAAGAATAGGCGCTCCTAAATTACCTTGTAGTTCTGCTATTTTCAAATATTTTTCTATGAAAAACAGTTAATAAGCATCCCAAGGCATCTACTAATCGATGTTGCTAGCAGTTTTTAAATAAATATTTATTATGCTATTGAAGAAAATCGAGAAATGTCGTAATTTCGCTTTTTAGAACTGTATACCCTCAAAAGAAGGTACGATACGAAGTCAAACTTGCCTTACAGATCGTTAGCAGGAACATAATCTACTCGAGGCTGACGATACGTATTATAGCAGACATAAACACTTGTATATTTTTGATTAGGTACTGGACCCTATATGACTCATTCAGGGCATGATTCTTTTTCAAAGATGAAAACTTCCCCACTTTTTCGTTATCTTCTTTTTCAGAATCAGTTAAACCAAACTTATTGTTAAAAGATAGCTAGGTACTCAAATAAATGGAAAGTCACCCAACATTTGAATATTATTTTGTTATAGACAATTACATAAGTTAATAATAAAAAAATTTAACCAAAGATTTTTAGTATATTTTTTTTTTTTTTTTTTTGAAAATAAAAAGATGTATATTCAAATTTATTTCGATTACGTGTACTACATCTGAATACATAAAATGCTAAAACTGAAAAAATGCCAAATTAATTTTGATTTACCATAAGATATAAATATTCTTTCTCTCTACTCTTTTTTATCTTTTTTTTCGTAGCTATAACATTCAATAAAATACCATTTAATACACTTTTCAAACTGTGGGTTGAAACATTTATCGGAATTTATGTTACATATCGTTCTGTTTGAAATTAACATACATGGCTGATATTGGATATACCTATACATACATTTATATTATTATATGGTACGTGTGATTCTCTAGGGCGAAATGTGTAACAATTTTCAAAGGAATATAATGATTAATTTTTTTTGATAAAAGTTAAAAATTTGCATATAAAAAATTCCAGAAATATTAGAATACAGTAGAACCTTAGATTGCGAACACCTCTCTTAAGCGAACCCCTTCTATGGCTGGACAATTTTTTTTAGAACGGTGTGTAAGCATGCTATACTAGAACAAATGCATTCAGCGCGGACATTTTTGACGAAGATATATTATTACTTGCATTAACTGGACGCGAGTACGTCTAATGCGTATGTATACCTATATGGGTTAGGTATATTTGTTCATGTTTTAACTTGCTAACAATTATTCTAATGTGACCATACATTTGTAGACTTTATATTCTTGTACAGGTACCTAAATTCGTTCATGAAATTGATTTGAGTGTTAACATATTTAATGAAAACCACGATGCAGAAAATAAAGATGAAATTGGTTTAACGGATTTAGAGACAGGTGTGACTTAGGAAACAAACAGAATATTATTGTGATGTGTACCGTAATGTTCAAGACTTACAAATATTTTTTGCAAATAAAAGAGACTTTATGGATATATTTCTTTTTTAAATCTTTATTGACTTTCGATTTATAGAATGACAATAAAAAAATTTAAAAAAAAATTAAATTTTCACTTGTTGAATAATACCTTGAATTTATTTATTATTTAATATTAATATCTATGTTTAAATAATTTCTGAATAAAATTTGTTATGAATACTACGTTGTTCCATTAGATAATATTGTTATAATATTTACTTTCCCCCTGTTAAGGCGGCCGCCACTTCTAGCAGGACAAATTTTTGCGAGACACTGCTCTCCGGCTAACAGAGAGGACCGGAAAGAAATTGGCGCCGAAAGTTGGAAAATTTTTTTGTTTGTTATATGACTAAATTGCTCCCAAATTGCTCCTTTGGAATCAGTGATTGCTCCATCTGAAACTTAATTATTTAATTCGTTATTTACAAAACAAAAAAACTTTTTTGTTTCACTATTTCTATTATCAAAATCTTATCAAATAATGCATTTTCATATAATTACTTTATATAAAAAAATTGCTCCCAATTTGCTCCGTCATTTAAAATTTAAATATTAATTTTTCTGAATAATAATTAAAATATATTAAAATAAAAAATATTTAGAATTAGGTTAAAACGTATAGGCAATCCAACGTACTTACTCTCTAAGTCGTTTGCATATATTTAAGGATAATGGAATTTTGACAGTTAAATAACAAAATAAAAAAACAAAATATTTTAATATTTATTTTAATAAAAATATTTTAATAATAAATTAAACAGAGCAAATTCGGAGCAATTTATTGACGTAAAGAAATTATATAAAAATGTATTACTTTGTAAGATTTTGATAACTTAAATAACGGAAAAAAATGTTTTCTTTATAAATAACTAATTAAATAATTAAGTTTCAGATGGAGCAATTACTGATTTCAAAGGAGAAATTTGGGAGCAATTTAACCTTATAAAAACAAAAAGATTTTTCAACTTTTGGCGCTAACTTCTTTCCGGTGTTGCCAGGTCTTAAAACCGAAAAGCCGAACAGATCAGCCAGTTTAGCCGGAAATTTGGGTAAAAACGCCGGACACCCTTAAATTTTTAATCTTAGTATTATAACACGACTATTTTTTTAAAAGTAAAACAGGGTTTTTTTAACCATTAACGCAAAAGCCCCTATACCGGGACGCGTCCAATACTCGAACAGTTTTAATATTTATCGGTTTTCTTCAGAAATAAATTCATTAATGTATAAAATATCAAAATTGTTCGAGTATGAGCGCGTTCGGGTATAAGGGATATTACCCTACCATAAAATTTTCTTAAATTATAATGAAACAACAATAAAATTGAATGAATCAGTTTTCTTTATTATTAATCATTCAATATTCATTACAATATTAATTTCAATAATTGCATGACAATTATAGTTAGCAGTAAACTACTATTGCAATTTGCAATGAAAAACAAAATTGAATAAAACACTAATGAACTAAATAAACTTTAAATTAATTGTAACATAAAGTAATAAATATTTTTCATTGGCAGACACCTGCTTTAAAAGCTCATTTTCTTTTAAAATTGTGTCGTAAAACTCTTTCTTTACAAGACAAATTTTAAAATTAAATTGTGCAACTAAAATTTTGGCTATAGTATCGACATTTAATTTGCTCTGAACGCAGCTAAAGAAAAAGCTGTTTCAACAGTTGCATTATAACCCGGAACGGAAAAATAATATTGACAAACAGTAAGGAATTCTGAAAAACAATCTGAATTACAATAAAAAATTAAAAAGGATTCATGAATCATCACGAGCGGAGCGGAAACCAACGCATGACAAACGTAAAAAAAAAAAGAATGGTCAAATTTAAAAAGCCTAACAAAAGCCGGCCAAGCCTGACACCGTCTAATTTGGCCGGACACGCAACCAAAAAGCCTGACTGTTTCCAGCTTCATCCGGACACCTGGCAACCCTAGCTGTATGTATGAAGTATCGTTATTCTGTTTATGATTGATGTAAATGTTTGGAGCATTGAATATCATAAAAATTATAACCTACAGAAATTCGCGATGGAGGAAACGAGCCATGAATTTGTTTGGATTTAAATTCAAACTGAATTTGAAATTAAAGTGGAATTTAGAGAGCTTTCTATTGATGTGTATAAATCCATGGTCGGACCTACTGGAGGGGCTGTTCAGGTAAAATTCAGGGTAGATTTTGAAATAGGGTGGATATGCTTTAGTATATTAAAATGTGAATAGCATATTATATGAAAACTACATGAAAAATACTAGATTACCTGTTTTTGCTCAAAGTTCTAATTTATAGTTTAAAATCTCAAAACTTGGGAGCTAATTTGAGATGACCGTAGTAATTTTACTGACAATCAGTAAAATAAAAATATTTCTATAAGGTTTTCAGCAAGTAAATTGTATTGAAATCAATAACTGGCTACAACATATCAAATTGTACCTGTTGATGTCTGATTAAAACTTTAAATTTTATACAAGTAATATTAAAATTTGATTTTAAACTCTCTGCAGAGGAAGTTTTTCAAAATTTTAATGACCATAAAATATATTGTCCGATTTTAGTTTTCCACAAAAAAGAATACATATATATATATATATATATATATATATATATATATATATATATATATATATATATATATATGTATTATATATATATATATATGTATTATATATATAATATATAATATATATATATATATATATATATAGATATATATATATATATATATATATATATATATATATATATATATATATATATATATATATATATATATTTGCGGTACATAGGGATGGATAAAAAATTCCTGGACTTAAACAAAAACTATATAAATTTGTTATTTGAAATGTTGTCATTAACATATGAATTACATTAGCTAAATTAATGTTCACCATACTGAACACAGTTAAATCACAAAAAAAAAATTATATCACAACAACAAATTCACAAATACTGAAATTTAACTAAAGCAGAAAATACAGCTTCAAATTTTTTAAATAGTTTTTGTTTAAATCTAGCAATTTTTTTATCCATCTCTACCTACCACAAAAAGAAATCGCACAAACATATTGAAAATTAAAAAATATACACTACTTACAAAGCATAATAACCAGAAAACCATATGTCCGCTTTTTTTTAATCATGTGGTAAATTTGCAAATATATTGCAAATATATATATATATATATATATATATATATATATATATATATATATATATATATATATATATATATATACATATATATATATATATATATATATATATATATATATATATATATATATATATATATATATATATACCGTGTGAGTTTTTCGGGAGTTTCCATTCGATTTATTCCTAAAATATGCGTCTAATCGAAAAAAAGTCTATACAAAAATTATTCAAAATAGAGGGGGCCATTCAGGAAAAATTATTCCAGACTTCTAGGACTTACGGTTTTTTTGGAATAGAAAAAATTTTTTTTTCAAATGGGAACATATGTTGAGATGTTTCTTAAAAATTAGTTTATTACTTCAAATTACCAATTATGCTAAAATTTTCATTCAAATTTTTGAGAAATTGCATTTTTAAGTTTTGATAAGTTTTGAAAAAATACGGTTTGTTTCCAATTTACATTAAAAAACACAAAAAAGTTGTAATGGTATGTTCACATTAATCTTTTACAGTAAAAAAAAAAAAAAAAACTTATTAATTAAATACATTTTATATTAAAATAAATTGTAGTTATTCCTCAAATAGTCAACTTAATATTCAATAAACAGCTCACTAAATTAGAACTGTTGTTAATATTTAGTATTACACCATATTAAAGAAGTCAAAATTCAGTACGTGTGAGAATGTCATTATTAAAAACCTTTCTGAAACTGAATTATAGATGGCATATCTGGATAGCACAGCATAAAATTGTAGTAATGAAATATGGAATCTGTATTATCTTAACTTCTTATGAAAATGTATAGAGGGCAGCATAAATATGATATTAATGTCAGTGATAAATAATTAACAGGCAAGTTGTCAAATACTTTAACCTTTTTTAAAGAAAAAGAAAATTGTCCAAAAAAGCATTTTCAGCTTGCAATATGTCCAAAAAGGAAAAATATGGCTTTGTTCCTTTCCATTAGTGTATCGTGTAAGTCAATATATATTTTTTTTTCAATAATTTTAATATAGTAAATAAACATTTTCCTAATCTTATGTTCTTTTGCACTAAGAATTAAAAACTTTTTCAAAATAAACAAAAATCTGCACAGCTCATTTTATCCGATGTGTAAAATTGAAGTATTTAGTTCAACTTCCGTCTACTTCAATAGAAAAAACAGTACTCAAGTACCAAAATTTGCTGTTCCGTGGACACTAATAAAAATTAGTTGATCACTGATGATGAAGAGGAAAAACATTCTCATTTGAAACGAAATTTACTCATGTAAATAATGGTTCTATAGTGTACATTTACAGTGCATTGAGCTTCCAAGTATTCAGTCATTTTTATAAAAAAAAAAAATTATTCTGTATTTTAAAAGACAAAAATGGTTTCTGTAATTCAAACAAATGTTGTAATGAAACAGGTTTTACTAAAAATAATAAAGTTTATTTAAAAAAAATAATAAAGTTCTTATTAAAAATATTTTATCTGTAATTGACTCTTAACTCTTGCAGAGCGTCGGAAATTTAGTAAATCACTAGCGTCACCTGCAGCAGACGTGTCTATTTTGAATATTTGAGTCAATATTTAAGATTTGTTTTAGTTTTTTACACAATCGATAGGTAGCGGCTGCCCAAAATGATAGTGAATCTTTCAAAATAGAAGTAGAATAGAAAGAAGAAGTTTGTTTTCTTTTTTCTTCGTCAACTCTGCTTTTAGAGCAAATTTTGACATAAGTAGTGGTGAAAATCTTTCACGTGGGAAACGCCCCAACGCCTCAGAGCCTCCCATAGGTAAATCCAGCCATGGGAAAAGAAAAAGGGGGTTCGGCAAAAAGAAAATGTCAAGGGCCTAAGAGTGGGTTAATGTGAGTGTTGGTGTGAATGATACATGAAGCATGAATCCGTCCGTAACTTGAACGCAAAACATCCGTAGATGTACAAATAGTACTGTTTGAATATCTTGCGTAAAATGTGCGGGCACCGAAATGCTTTTAATTCTGCATAACCTGACAAATAAGTCATATCATACCGGCCTAAAAAATAATATTTTTAAAATTGAAAGCAATTAATATTTTTAAATAATGAACATAAAATTGAAATTACGCAAACGAAGGTAATAATTTTTTTCGAAAATAAATATGGAAAATATAGAACTATGTTTGTACTTGTCAAATGGTCATATTCAAATAAATTCAAATCAGTTAAAAATTTCTGTTTTACCTACCTGAAAACACGAGTTGTAGAATCTACGAGTTATTAACTAGATAGCCATCTATGTAGCATAAATACAATTACTGCCTAGCTGCTACAATTATTATCCGTAGTTTATAACGCTACTTTGAACTAAGCGCTCTTAAACTCATCACAATTCACTTAAATAAATCACTTTTAAGCGCGAAAGTTGTAAAATTTGAAAAAAACCTTAAGATAAAAATTTTTATTTTTTTTTTTATTTTTTATTTCTGTTGCTTTATTGAATAATTTTTTTATCAACAAATAAGTGTACCATTCGATTTAAAAAAGGTAAGTTTGTTGATACAAACTTACCTTAGCTCGAAAACCATAAGAGCTACAAAGCTCCTGATTATCGCAACTGGTTATAACCGTCGATATCTACAACCCTTATTTGAACGACTTTTCGATTAAATCAACGGTTTGGCTGTAATAAAAATGGCAACTCCCGAAAAACTCACACAGTATATATATATATATATATATATATATATATATATATATATATATATATATATATATATTTCCTTTTTTTGTGGAAAACCGTAAAATCCGATAGAACTGAATATATTTTATGGTCATCACAATTTTGAAAAACTTCCTGTGCAGATGATTTAAAATAAAATTTTAATATTTTAATATTACGTGTATAAAATATAAAGTTCTAGTACATATATATATATATATATATATATATATATATATATATATATATATATATATATATATATATATATATATATATATATATATATATATATATATATATTATTCTTTTTTGTGGAAAACCGTAAAATCGGATAATATATTTAATGGTCATCAAAATTTTGAAAAACTTCCCCTGCAAAGAATTTAAAATCAAATTTTAATATTACTTGTATAAAGTTCAAAGTTTTAGTTAGACATCAACAGATACAATTTGATATGTTTTAGCCAGTTATCAATTACAAGACTTGCTGAAAACCTCGTAGAAATGTTTTTATTTCACTGGTTGTCAGTAAAATTACTACGGTCACCTCAAATTAGCTCCCAAGTTTTGAGATTTTATACTATAAATTACAACTTTGAGCAAAAACAGGTAAACTAGTATTTTTGATGGAGTTTTTATATATACTATTCAAATTTTAATATACTAAAGCATATCCACCCTCTTTCAAAATTTACCCTGAATTTTACCTGAACAGTCCCTCTAGTAGCTCCGACCCTGTATTTATACGCATCAATAAAAAGCTCTCTAAAAATAAAGTGTTTTGCCAATTTAAAGTTGTTTCCTATCTCTCGCCTTTTTCAAGTTATCAAGCAAAATTAAAATTTTGCCCTAACTTTGAGGGGTGATTTCACACCTTAAATGGCGACGTTGGCAGATAAAAAAATACGAGTCTATTATTTTTGCCTGTACTACACATATACCAAGTTTGAACAAAATTGCGAATTGGCATTTCAAAACTTTTCCTTGTAAGTCCATTTTTCAGTCACCCACATCACTTTCTTTTATCTGACATTCATGTCTGAAGTTGACCGCTTGTTGATCGAAAATATAATAACATGCTGTTACTTAAAAACGTTAACACAACACAAATCAAACGAATATGTTAGCGAACAATGTGATTAGCGAACTGTAGTAACTAACAATGTTCGCCTCAGTGTGTACCCGGGATATGAGAAAGAATACTGGTAACTAGCATTTGAAATGAAAACCCTATATTGAGAAATGGAGAAAATTAATATGTATACGAAAATTAAAGACCGACCGAACCTTCGGTTTCGGTTTCAGTTTCGGCTAATGTCGGCCAAAAGATCTAGTTTAGTCTATAGTTTCAGTTTCGGCCAAAAATCAGCCGAAATTTCGACCGCACCGAAACTCAATGTTCGTGAATTGTCGCGCTTCATTCGGGTGAGCTCGTGTCTCATATATACACTATATTTCAACATACAATTGAAATTTTAACATATTTAAATAAGTTTCGGTTTCGGCTGCAAATCCTGTTTTGGTCGGACACTAATGCAAATGCTACTCAAAGAACGGGTGATAGAAAAAAGAAGTGCAATCTTAACACGATGGATAGCAAGGAAAGAATCTTCATTACTTTTAAATATTTTTGAAGTAATTCAAAAAAGAAATTCCAAATGCGTGCTAAAAACGCATTGCGAGGGAACACTAGTGTGACATTTTGAAAAAAATTGGAAATATTTTTTGCATGTTTCGACAGTCTATACAAAAATAACATACTAAAATTTCAGGTGCATATCTCAAATAGTATCGAGAAATGTATGAAGGTTGATAGTTCGGGAGTTTTTGGACGTGGTTGTCAGTCACATGTTGTGGAGCAGCTACACTCTGGCACATTTAAACGACTCATCTAGTTTTACTATGACCGTTATAGTGAGTACATCGTGAATAATTTTAGTAAAAATTCTCAGTGATTAAAACTAAAATGTAAGGCAAAAAAAAACTAAATTTTTCAAATTTGCTGCAGTTATTATAACTCGAAGACAAATCACCCGATCGATTTGATTCTTATTGCAGCTTATTTTATGTATGTTTCTTCGTGCCATAAACCTCCGGTTTTCCGATCGAAAAAAAAAATGTAATTTTTGCAGGCCAACATCAAATTTTCGCCCAAAATTTGAAACTTTTTTTAAAAAACTCCGCCATTTTGTTAAATTTCAACATTTTCTTTTCGATTGAGGTTCATGGTACAGACAGTATATATCCTTTCTAGTTTAATAGGCTTTTCGGTTTTTTTTGATTTCAGGCACTGTACAGGTTGCTATCACTGCACCAGTGGGGGACTTTTTTTTTGGAGACTTGGGAGATCGCGTATAACTCACTGTATAATCCCACTGAATTTTCAATTTTTTGGTTCAAAAATTTTATGATGAATTTATTATACAGGGTGTCAGAGAAATAAGTGACCACCTTTTGACGGGTTACTCATAGCACCCTGTAGACACTAAAACCGCAGGAATTTTTTCAGAATTAACAGTCGCGTCACCCCTCAAAAGGATAAGAGTTATTTCTCCTTACACCCTGTATATACATATATATATATATATATATATATATATATATATATATATATATATATATATATATATATATATATATATATATATATGTTAGCGTTTTTTTTTAAAATAAGGTATTCACAAGTTTAATTACGAGCGGGCCACAACTTGCTAACATTTAAGAGTATCAACTTGGCCGAATATATGGTTTAAAATAAATACAACATATTTTAACATTTGAAAACAATACTTTATTAAATATCACTTAAACTGTCAGGTTATTCTTTATTAGTTTACACTTTACAACATCAATTACGTTTAATTTACAACATAAAACGAAAATAATAATAAAATACAAACACGGTAGCATTTCACATCTAAACTTTAGAGAAAACAACAACAGAATGATCCATAAACAATCAGGTATCCTGATACCACGCTATCAATGCTCTTTTTTTTTTTTAAATTACAAAATCACATACGATATGAAACTATGATCTTCGAACTTAAAATTGATGCTTAGCAACAATAATAATAAATTTACATTTTTGAATAAATTAAAACTTCACTAATATAAAAGTTTATAACAGATATATATATATATATATATATATATATATATATATATATATATATATATATATATATATATATATATATATATATATATATATATATGTGTGTGTGTGTGTGTGTGTGCGTCTATATATATTATATACAGGGTATAAGGGAAATAACTCTCATCCTTTTGAGGGGTGACGCGACTGTTAATTTCGAAAAAATTCCTGCAGTTTTAGTGTCTACAGGGTGCTATGTGTAACCCCTCAGAAGGTGGTCACTTATTTCTCTGATACCCTATATATCAACGAATATATCCTCAAAATGTTAAAACATTCAATACAGAAGTTTTCTTTTAAAAAGTTCCCAAAAATCACCTTTCTTCAGGCGTATTATCTGAATTTTTTCTATGGTTCCGTAGTCATAATGAGGGAACTATTATTATATTAATGGAATCGTGACATGTGTCTTAAGCACTGATTGGGTTCGGCATTTTCTGTCCAAAGTTTACTAAATAAAATTGGAAATAAATTAAATATTTAACGGAAACCCTTTGTTTTAACCAAAAAAATAATTAAATTAAAAATTTTTTATTGTTCATTAATTCATAACGTACTAACCATAGTTATGTTCTCAAATATATTTACTCAAACATGTGATAATTAATTTTTTCCCGCTTCCCGCTCTGTTTTGGAGAAAAAATGGATGATATGTCAGAACTCTATTTACTATACTGGGCACGTGTTTAGTACTATGGAGCCATCTGTTGGATATTATTGACATCTTCTATGAGTAATGTTAAATTTTTTTCAAATTAATTTGCCCTGTTAACCAAAAGATTTTTTCTAAAATATTAAAATTTTAAATTTTTTTTGTAAATTTTATGTAGACAATTTAATTTTATAACAAAATAATTAAAAAAAAAATTAACAATACTGCAGTGTTGGCAATGTTGATTAATGCAAATAATATTTGGATTTTCATTGTTAGAAGTGTCGCGCCAGGATAAGCAAAGGAATTACTTCTTCAACAAAACTGAATAAAAGTAAACAATTTTTTGGTAATTTTTTGGGTATAAATTTAAAAAAAAAAACGAGGTAAAATATACAAACTAAGAAAATTTTATAAATAATTAATTTTGTTTTAAATTTTGTTTCAGGTTTCTTGTTATTTCAGTTAAATTGAAAACCATTTGTGAAATGCGACATTAAGATTTGTATCAAATTTGATTATCTTTTGATTTTTAAGCATATTTTTCGTGAAGAAATATTCAAGTGTGTGTGTGTGTGTGTGTGTGTAAATGTCTGCGCGATAACTCTCGAAAGAAGCATCCAATTTTTACGAAATTTGGTGAAAAGTCTCAAAAGCTTGCACGAATTGGTCAGCAGATACGTTCGATTTTTAAAAGCGAAAATTTTGGTCATTTTTCGCTATTTTGAATGGTTTTTTGCAAAATTTAAATTTTTAGAAAATTAACTACTCAACCGATTTCGAAAATTTTTTCATTCTTAGATGGCCAAACTATTGTAGATGGATACAGGTTGTTATATGAGATCCGTCAGTGTCCAATCTTTGGAAATTCGCTATGTTATGCAGGTGCTGCGTCAAGGGTATTTTTTTTGTGCAATGATAATGTAAATAAACACCCAAATAACAATTCTGTTTTCCTACCCCTGTTTGTTAACTTTTATTGTTATTAATGTGGAGAGGGTACCCATTAAAGCAATTTTTTTTTTAAAAAAATGTTTTTCATTTTTCCAAAAATAAAGTAAATATTTTCGTTGTTAAAACTTTGATTCCAGTTTTGGCAACATTACAGAACCAAGGAGATATAAGCACATTACACACTAAAGATATTTAATATTAAAAGTTTTTGTAAAAATACCTCAAATGTAGATTTTAAGCAATTTATAAATTCGATTCTTAAGTTTTTATGTACCTACCTCATTGTACGTGCAACGGAACTCGCGGTTGCTAATCTTCACTACTTGCTGGTGAAAGAAGATAGAATAAGTGAGACAGATATTAGTACAATCAGTGTCATCACTCATCAGTCAGAGCAGTTTAAACAGAAAAAAATTTTTCATTGATAATCGAAATCAGTGTCAATACATCTGTTTATTAAAACTACTACAACATTGGAATGCATTTTCGTTTATACCCGTACATAATTGTTCATAAGCAATACTAATTATTGTAAGCATTAAAATGACATAAAACAAACAAATTCTAAAATTTGATGTTTGCAATATGTATGATGTTTAAAATAAGAGTTTGTAGATATAGAATGGTCTAGAATTATATGGGTGATTCTACTTTTTAGATCCTTCAAAAAATTAAAGTTGTCTCCACAATAGGGAAGGTTAAAACTATATACAGAATGAAGATACTGTCATTTATTTTATTTAATTAAAGTTAATAACTACTATTTAGATGACTTATCTATATTTACTTTAATTTTTTATTTAATTTTTTTTTATAAAAATGGTGTCTAACTTTTATTGCAGTTCTAAAACGCATGTCCCTATTACGTATTGCTTGGAACTATAACGTTTTTTAAAAATAAGTTTACTGAAACCACACAATTTTATAAATAAAAAAGAGAGTTAAATTGTTACGCATGGTAACTAGAAAGTTAAATTTTATTTATCTACAGAATTTTTTTTTCGGCGTAACGAAAAATTGTCCCGAAAATTTGAGTATCCGTCGTCACAACTGCCAAATATTAGGGGAGAGGTGTGTCAATAGTAACAAAAAAAATATACAGGCTAGTAACTTTGTATTTATTAGTCACAGTGAATTAAATTTTTGGTACAAAATACGGGCATTTTTCAGGTTTTGAATGAGCTGCACAAAAATACTCTATGTTGACCAATAATTAAAATAACTGCATTTATGTGGACCAAAGTGTAATGTTACAATCGTCACCAACAGAGGATCAATTGTTACAGGGCTTAGGTTCAATTGTAACACTTATTATTTAGTTGAATTTACACGTTAGTTATTATAATTATTCAGCTTTTAAAAATTCTTCCTTACATATTGAGTAAGGAAAGTGACAAATAGCATAGTCTCAGGCAACAGCTCTGAATTTTTTCTCTTTCTATTACTCTTTTAATGGAATTCGTATATACATCATTGAATATTGTTTCTATCCTAATTTTTCGTTTTGCATATTATAAGCATTTTTTTTAATCCCATTAATAGAAGATTTTTGTTTCTTCTTTGTTATTCCGTTTCATACCTAAAATATAAAGTTTAATTTTGTTCAACTAAAATTTTTTGTCAATTATACATGTTACAATCGACACTACTGAATTTGTTACAATTGTTCCACCGCTGTTTCATTTTATAAAAATATTCATAAAATATTAATTAGGATTAAAAAAGCTAAGCTACCTATCTGATAATATTATTTGGTTGATTGTGTTTCCAATAAAATCACTTTTCTTCCAATTGATGGCGTATTTACTTCAAAAATCAAAAAATTGTTAACGCACTCAAAATTTACGATTAGCTTATATAAACACATTTGATATTGCTGAGAGAAAACCGCCGGATGATATTAACTGAAAGTTTTGTCAGTAAAGCACAACTTTAGAAGCTACTTTATGATATGTAATACCCTTCAATAGGATTGATAGATGTCTCGCAAATTTGGAAGTTACAATTGACCCTCTGTTACTACTGACACACCTCTCCCCTACTATAAGTTTAAAAGAAATAGGTGAAAAGGTCATGTTTTTTGGTGAAACGAAACGCCAAAAACCATAGACTATAAAGCGAAAGTCAAATCAAGTGACTAACATTAACAGCTTGACACTTTTTTTTACATTAAGCAAGAAGACCGACAGCGTGTGCTTATTGATGGTATCCTTCGTCACAGCTTTTTCAGGTATGTATTTAACGAATTTCAGATCGTTTTTATGTAAATATTATTTGTAATAATGTAAGCGTTACGAAAAAAAACTAAAGTTTTCGATCTAAATGATCGCTGTTCACGGTTAGTAATGATTTTGTTGGAAAATTGTATCCTTCGTCACATGTGTCCTTCGTCACACAAAGACCTTATTTCGTCTTAATCAAAATGACGTGCCCTTTGTACACTTAGATGATATGTTACGAATGTTAAAAAAAACTCTGATTATTAAAAGAGGCACACGAGTTTCGTGTTCCTTTAGTAAATCAGTGAAGGAGGTTTTGAAATGTGGTTTATTTTGCTTAATTTACTTTGTTTAGTTCGTATTTACATAGCAAGTTCACTTATATATTTAATTATTGATTTTAGTAATAAATAAGTTTTGTCTGTAGTTAATGATGAGATAGATACTCATTAGTTTTTAAGTAAGATTGATTGCTTATTGTTAAATATCTACTTCGTCACATTTATGTTTCCTTCGTAACGATGAGTTTGATCTCGTCCCCTTATAAAAATTGCTATTATGTAACGAAAATGCAAGTATGAACTCTTTTTGTATTTCATTTTATGTCGTGTAAGACTTGAATTTTAGCATGTAATACTGTTCTTTCAATAAATATTTATAAAGGTGAAAAGAAACTGATTTATGTGAAGTTCTAAAGGTGAAAATGTGACGAAGGCGACAAATTTTAATTTTTATACGAATATGTGAAATTTTTAACTGATTATAAAGACTAAATGTTTAGTATCGATTACAGTTGAAATTTTGTTATAATAAATGCAAATATCCATTTAAATTTCTTTTAATTTTTGCAAGTTTTAAACAATTTAATTTCGTGACGAAGGATATATTTTTTTTGTCTGAATCCAATAATCTGCAAAAAAATATTGGTTCTAATACGAAACTGTGCTGTTGGTTTGCAGATACCGAATCTATTATAATTTTCCAACATTTTAGTCGCATGAAATCTACTAAATGGCTTTCTTTTTTTGTAGTTAAGACCTTAAAAGTAGAACCACCCATGTACGGTAATTGCTAGACCTGATGGTATGTTAAAAAATAATAGTACTTTTTCACATGGACTTTTTTTCAAGGCTTATTAATAAGGGAGATATAATCGTATAAAGGGGTAAAATGAAAACCGTTTTGCCTAAATATTTTTCAAATGATTTTGAATAACGGATTGATATTTTGGGGGTACGTATTTTACATTAAAATAATTAAATTTAAAAACACAAAAGGTATACTTGTTGCATTTCGATAAATAATAACGTTTTCGAGTAATGTAGAATACAAGCATCTACCTTCAGATTATCCCCTAATCATAAGTGAGTACCATAACTTTAATTATCCTAATGTCCATAGGCAGCCCTGAAATATGAATCCATTATTCAAAACCGCCTTAAAAATTTAAAGAAAAGAAGTAGGTTTCATTCCACCCCTGTATTTTATCTTCATAATTACTGAGTTCTGGCAAAAAGTGTGCATGAAAACTACCATTATTTTTAAACGTACTATCAACTCGGGCAATTACAATACATAATTTCGGACCACACTGTATATGTACATACATAAATGTATGGGTACCCTGTGCACACGTGTACATATAGCAAATGGAAAATTATTTGATATTACAATAATTAATTGTTTGCTCGTTTTGTGTTATTTTAACATTAACATCATTGCCTACTGTTATTGTTATTATTGCTATTAAATCTGAATCAATTATCAATAAATGTATTTAAAGGTGTACTAAAAAGCATCGTTAATATATTATTTATATATGTAGGTATTTTATAACTTACATTATTACTTAGACACATTTAATATTGTATGTGTATACATAAAGTAATACAGACGTATTTATTTATTTGATATTAATATTGAGATGATGCTTTTGTAATTTTGTCAAAGAAATTTCTTTACATTAATTTATCTAAGAGTCGATTAAGTTACAATACGCACCTGTATTATGTAACGGTAATGGTGCAACTCTTACAATTAGCATATTATTAGCTTCCCGTCCTAGTTTCGCTCAGAAGTCTGTTTTGTTTTAATTTTGGTATTTCTTATATAATTTCCTGCAATTTTTAACATCCTTGTTTATCGATTATCAGTTCTAAATAGAACTGGGAATTGAGCGATGATGGAACAAAACGGAAATGGTGATTACACTATTTTGAGTAATCACTCAAAATAAATTATATACTAAATATAAAATAATATACTATTCATTAAAAACTAAATAAATCGAAATCTTAATTCTGAAATGTTCTGTCTATTGAGTCTATATAAAGAGTCACTATTGTCCAGTAGGTTAAGGGTACACACATTAGATTCTAGGTGATGAATGTATTTATTACTGTATCTTACTATTTCTTCACGCATTATGGGCACTTGAAGGCGTAGGTCATCGTTACGCACGTACCACGGGGAGGCACTAATGGCTCGTAGCAATTTAGATTGAAAACGTTGCAATATCTCAGTACTGCTAACACTGACAGCACCCCAAATTTGAATACTATAAGCCCAGACTGGTTTGATAACATTTTTACAAACTATCACTTTGTTTCTTAAAAACAACTTTGATTTACGACCTAGAAGCCAATAGTACTTAGAAAACTTAACATTTAGTTGCTTGCATTTAAACCAAATATTCTTACGCCATGTTAGTTTTCTATCTAGATGCATACTTAGGTATTTAGTTTCAGTAACTAATGGTAACACCATATCATTCAAACTAACTGCAGAGCAGATTCCTTTTCTCATAGTAAATGTAACTTGCACTGATTTCGTTTCATTTATTCGAATACGCCATTTATGTAACCATTACTGTATCCGACGCAAGCTAGATTGTAACTTTTGTGATGCAATATTTAGATCTTCATCAGTAGCTAGTATAGCAGTATCGTCAGCAAATGTTGCAGTAGTATTTTCTTCATCAACCGGCAGATCTGCAGTCTATATATAAGATAAAGATCAGGCCCTAGAATACTACCTTGTGGTACACCGGAACGAAATGGAAACATTTCTGATATTTCACTCTGAAACTTTATATGAAAATAATGATCTGACAAATAAGAATACAGTATTAAGTAAAATGATTCAGGAATATTTTTCCTTAATTTATATAATAAACCAGTATGCCATACTTTACCAAATTCATGACTCACGTCGAGAAAAGCTACTGTACAATTTTTTTTTCTTGAACAGAACGGTTGATCATATTGAATACACGATGAACTTGTTCGACGGTTAAATGTTTTGCGTAAAAACCAAACTGATGATCTGGAATAATTTTAACGTCATCAAGGACTCGATGCAGTCATCTGAGAAATAACTTTTCGAACATTTTGGATAAAACTGGAAGTAAACTGATTGGTCTGTAGGTACGACGTTACCTCATTTACTAGGTAAGGCATGTATGGATCAGGATAGCTAAGTATAGGTGGAGATAAAAGGTGCTGTTTAAGTGAATCGAAAGATTTCTGGGTAGCGTCGTTCCAATCCCACTTACAGTTTTTCTGTGTCAGTTTAGTTAACAGTGCTGCAAGTTCGGTAAAGTGAGGGATCCAACGGCGGAACCAAGAAACAATTCCCAAAAAGGAGCGAACTTGTTTTACAGTTTTAGGAATGGGTTAGGTAGCAATTGCACTAGTTTTCTCCGGATCTACTTGGATTCCAGTTTGATTTATTATGAATCCGATATATTTAGTTTCCCGTTTAGCAAAATTTCATTTGTCTAAAGAAAGCGGGAGATTTACAACTTTCAAGCGAGATAGCACCTCATGTAACGTCTTCAGGTGATCTTTGAAAGACGTATTGGCGATAACAATGTCGTCTAGATAGATAAATACATAGGGTTCGAGACAAAGACCCAAGATTGTGTCCACTAATCGTTGTTGGGTAGCTGGGGCCTTAGTTAAACCGAACATCATTCTTTTTAGCTGGAACTGGCCACGACTAGGTACAGAGAAATACATTTAGGCCGACTACTAAGTTCTAACGGTATTTGCCAAAAGGTGAACTTAAGGCCGAGAATGGTAAAGTAAACAGCGTTCCCTAAACGGTCTGAGATTTGATGCATGAAAAGTAGGGGATAAGCGTGCTTTTCCGTGCATGCATTCAACCTTCTGAAATCGAGACAAAAGCGAAATTTAGGACTACCATCAGTACTTTTCTTATTTACGACCACCATCGGATTATTCCATGGACTCTGAGCTGGTTCGATTACGTCGAGACATAACATACGATCTAACTCTTCGTTAATGAAATCGTGAATTGGTTTAGATGCTACGTAGTTAGGCTGCTTAATTAGTTCAGCATCACCGGTATCAATTTTGTAAATAATCGCCGAGGTACACGGTAAGTCATCAGGTTGCGGAAAACTTTCAGTTAATTTTTCTAACTGATGCCGCTGTTCAGGTGTCAATGACTGATCTAGCTCTAGTAAGCAGATATCAGAAGCAGTGATCTGGTATTTATTGGCACTGCAGTCAACAGAAATACCGAACTTCTTAATAAAATCAACATCCAACTTTAAGTTGTTTAAAATAAACGATTCTATAAAAAATGTCTCAATACTTTTTTCCTAAGAGTCACCGTTTCTGAGATATACTATTACAAAAATTGTAATCTTCATAATATGCACACGTTTCCACGCTACCTGTGAGGTAGTGTATTTAGGGTTTTTTTTTAAAGGGTTTCCCCGGTAGGCCTATTTCACCGTCTATGGTGATCCTGTTTAATTGAAAACTATTGAGTAATAAAAAATATTAGTATTGGGAATGATGAAAGCGATACAGATTTGAAAAAAGTGAGGCGAATTATTCGTTAGATTCATAATCGTCTAATATTTCAGCTTCTTCTTGTTCTTGTTCTTGTTCCTCTTCTTCTTCCTCTTGTTGGGTGCAAGTAAATTGCCTCAATAGCGATGCATCACATGTCTTCTCGTTGGTATCATACGAATCCTCTTCTGTTGGTGATTCAACATTAGAGCACGACTGGCCTTGACAATTGGTACATGCCAGAGAACAAAACAATCCGACTTTTTTGCAGCCGCATTTTGCACTACATCCGTTTTTACAATTACAAAAAATTGTGTTGAGGAGTTTTTCCGGCGCAGGTGGGAGTAAAGTCTGGACTAGTTCCAATAAATTGTCGACCAACTTCCAGCCCCAGTCTCTTGGATCTAGTTAATAACCACGCCACACTTGAACTTGATAATATACCCGAAAAAGATGTTGATGAGCAGAAGCAGAGGTTGGAGGAAGACAAGCTAATTGCACTCGTTTTTTATTACGAGTATTTTTAACAAAACATACGTATCGAAACTTATCTAAGCAGGTATTTTTTTAGGAGCTCGGTCCATTGAAAGAATAAAGTGAATTCCATTGGTGATAACTTCTAGTGGAGTTGAGTTACTCTTTTTAAAAACTTCAGCACATTGAACTTAATCTTGTTTTTCAAACATTTTAAAAACTGTTGTTTTACTCCTCTTGAAAAATGCTGACGTCGTATCGCAGCCAGTTATTGCGTGTAAAAATAGCACATGATTTTGAGACTTTGCAAAAGCTGATAAACTTTTCGATGAATATATTTCCCACTGATGTTGAGCTTTTCCAGGTTTTAAAAAAAAATAATTTTTTCGGTTGGAGTTCGAGCGGTAAGAAATACCAGTAAGTCAACATCTTCACCAACAATAATAGTTGTATTTGTCAAGTCGAATTGTTCGATTGCTGTTTCAACTATCAGTACATCAGCATCATTATTAGCTTGTTCGACCAATATATTTTCAGCGGTAAACCTTTCTTTCAACATTGAAATGAACCGAGACTTGATGTGAGTATTTGCAAGAAATTTCTGTCGACTGGTAGGAACTGTCATAAATTGATCAAATAAAATATCAGAAGATGAAGAAGTTGCTGTAGTTTGACGTCGTTCTTCTGCGGCTTTAATATTTCTCGTACAATCAGTATAGCCATCAAATACTATAGTAACTCGATGGCCAAAATGTCGACGTACATACTGAACGTATTTATCTAAAATAACACTGAATATTTCTTCGCAATCCCACACAACGCGGTGTAATAAATATCCTCCATCAATGATGTAAGTCGCATTAAAGTACCAATATGTACTCTTTGGAAACAATCGTAGATGGTTGACTTTTGTATTTTACGCATTCCAATGTCATCAAATAACGACAAAGGATAGGGAGCCAATTCAAATTCAAAATATTTTTCAATTTCATCTTCAAATGCTGCAGTAATACTCATGCGTTGAAATAATAATACAGGGTCAACTGGTACTTTTTCATCGTGAACTTTTATGGTGCTGCTCATTGCTAAAAGAGGGACTACTTTGTCAACGCGTTTTAATTTAATATTATTAAATGTCAGTCCTGTTATTTTAGACATAGCGGCAAATCCAACTTCACGAGCTTTATGGCAATTAATTTTACTATCACCAGCGACACCACTCGCAATAGAAACAATTTTGTCAACCTCCGAAAAAGGATCATGCGTTGAAAACCACTCTAGAAGCTTCCTTATGTCTTCAGCATCTTTCTTCAGTCGTGAATCATTTGTATCAACATGCTGCTCGGTCGTATCCATTCTAACGTTAGCGAGATCTTCCAATCTTTCACAAACTGTATTCATTGAATGCATACTGTAAACCCATTTACTTATGACACTCTTTTTCGTACTTCTTCCTCGAGCAATACCTCCATCTGTCTTCATAGCTTTCATCATTGACTATTCGATCACCATATCCGTTGAAGTTCCACAGCCTAATTTGTCTGAACGTCTAACAGTAAAAAATCCTTCTGTAAACTTTTTGTGAACGCTAGGATCTATCAAGCTTTGTAATCGTAGCATATCTTGCAAATATAGTTTTGCAGATTTAGCATAAGGAAAATGTCCAGACGCGTGAAAATAAGGAAGCATTTCTTTAACGCAGTTTAAATGAGCTTTCCAATCTCCCATACACTCAGTTCTTGAAAACTCTTTTGTAATTGAAATCATATTAAAATACTGTACCCATAGTTCTGCAGTCGGTCCTCGTTCTCCATATTCCTTTAGCTTTTTATTAAATTGATCAAGTAATGCTCCTGATATTTCATCATCATTTTCAATGTCACTATATGAAAGAGTGTTGTCTAATATGTGATTAACATTAACGATAAGATCTGCATCCAGGATGTCATTAATATCAAGTTCTTTTGATACTATCATTGCTAAAGTTAGCTGAAGTAGTGTATGAGCTCGAACTCCTCTCGCGAAAGCATGACCACTGAGCATTTTTTCTAATGATTTTGGTGCGTAAATCTCAGCGAGTACTTCTTTCATGAGCCTGATAGTGATTTTCAATATTTCAGAGCCGCCAGGTGCAGCTGATACAATTTCTCAAGCTTTTGCATATAGTGGTTGATCGAATGTCACAATGCATACTGTGTGACCATAACGTTTTGCATTCTCTAATACACAAAACAAAGTAGTATAAACAGTATTGTAGTTACTTGCTGGTTGATGAATAAATGGTAAAAATGAAATTTGAGATTTAGAATCATTCATATGGTTATTTATTAAACGTTCCATAAAACCACTACAACCGGGTAATGATAGATTTTTCCATTTACCATAGAACCATAACACGTCAGCTTTTCTGTGGAAAGGTACTGTTTCAGTTTCATAAACAAAATCTTGGACATTTTTTCTATTGCAACCTACTACACCGTCATTTAGATAGATCTGTATTGGCACATGAGCTTTTGCCGCGAAATCTTTTGCTGAAAGGGCTTCTCTTATTCGTGGCATAGGCTCTTCTAGTAGAACTGAATTTTTTGGAGTAAAAATTTGAATAATACCCATTATGTGAAGTGCGTTATTACCGTCTAGCGTATTTACGTTTATATCAGCATTGTCTGCAACGTATTGAATAAGTGTGCCACTTTCTGGTGGTAGGACATGAGGAAGACGATGAAAAACTGCTGCAGTCTCGTACATTATTGTATCATTATAAGATGCGCACAAACCGAAGGAGGAAAAAATTTATATAAGATATTTTGACCCAAACCGTCGATGGAAGAAAACTGAGAGACCTAATTGTAATTTAGACTTAAAAGACCTCGGCCGAACAGCAGTCATAATACTATGGCTAATATTAGTGCAAACTAATTTTAAATAATCTGAATTTGATCGTTTATTTTTTAAAATCACTCTTTCCAAAAAATGTGTCAGCGACTCTGGGATTTCATTGTTTAAATCTTTAAACATACGTCCTGGCGGGGGGTAATTAGTATTATCGAACACTGCGGATTGAGTATCTTCGCGGATGATTGCTGCAGCAGTTTCTAGAATCCTGAATCGTTCTTCTTTTTCATTCAATTTCTTTTTTCGTACCAAGCTTGATTCAAAATTTCGTGATGATTGTCTAATAAGCATATGAATGTTGATACTCCCGTTTTTTCAGTAATAATAATTTTATCACCATACTTCAACTTTAATCGCACCTTAAGCGTCCTGTTATCTAAAGTTGTATTTTTGCAAACATTTTTCAATTCGTTTAAAGTAAACTGACAGTCATCGCTACTTTCGATATAAGCGAATACTTCCTCCATGGCCTGATTCGTAGTTTCATCTTGAGGACGACCGACTTTACCCCCATTGCCTGGTTTCAAGAATAATTTATAGCAATCATTGTGATACTTAGCCTTTGCAGCAATTAAGTCATATTTGAATTCGATGCTATGGCTTTTGCCATAGCATCAGAACGAGCCCGAGCAACTTCCAAAACCGAATCTTTGAACAAAAGAGTAGTTACGTTAAAGATCTCACGGCAAAAATCGAAGGATTTTCTTTTCTCATGCTCTTCATTCAGTTCCTTACCGCAAAATAAACATAATTGTTTAAAACAAAAAGCTAATTCGCTTACGCGTGCTCTAATATGAGGAGGACTTTCTTTAGATTTACTGGGTTCTCGATCTTCGTGTTTTCTTTTATTAGCTGCAGCAATGGAACACTTTCGAGTGTAATTTTTACGACACTTCACATATATTTTCACAGATTTCTAATTTTTCAAATATTCCAAAAATTCATCAGCTCTTCCAGTACTAGCATTGATTAATGTCTTCATGTCACGATCGACAGTAACAGTTTCACCTTCAGTTAAAAGTTTACTACAAATAAAGTAAAATTCCGACATTTCCGTTATAAAACTTAAATCAGCACGAAATAGGTTACGAGGTTACGCTTAAGACTAATATACGGCCGTTGCCACGCAAACAATAGGGTACTTGACTGCAATTGAGAAATGATTCTAAATGCTTTGTTCTTACGTATAAATTAATTAATTTTTGTTAAATTTTTAAAAATCTTCAAAAAAACCATTGTTCAATTTTAAATGAACAAATTGGCGGGAAATACGATTTGGCGTAGTGACGTATGCAATGACGTCACGATTTAACTCAAACAGATGTCGCTTTCATTCATATCAACACTTGTCAACAGGGTTTCAAATTTGTACACAATATTCAGCAGTCATCAGCTCAGTTTTAGTGGTATTTACAACTTTCTACTTTATTATCTTCTTCATTTATCATCATCGTAAGATTTTCATGAAGCCCTACAAGTATTAAATGCACTTTAAGAAAACGTAACTTTAAAATTGTACGAAAAAATAAAAGCATTTTTAACATAATATTTAAAACAAGTTGATAAGGATGTTTTACGTATTAAGTGACGATGTATTCCTTCCATCAATCTTTTTTGAGTGCAAAATTAATTGCAAACCAAAAAGTTCAAAATAAATTACAAAGAAAAACAACTTCTCTTGGTCAATTAGAATTGTAAAAATGTCACAATGAAAATGCAATTTGTCATAGACAAACCGTAACTAGAGTAATAAGATCTGCTATTAAAAAATGACGTCATTTTCAAATATCACTGCGTTTTTAACCATTTAAATGAAGGCTAAAAATTTATAATTTCGAAATCGAATTTTTAAGTAACTAAAGAATATTTTTATTTGTCACTACTAAAATTGAATATATTTAAGGACAGTACATAAAATTATTCAACATTTAAAACAAATTTTGAATACAGTCAAGTACCGTATTCAATAGAAGACAGATGATAGCCATATTTTGTGTATGCAACTTATATTAACCGATAGAAAAATATTTTACTTGTATTACAGCTTCAGTGATGTGTATACGTGGCGTACTTAAGAGGCTTGTACACGAGCAATAAAACTGACACATATTGCCGGAAATATTGCTGAAAATTATGGCCCGGCCACATTTCGGCAATATGTTGCCGGCAACTATGGCTGGGCAACATGTGACCAAATATATCCCAACATCGATTAGCCACAGTATTGCAGTGGACCTAAAATTCAAAAACAGTCGACAGTAATGCGAGAACCAATACCAATAACGACAAGATTGGCAGTCACGTTACGATTCTTGGCGACTGGAGGCTCCTATAAATCTTTAGTGTCCTTATCCAAAGTGTCTGATTGTTCAGACACTCTAAATAAGTACAGACTAGGCTAATAACCTCTAGCTAAATGTGCTTGTAAACGAGCAACATTTTACGGCAATGTGTGGCCGGCAACAGTGGCCGGGCAATATTGCTCGAGGTTCAGAAATATTTCCAGCAATATATTCGTATGGCCCGGCAATGTGGCTGTATGGCCGGGCAATATATTTCATATTGCAACTACTGGCTTGCGTGTTGTCGGTGTCTGAGCGAAAATATATAAACATTGCCCGGCCATATTACTTTTACCTACAGGTTATTAGCCTAGTCTGTACTTATTCAGTGTCTGAATACTCAAATACTCTGAATAAAGACTTACAGGAGTTTTCAGTCGCCAAGAATCGTAGCCTATAATAGGTCTCGTCCCGTTCTTATAGTATAGAATAAAAAAAAGTTTTTGATTTAAATTATTTCACTGCTTTTCTTCCTCCTCCTTATTTTGGGTGAAATATTAGCATCGTCGGTAGAGCATTCGGAATTGCATTTTTAGCACGATCAATTTTTTTGCAATTGATTTGTGTACTATTATAGGGAGTCTAAAACCAGGACCGGAACTACAGTTATTACGAGGGAGGGGGGAAAACTTTGCTGTTGGCGCCCTCCCTGAGAAAAACGCCAAATTAAACATTTTGGCGCACCGATAAGTGCCGAACAAAAAAAAAAACATTAAATTCGTTTTTAGCGTCCCCATTGCAATAAGTAAGTGGCGCCAAAACCGTTTCGGCGCCCCTCAACTTGCGTTTTGTCACCCCTAGCAACTTGCAGAGGGCACGTGCCTAAAACCAAAATGGCGTCATCCTAGAGGTTGTGTAAAGCCGCCATATTGAAAAAAGTGTTTTCCCAAATACCTCGTGAACGGCTGGGCCTGCAATAAAAGTACAAGAATCATTTTTCATAGAAAATTGAATTTCCCAACTTTTTTCTTTGAACTTTTTGTTCTAAAGTAATTATTTCAAAAATTATGACGCTTTTATAAAACCAATTTTTGGTTTTTGATAAATAATTTAAAAATGATTAGCGCTTCGTTGGTTCAAGTTATTATAAAAATTGTAGAATGTACAATTCTCTACAAATTTTGTTTTAAACATTCTTTTCCAAATCTTTTAGTTTATGAGATACCATGTACGAAAGACTTGAAAATGCGGGTTTTTTGTATCATAATAGAAACGTTTTTGATGATATCAAAAAATACCCCTGTCGCAGCATCTGCATAACATAGCGAATTTCCAAATTTTGGGGACTGGCGGATCTCATCTAAGAACTGTACCTATTTAAAATAGTTTAGCTTTCTAAGAGTAAAAGATTTTTTAAAATCGGCTGGGTAATTAGTTTTGATATTTTTGGAACCCAAGAACCCGAACGGACTTTGTGCAGCATAGTTGTATCCATCTAAAATAATTTAGTTCTCTAACAGTGAAAAAATTTTCAAAATCGGTCGGTTAGTTTATTTTTTACAATAATGGGAACAGTAAACCCTGGCGGAAATCATACAACATAACCTTTATTCATCTAAAATAATTTTAGTAAAAAGTTTATCCTAACAGTAAAAAACGGGTCCTAGGGATCTCATATAACTTATGGTAGTTCGTAAGGTTCTTGTGGACATCATTTAATTACTTAATGAATTCAAATACTTTAACTTACTAACGGTGAAAAAATTTTCAAAATTTTCGACATTCGCTAAAAAAATCATTGAAAAATATTTGATATGTTTCGATCAATTAATGGTCAACATCAGCAAATAAAAGTTACTAAAATCGAAGAAAAGAATGAGTTATTTGTCCGTAGAAATTAAAATACAAATTCTGAAAACGAGCAAAGAAATATTGAAAAAACTAGATCGGCAAAACATTCTGACAAATAACACTACCCAACTAATACTTGCCAATTTGAATGAAACTTAACATACTTATTAAACAGCGAAAAATATTAAATACGTGTTTTTTTATTTCGGCTAAATACGCTTTTTAGGGGTAGAAAACACCATTCAACCTCTGTAGATGAAAACAGTTATAGCTAAATATTTTTGAAACGGCATATTTTTTGAAAAAAGGGCTGAGTACCAAATTTGTAGAATTTAAAGCGATGCACTTGATAGTGACCCTGAAATCGATTTTCAAGGTCAGTTGAAAATGATTAGCCATTGCCGAACTTTGACCATATCCTGTACCTATAAGCAGTAATTTCATGTATTGACTCAATCTATCTTCAAAATTGATTTGTTGCGTTATTTTTCTAAAATAAAAAAAATAAAAACCTGACGAAATGAAAAAATAGGCGCAAATTTATAGAAAAAATTAGAAGAAAACATTTTTGTAAGTAATTTTAGAAGTTAAGAAAAGATTTAATATCACTCCAATTGTAAGTTAAACATTAACTTTATGTTATATTAGAAATTTTCAAAATTTTTTAAAATTTTTATTGCTACTCTATAGTTATCATATTAGGAATTAAATTCAACATATGATTAACTATTATTTTTCCGATTGCGATTGAGCAAGTATTTTTCAAAATTACTTCTTGATCACTTATTTTCTATCTTGCATGTGAAATTCGTTCGAATATACTTTGAACCATTTAGGGATGAAAAGTAAACTACTCCTTTTGAAAAATATTAAATGATTTTCAAATGACTTTGGAAATTGACCTCAAGGTCAACTTCAAAGTCAAGTGCATCACGAGAGTCAAGTGCTTCAAGATCATCAAGTGCATCACTTTGAACTCTATAACTTTGGTCCTAAGCACTTTTTTCAGAAAATATATCGTACCATAATCCACTTCTATGTTGATTCCTGGTCTCTTTTCCTGCGTTTCTAATATTTATGTCAATAAAAAATGTGCTACCGTAGACAAGGATGAATAGGTACGCATTCCGACTTCACACCGTATTTTTTTGTATTTATTTTATGAGTACCTAATCTTTAATATATTAAAAATTTACGCGAAGATGGTCACTTTATCAGCAGTATCCAAAAAAATTTAAAAATATCCGTGGTTTTTGAAAAATTAACAAAAATCGTATAATTTCTTCTCTATGAAAAATTGGGGTCAAAAGAGACGAGAAAAGAGTAAATGGGGACAACCCGTAGGGTCGACCAAAATTGAAATTCTAATATAAAATAATTTCGAACTTTTTGTATTTATACATTCAAAAAAGAAATAATAGGTACTTGATGATTTTCTGTAAAAATAAACGTAGAATCTAAAATAAAGTTTATATACTCCTGTCGTTTACCCCTAAGTTTATATTCCTCCTATTCTTATTTTAGTTCAAAAAATAATTTTTCAAAAGACTAAGACATAATAATTAATAACAGTGAGATTCTACGTCCATTTTCAGACTTTTGTTTATTAAATTGCGTAAAAGCTAGTAAATGCAATAACAGATATGATGAATTTATAAGGATTTTCTTGTACTACAAAATCTTAAAAATATGGAAACGCGTACTTTTTTTTCGTTAATTGTGTTTTATTCTTTTGCACAAAATTTTAAAAATACTTTATTTTCTTAAGAAAGGGAGGCAACTTTAGTCACAGATATGCCTATGAACAGTTTTTGGTAATCCGGGCAAAACGAAAACACTTTTTAAAATTTTTTTATTGTTAAAATCGAAATGTTCTTTTAAAGAGGGTTAAAATTACCATATTTTATATTAAAATTTTAACACAATCACTCCCTAATTAACGAGCCTTACTTAATATTAGCAAATTGAGAAAAAACACGTCAATTAGATTTTTTTACACAGATTTTATTTGTTATATAATTCAAAAGGATATTTTAAAAATGTGTATGAATGGCTTTCATTAAATAAATTTCAATATATTTTCCATTTATTTTAACAGTGGAATGTCCTTATTAGTGGCTATACTTTCGGCTTGGAGCGAATTAGACGAAGATTTTCTTCTAAAACCAAATTTAATAATTAATTAAAGAAATAAAAAAAAATTTGTGGATTTCCTACCGTTCAAATATAATCTTTATTGTATGTAAAAATGTTATTACATTTTTTCAAAAAACTGTAAGTAAACTGTAAAATTTTCTTTACAAATATGTTAAAATAGAGAAATGTTTCCTTTTTAATTTATTTTTAACTCTTTTTAAATGATTCACTTTAAAATTTTTTAATATTTCTTAATCGAAATTTCATAAAAGAATGTGTCAAAATTTAAAAAAATTTTTCTTTGTTAAAAAAAAAAATTGAATGTGCAAAATTATTTAATATTAGAATGCTCTGATTATACAATTCTAATCATAACTGTATTGTCAATTGGATAAAAAATTACGTAAAAATATTATTGTTTGAATATGATTTAACGTAATTTTTATACGATTGAAGCAAACTCTTATTAATTTTAGGAAGGTGTAAATATAATCTAAATTCTGATCATATCACATAACAGATATCGTCGGGATTTTTTTTGTAAAAAAAAATGGAACAGAGATACATTATAAAAACATTTAACTGACAGAGAAATAGAATATAGCCGAATCGTTAAATTGGATTAAAAAAATCATGACACGCTACTTATAAAGCGGCTTTTTTCGAATTTAGCTCGCAAAAAATGAGACAGAAAAAAAAAGAATGCGAGTGCGAGTGAAATGGAGAACGACATATTTCCTAGTTTTTCTCGAAAAGTAAGTAATTTAGAGCAACGGTATAAAAACATTTTTTATGCGTTTTACCTTTTACAATGGCTTAGTGTAAAAAAAAATTTGAAAAATTGCTTAATTCTGGCAAAAAACTCATTTTGTTGACAAAAAACGCCCGGAAAACCTACTTCTGGGCATCCGACGTGTCTGGCTAACGAACTCATCCAACGATTTGGAAAATCGAATTCGCACACAAAATTTCATAAGCATTAAACGCTTCGTTCGAGAGTTATCGCGCGGATACATATATATATATATATATATATATATATATATATATATATATATATATATATATATATAAATTTTAGTGAATATCATTTTCGTATTCTAGGGACCTCAAAACATATTTCTGATATGGTCTCGGGCTTAGGTCGCACCATGACACCTGGCGTAAAAGCTGAATTTCCAGTTTTGGAAATTCGCTAAAAGAAACGTTCAAAAAAAAAATGAACGTGCCTAGTTACAAGATATCATCAATTAATTATTAACAATTTGTCAATCTACGTTGTCAATATTTCTTTATTTAAACATAAAATTATGGTTTTTTAACAATGAATAATTGGTCTAATGAGAAAACCATTGATTTTATAAATGAAATTCATTTAAATCCGGCTCTGTGGAACGTTGAAGCAAAGGAATACAAAGATCGGAATGCCAAAAAAGACGGTTGGGAATTGATATCAAAGAAATTTAATATCAATTGTGATGAGGCGTATAAAAAATTTCGAAGCCTGTGAACGTATGCAAAAAGTGAACAAAAGAAAAAGAAAAGTGGTAGTGCAGGAGGAAAACATACCACTTGGTTTGCATTTGATGCCATATCATTTATACTTTCTCGAGATATCTCAGATCCAGGAATGGATAGCGAAAATACAACAGAAATAGTAAGTACATATATTTTATTAATATTTTACAAAATATTTATAAATATTTAGATACTCCTATAAGATATTGTTTAATGTAAATAAAATTTCAAAACTGCTAATTTTATTATGTATATTTAAAAAAAATTCATTAAAGCATGTAGTATGTTATACACAAAGGGACTAAAGTGTGAGTTTTAATCCCGGGTGTGAAGTTGAGTCCCGACTTTAGTCCTGTAGTATATTACTATTCTTTGCAATTCCGGATAATATAAAATTGTAAAAATTACGAAAATTACTTAAATGTCATTCAGATTGTATGTAATAATATTCCATCAAGTACACGGTTAAAAATCTTGGACTAATTTTTAATCCAACCTTAACTTACTGGAAAAACTAAATATTAAAATACTAAAATTAAATCCTGCCTTTATATTAAAATATTTCCAATATTTTTTGGTATTCAAGTTTAATCTATTTATATTATTTCCCAAAATTTAAACCATTTTTTATTAAAATATAAAAATATTGAAATCACAAGAATACTTAGATTTTAATCTTAATTTGGATTCAATCAGATCCAAATATGTATCAGTGTGTTCTCTGTTGGTGTTGTCAGTGACAAGTGAATACCCAGTTTGTTATTATGTCCTCACTCCAACCTATTTAATTTATAATATTGTTTTCTCTGTTGGTCTCCAGCGAGCTGTTCGGTTGGTTCGGTTGGGTAGTTGACTAAGTTAACATCAAGGAATATTTCCCACGGAATATCAAAATATATGTATATGTATGTACAAATGCGTCACCAATAAGCCACACACACGACACACACAACTCGTAGCTTCAACTATTTTGTTTGTTTCGTAACTTGAGAGTCGGGCTTAAAGCATTTAAAAATGTAATTTCAATTGTTTGTATAAAGTCATTTCTCTTATTAAATAAATTACCGTTCATTCCCAAAATGTTTTCTTTTTATTGAAATTTTGAATTTTCTTTTTATTGAATTACAACTGACATGGATCCCTGAAATAATAGTCGATATTGTTTATCAATATAAAAATTCAAATAAATTATTTTTTAATTCAGGTTTTTATACAAGGTACGTAATATCGATTTTAAGTATAGAACGATATATGGAAAAATAAAGTATTCTGATTTTTTTCATCTATTTTCTAGGTGCGTAACTACTATGAAATCGTTTGGTGTAAAGCTGTAAAACATAGCTGATTTTGATAATGGAATGATTATTGATAGATGAGCGGTATGGTAATTTAGATAACGTATTTTCCCCGTTTGGTTTCGAATTCAAGATCTACCAAACAAGAGCGAAGGGTTCTGATTTTTATTTATATCAAAAATACAATTATTTACCCGGACAACTTCGGCGATGTAATGTTGCAGTCAGCGTAGAATTTAAGCACTTCAATTATGTGGTAAGTCTTTACAACTAACATTTAACTGACAATAATTCTACTTATTTTCCTCTTTATTTACAGGTTTTATTATGCTGTTATGAAAAATTATAGTTCAAGAAAAAGGAAAAATCAGAAGAATCTACTGAACAAGTTCAAGAAGAAGCAGACCATGAGCTAAGCTCGGAAAATCAATTTTTTTTAGAAATTCACGTTTATTTTGTTTATTGTGAAAAAAATCAATAAAATGTTGGTAATACAAAAATGCAATTGAGTTTCAATATAATCTTCATTACAATATTTAGTAATTCAAATATTAAACTTTAATACAGACAGTATTAAAATTTCAAACCAAGGAAACCTATTTTTTAATACATATTTGGTTTAAAATGTAATCCACCGTTACTTATTTTTAATACCTTTTGAATTTAGAATCGTAATATTCATAGTATTAGTTTGTAATACAATTGGAATAAAATTTGGTTTTGTGACTCTAAACCAAGTTCAATTAACTTTTAATATCAGTTGTATTACAATGAACTTTTTAATAAATGGAACCGATTAGATTTTAATAAAATTTTGGTGTTGCCATATATATAACCTCTGTAGATTACTTATTAAACCAATATTTTTAACCGTGTAGATATTCTATAGTTACAAATGCGCTTAGGAGATCCTATCCTTAAATCTATAGTATAGGGTTTGCAAATATTCTCTGTTAACGGAAAAGCACCATCGACAAGAAAAACAAAAGGAGTTAACATTTCTCTACCAGTAAGGGGTTCCGCTTTTGGTATATTTAGAGCATTGTTCAAAAGAGCTTTCCCAAAAGTTGTGTGCCTAAAAACTTCACCATCAGAAATTCTGCCCTGACATCCTACACGAACGTACAAAAATGTATAATTTGCATCAACTACAGCAAATAATACGATACTGAAAAAATTTTTGTAATTGATATATTTGCTTCCACTGTTAGGTGGACACACAACTGCAATATGTTTTCCATCCATTGCCCCAAGACAGTGTGGGAAATTCCAACGATCTTCGAAATCCTTAGCAATTACTTTCCACTGTTCTTCAGATGAAGGTATCTGAAAAATAATACTTTAATGTAAAATCTTGTTGGAAAAAAAACAGACGAGTCGTAACCATAGGGGGTAGAGATAATATAAAATAACTCTGAGGAAAAATGTTGATTATTCAAACATTATTCTTTTATACTAATATATATATATATATATATATATATATATATATATATATATATATATTATATATATATATTATATATATATATATATATATATATATATATATATATATATATATATATATATATATATATATACACACTCTACAATTAATGTAAGTAATACACAGCAGTTATCATTTTTTATTTTTTCTAGATAACAGAGACTCTAGAAAATGAGATGTTGGAAATGGAAGATACAGCTGATTCCTTAAATTTAACGGAATCTGTTCCAGCTTCTACCAACATTTCAAAAAAGAGGAGGAAGGCAAAAGTTATCCATGATACCCTTGAAAAGGCAGTAAATATAATAAATGAAAGTGGAAAAAATAAAAATGACTCTTCTTGTTTCGGAGAATTCGTTGCTAACAAGTTAGTAACATACGACAAATGCACTCGTTCTTATGTGGAATTTCAAACAAGTAAAATTTTTTTTGAAGCAGATATGAAGATGTTAAACGGTAGTTCAAACAGCAATATTGCATCTCCAAGTTTACTAAACATGCAAAACATCTCCTATCCAGCATCGGTAGACAAAAATTGTATTCCTGGTTATTGGTCTCAATCTGCCGGTACTTCAAATAGTTTCTGTTTAGATGTCACTTCAACGCCCTCAAGACAGGCAAGTGTTACTCCCGAACCCAGTTATCAAACTGGGGATTGGCTCACAAATGCCACACTCACAAATTCACTCGCAAAAAACAACAGTCAAAGTCAATCGGAAAATTCAAATAAATCTACTACAGCTTACAAAACATTGTCTAAAGTGTGTTGGAATAATATTGATTTGTATTAATTTTTACATGTAATAGAATACTTGACTGAAATTGAAAAACAAATTTTTTTAACTTCAGTCAAACATACATATTTGTACAAGACATCTAGAATACTGAATACCTTGATTTTCTGAATATCATTTAAGTGATTTTTTTGAATATTAAAAGCTATTTTAAATTGGGGTTTGATGACACTAAAAGTATAATTTTTAAGGATATTTTGGAGTAATGGTCATCAAGGAAAACAGAAATGTGATTTTTTCCCCCTAAAGGCTACCGGTTTCGACTTATCGTCTTCTTCACGCCTCTGAGGAAAATTTATTGATATAAAAGTACATAGATAAAATATAAAAAATATATAAAATATATTACATGAGGTACTTACATAATTGTATTTATGTCAGACTGACATTTGAAAATAAAAATAACACCACTGATTAAAAAAGTTTAAAAACAGTTTAAAACAACGGGTTGCGCGGTTTCTTGCACCGGGTGTGACAATGTTTACATTGGAAACACGAAACAACATCTTAGTGAGCGGATGAAGCAACACAAAAACAACGTTAGGCAAGCCAATATGGTGTCAGGACTGGTACGGCATTCTTGGGATAATGGGCACAACTTCAACTTCGACAACCCCATGGTGCTCCAACGTGAATTCAATTATAAGAAGAGATTCTTCATCGAAAGCTGCTGGATCAATACCGTACAGCCAAATTGCAATCTCTATCAGGACGCCATCTCCGCAGACAATACATACACCCGTAACTTTGACAAGATTATTTCTGCCATTGTTAAAAACACCAAAGTTGCGCACACTCACTAAAAATTTTTTTAAAAAATTAAATAATTATGATCATTCACCTTAATTTTATTAGAAGGCACTTTGTTTTCGGAACTCATCGTAGCAATACTTACTTTTCATTTAAAATATTTTAACATTAATTCACAAATACTTTCATATTATCCTTATTTGTTTTTTCGTAATGCACAATTTTTTCGTGATGCACAGTTTAATTATATATTTCTTTAAATTATCTATATTTCTAAATAATTTTCTTCATATTTTTAATCATTTTTAACTTTAAATGTTGTTTTAAACTGTTTTTAAACTTTTTTAATCAGTGGTGTTATTTTTATTTTCAAATATCAGTCTGACATAAATACAATTATGTAAGTACCTCATGTAATATATTTTATATATTTTTTATATTTTATCTATGTATTTTTATATCAATAAATTTTCCTCAGAGGCCTGAAGAAGACGATAAGTCGAAACCGGTAGCCTTTAGGGGGAAAAAATCACATTTCTGTTTTCCTTGATGACCATTACTCCAAAATATCCTTAAAAATTAAAAGCTATGTTTAATACTAGGTACTTTTCTAATTTTTAATAAATAAATATGTTTTGACTTACTTGAATTAATTCTTTCAATCCTTGTATTAAAGCTGCACATACTTCCGAAACAATGGGAGAAATTGAACAATCAGACACTCTGAATAAGTACATTAAAGACTTATAGGGGTCTCTAGTCGCTAAGAATCGTAATGTGATTGCCAGTCTTGTCGTTATTGGTATTGATTCTCGCATTACTGTCGACTGTTTTTGAATATTAGGTCCAATTTTTTGAAGAAAGTAATCAAAGTCGCTTTTTGACATTCTAGTGAAGTTGTTGAATAAATAATTATCAAAAATTAATTCTTTGCTTAAATTTTGTAGCGTTTCTCTTTTGTTTAGGTAGGGTCGAATCCAGGTTCTTCTCTTTTTTAACTTCTTATAATTATTTAAAACTATATATGCAGCGCTAATTAACACTTCTTCAAAGTGGGCCATTATTGCCACGTTTACATGTAAAATTAACAGCAATACTGTGGCTGATAGATGCCGGGATATATTTGGCCACATGTTGCCCAGCAATAGTTGCTGGCAACATATTGCCGAAATGTGGCCGGGCCACAATGTTCAGCAATATTTTCAGCAATATTTAGCAATTTTATTGCTTGTTTACAAGCCTCTTAAAAGTAATATGGCTGGGCAATATTTATATATTTTCGGTCAGACACCGACAACACCGGCAACACTTAAGCCAATAGTTGCAATATGAAATATATTGCCCGGACATGCAGACACATTGCCGGGCCATACGAATATATTGCCGAAAATATTTCTGAATCTCGAGCAATATTGCCCGGCCATTGTTGCCAGCCACACATTGCCGTAAAATGTTGCTCCTTTACAAGCACCTTTAATGCATATTATGAAGATTACAACATTTTCAACTTTTATAATAGTAATATCTCCGAAACGGTGACTCTTAGGAAAAAACGTATTGAGACATTTTTTATAGATAATTATATGATCTACAATTTTTGTCTGAGCTAATTTTATGACAAAACTTACCATTTTGCTGAAAAACGTGAAAAAAACCATTTTTGGCCCCTTTGACTTTGAATAAAATTTTTTCCACGTACAGGATCGATGAAGACTTTTCAACACTTATTTATAATGGTGTTCCGAACATTCGCATTAACTTTCAGCTCTCCCCTAATTTTTGTATCTTTACTACTATTTTTAGAGCTAAATTGATCGGATTACTGAGTTGGCATAAAGGTAGTTGATTATGCTTTATTTGCTCATAGAGTCGGGAGCTCATTCCTGAAGTAGATGCACCAGAGTCCAATAAGCCCAAAACTTTACGCACAGAAATAGTTAAACGGACATACGGACGAAAATCGTTCATTACTGTGATAAACGAATACATCGAATTCAACGAAGTATCAGATGGAGATGGAGAAATATAAAATTGACGTACGGTTTGCAACCAGGTGGTCCATTCGTGGGAATCACGCTTAAGAGATGGAGGGAGAACCGATTTTGAACGTTCGGAGAGCAACCTACGGCTCAAGCGATGCCTTAATTAATGTTTAAAGACTGGTTGCATTTTGTGCAAGTCTTAACCGTAACGTTAGGAGTACCACAACGATAGCAATATAGGTTTTGCGGCTTCGTACAATCACGGAAATGGTGACCTGTTTCGCTGCAGTTGAAGCATTTAAGCAAGCTGACAAAACCAACAGACCAATTTACAGAGGTATTGGTAGGTGATTGCTGCGAGGTAGATGGGTAAGCGCGCGATACATTACTGGTCTGAGTAGGTGCATGATCTAACTTGACTCGATCAAGTTGCGCACAAACGGTATAAAGTTTGTCCATGGTATCACACAAACTGGTGGATACCAACAGAGCATTCTCTCTAGATAAAGCAGAAGTAATGATGTCGATTTTTCGTAAATCGTCAGGAGGAACAGCTAATCGAGGAAACAGCTGTTTCAGATGGACGTATAAATCAACAGCTCGCTCGTTTTGACCCTGTTTGATGGTATAAGTAGTTTTCCAAATAGCATCATCGGAGGTGGATAAGCCATGGTGTCTGGCGTATTGAGTCTAATAACTGGTGGCGTAGTGAGTCTAATAACTGGTCCCATGACTGAATGTCGGGTTTAGTGGTACGATACCAAGTAAGGGTAGGTCCTTTGAATCAATCGACTGCTGAGGTAAAAAGGTCATTGTGTGACGCGCTGCAGCAAGTTCATGAATTCGGTCGATAAATTCTTGAACAACGCCAACACCAGAGAATCGGACATTCCATTTAAAAACTGGTGGAAATTTATGTGGAGACAAAACAGGATTGACAGACGTAGGGACATGGACGAGAAACTGTCTAGTACTTTCAAGAAGTTCCGCATCTAAATTATTAAAAGACTCTACCAATAATTCGGCCTGTTCTAAATAAGGGGCAGTAGTGTCGTCTCCAAACTGGCGATTTTTCACTAAATCTAACCGACAGTATGCAATACGGTTCGACAAATGCTGGTATTCAAGAGAATCTTCCTGACCGACAAACAACCGGACATCAGCACAAATTTGCGTGTATTTAGCACGCAAGTTACCTAATTCACCTACTAATGGTGGACTAAATGTACGATCAGGTTCTAACCCTGAATTCAAACAGAGGTCATTTGTCTAGCTGTAAGAGCTGTAGCGGATCTTCCATGGGTCATGATCTCGTACATAAGCTCATCGCGTTTTAAGTCAACGTATGAAATGTCAGCCTGAGCGTCCATAATTAAATTTTCTTTGACGTAAGGGAAAATAAAAGTAAATAATAGGAGATAAAAAGATACAAATAAGTAAACTTACTAAGATAAATAAACGAAGTTAAACGGACTTACGGTTTACGCCCACAAACAAACAAACAAAAAATTAAAATATCCAACGTAAATAACTGACGCAATTGACGTTTGGAACTGGCAACAGCTGACTTACCTAAAATTTGGAAAAAATTATTAATTTCAAAATTCAACAAATTAAATAAAATAATAGTTAAATCAGATAACAATTGTGCCAATTGAAATTTCTTTTATTCTGCCCGGAGTTGGGACGCCAAAATTTTATTAGATAAAGATAAGGTACAGAAATTTAAAAATAAACAAGGGTCATTTCGTTTCAAACCATCCAATAAAAACATAAAATGTCACCCATGACCTCAGATAAAATGGTGTAAACAAAAATTTTTAATTTTGGGAAATTATTCCAAAAAACTCCTTTATTGAGCTTCCAGACGTCGGACGTGTCTGAGGAATATTAGCGGGTAAAAAACCATTATTTTTGTTCCAGATTATTTTAGTTTACATCTTTAGGATAAATTTAAAAAAAAAAATTACTACGCTTACTACAATGCCTTTGGTCAATAATCACTTTTAAAAATTTTTTGTTTATCAATTAAAAAATGTCTAAAAATTTAAGTCTAACAAAGCATTACATAGAAACATGAAGTGATAATTAACCAAATTTATTTTTCCTGTAATCTCCTGGCTTTTCTGAACATTTTGATGAAAAAATTATTGCTTTATGTTAAATATTACAGAAGTTATGGATTTTTTTAATATAATAACGTCACCGAAGGTGATACCACAGAAACATCATTTTAACCCTGTTTTGCTAAATTTCAAAAATTCATAACTTGAAAACTATGTATTAGAGATAATTTTTTTAAATTTTGTACAGATGATTAGAATGGTTAAATAAACAAATAAAAAAATTTTCAGCTAAATCTGAGCTCGTGGGTGACATGACCTGGATTAAGTGGCGTGTAATAACCCACAAATTATTTAAAATTCAAAACAAAACTATTTATTGTACTAGCTCAGTGGTTACAATTAATAATTTTTTTTTTTTTTGTGTAAGAGACTTTGAATTTCTCAGGCGTGTAATTATGTAAAAGAAATTTCACATTAGCATCATTTTATTTTAAAAAAATTCAAAATTTCAACAACTGTACGAATATCACAGAATTAACAAAAAATCACAGAAGTAGTTAAATATGCAATAAAAAAACTTTAGTTATCTGTTAAGCTGATAGTAAAAACATGTAGTTGGATACAAAATAAATCCCGGTTGGAAATTAAACGATTCTATACAGCAATAATAAAAGAAAAATAAGAAATATTATGACAACTACCAAGAAAAGAGAAAAAAAAGTAAATTAACGAAGCGTTTATTTTAAAGATACACAGGACCTTACAAAAATAAATAGTAGTACGAACCACGAAAATTAATACAATAAGCAAAATGCTACAAAAGTGAAAACTTATTTGATTCAATTTAGTTTTAAATTCAATTTGTTTAAATAAGCCATTTAAACCTATGTTATCAAAATAGATTGATTTCAGTTGTCAAAAAAAAGTTACATAACTATTATTTTTATTTAAATTAATTAACAAAACCGATAGGGTAATGTACAAATTTTTAGGGGAACAAAATGAAAAAATAATTAACAATTAAAGTTCATGTGCACACAATAAAGAAAATTCGGGGCGCGGGAATAGAGTTAGTTCACAGTTACGTAATTAATTAGGAAGTTTCATATACACGTTTCACAAAGGGAAAATGATGTTGGATTCAAAAAAGAATAATACTTATCTCATTGCTCCAGAAGTTGTAGGAGATGACATTTAGCTATCGATTGATGTTGAAACTATACAGCTATCCCTGGAACGGATCCTTCCAAATAAGAGATAGACAGGTTACGAACTAAATACCAGATCAGTGCTCCATGATTCGACAAACTTGTTAATTACTTAATTACTTGTTGGTTACTATTTCGAAACACATGAATTGTATTTTTGCTTGCATAAATGATGGTTAAATCACATGTCCCCTGTATACAAGAAAATTTACTAGCACTGTTCAATAGTCACAGGTTTAACATTAATATGAATTTTGTCACTTCACCTTATTACAATAAATACATTTTTAAATACACAAAACAATAAAAAAATTATTGTTACAGACAATAATTACATAAATGAAAACCATTAATGAAATAATTAAACAAAGAATTTTTTTACTTGTATACCAGAACCAAACGTCGTACGAAGGCAATTGAATAAAAGAACTTCTTGTTAGTCAATTCGTCTTTTATAAACAGATTTTCCCAGCAAATCAAACTGAAAACTGATTGAATTATATCGATTTTAGAGGAACCCTACCGACGTCTTTTGCAGGCCATTAATCAGAAAGAAATAATTACACGTACAGTGGCGTACCAATTATGTTTATAAAAAATTATTTTTATAATTTTTTGTTTTTTTGAATTTAATGCGATTTACTAAATAATTTTACGTGCAGAACGTAACAGTATATATTAACAAGTTTGCCAAAATGATAATGAGAACTTTAATTTGGACTACGAAATTTTAATTTTTTTTCGGAATTAAGTTGTATTCAACTAATTAACCCTTTCCCGCTCGACAGTTTTAGATCATTACAATTCTACGATACATTATTTTTAACAAATCATTCATAATCACATTTATACGGTATAAAAGTAAAAAACAATCGATAATTTTAACACTTTCCTCATTTCACGTATTTCCAAGAACGTACTCATTTAACGTAAAATGTTTGGTCATCGATAATGTACTAGATTACAATTAAAAACGATTTCTTTCTCTGTAATAAAAACTAGCATAATTTTTATAAACTGAGCACTCAAATTGATATGAGAATGAAAATTCTGGTTTTCTAAGTATTCATTTTAAGAAACACTTTTATAGGAATAAAAAATTAATGTTGCGTTAACCCTTCTACTCCTAAATAAAAGCATTCAAGCAGTTTAAAACATTTTTTTAATAAAAATCGATAGTTTTAAACAATTTAAACAATTTATTAAATAAAATTTATTAATATATAAGTTCAGTAAGTTCAGTAAGATGACCTGCGCAATAGTACGAACCGTATACGTCTTATATACATAAGGTGGAAATTGTAAAAACACTTAAAAATTATCAGTTACAGGCAAATACTAAAAAATTATTTTATATAAATATTTCTAAGCAACGAATTGAAAATGTAATTTAACACATCATCGATAAATACGTATATAGGATGGAAAGTAAATAACTCTCATCCTTTTAAAGAGCCGCACAAAGCCCCCTGTAGACACTAAAACCATAGGAATATTTTTCGGAATTAAGTTGTATTCAGCTAATTAACTCTTTCCTGCTCGACAGTTTTACATCATTACTGTTCAAACGATACTTTATTTTTAACAAATCATTATTAATATGGGTAAATACTTATTGATAAGAATTACATATTTGCACATATGTTCATTTGCGTCAGAATGTCGATAGGACAATGCAATTTAATTGCCTATATTCAGAGGCACGTAAGAACATTACATATGTTGGGTAATTTTGAAAAATGAATGCAAGCGGTACACTAAATTGTAGCGTAAGATTTTAAAAATAAATAAATTAAATAATGATTGACGGGTTGGTCATTGGTAAACTGGGGGAGATTTGTGTTGGTGTTAATGGGCAACATCTGGTTTCCCAAGATGTTACGGGAAAGGGCAGAGATCGGCAGTGGAAATTACGAGGCCAGATGGGTCGGTCCCTTATTAAAGTTTACTTCCCTGAAAGTCGAAAAGGTTTTTTTTAAAAAAAAAAATAGAAATTCGTTAGTTCTCTAACAGATGACAATTTATTTAGATTTTTAAAAGAAAACCCGGGAATAACAATTCTCCAGTAAATTTTCTTTGCAAATACAAAAGTTACATTTAAAAATATAATAATACACTTTTGTAACTTTTGGAAATAATGTATTAAAAATATAAATTTGTAACTTTTAAAATAATAAAATATATAATTTTAAAATAGAATGTTCAAATGAAATATAATTTACAGCAAATTGGTTTCTTTTAATTTTTTTGAATTTAAAAATTTCATCCCAGAATTTTAAGCTCCTTTTTTTGTATAAATTTATAAAATTGAAATAATTTTTGTTTATTTTTAAAGTACGTTAATTAATTCATTTCTGACTTTACAACTTTGCTAAAATAGAAGTTTATATGATAAGTACCAAGAATACATTTAGAGAAAACATTTGAATTTGAAATAAATTAGTGAAAGTATATTTTACGCCGCTATTACACTGTCATAGATATATGTCAAAGTTTTATTTAATCAAAGAAATATTATAGTGTAATAAGTCAACTTTTATAATATAATATTTCTGTAACCATAGTTAAAGCTACTTATTAATATTTGATCATAGATTTGATCAGAGATCTTTGACATATATCTATGACAATGTAATAGCGGCCTTAAGATAGCGTGAGGGCTGAATCCTCCAGCGAAAACATTCAGACGACACGTGTGGAGCTTTGTATAGATATATGTATAATTTTTTTTTATTTAAATCCGAACGGTTGTGAGAAAATATGCAAAATATGCGATAATAAAACGACCGAAATAAACTTATCACTAAATGAAAATATAAATATGGTACGAAACTACTAAACTAAGGGATAACTCGATTTTGATACCGTAGCATAATATAGTATTTCCAAGCGAACTAAACTAAATATTAATTGAAATATGAAATTTTGAAATTACTAAACTAAAGGTTTACTCGAATGTATCGCTGCGGACAGTTCCGATACCATAGCATAACATAGTAATTTCGACCGAAATGAATTATATGCTAAATTAGTTGCTGCCAGCGTTCGAGACGAGTATTTTCGTACTCCGAACAGGGACGTTTCCAGCAACGTTTGAAAAATTTCTTAGAAACTAGGCATACTAAATATAATAACATATAAACTTTACGAAAATTTTTTAATGATGTAATGCAAAATGACATACAAAAAATGTGAGGAAAATACTAGGCTGACTAGAGTTAACAATTGAGAATTCATCACAAAAAATTAAATTTGATAATTTGCATTTTCATTTAAAATTTTTTGCGCCTTATGGAAAATCACAGTTCGTTAAATTTAAAAAAAAATAATTTTGTTTGTAGGAAATTTATTTAAATTAAAAGAAATTTCTTCTGAATCTAAATTATTACCATAGCTTACAAAGTTAAATAAATTTCCTTGAAAATATTTTTCGAATTTTAAATTAAAATACTCATCTTTCAAATTTTGAATTTGCAGGAAGGTGTAGAATATTGTTTCTTTTCTTTTTTAATTAAAGTGTACACTTACAATTTTTAAATAATCGTTTAATTTATGGCGGTTTTACAATAATTAAGGCACGCGAGAGTGCCATTGTTAAAAAAATGTTATTCCCGAGGAATCTTTTTGTAGAAAATTCGTTTAAAAAAAAAAGACTAACCTTTTGTACATATCCTATTTATACCTCTGGTTATTTTGATTTTTTAAGTAATATTGTAATAAACAGATTACGTAAGTGTAACTAATAGATAAACAATTTTGAATTATATTTTGAAATTTAAATTTTACAGTGATCTGACTTCTTAAAAATACTCACTAATTCCATACATAGATGGAACCAATAGTATAATTTTGTAAATCGAAATAAAGGCTATTGGCGGATAAGCATGGGTAGAAATGCCCCCGCACGAATTGCCTTGGTTTTTATTCTGCTAACTGCTTTCGATATAAGATTAAAATTTACTGAGTTTCAACCCTTAAAAACTCACCCTTTGGGGGTAAAAAATTATTTTTTGAAAATCAAAAAAAATTTATAACTTTTTACTGGCTTGACGGATTTGGCTGGAATTATTATACGTTTTAGATATCTCTATAGGGTATCACAGAAAAAATTATCAGCTTAAAAAAAACTATAACCCCCCCTCCCCAAAAAAAATTGTTTAATTTTTCAATATTTTTTAACAACTTGTAACTATGGTACAATCACCAAAATTTTTTTGCAGGCTTCCTACTATGACCGATATAACATACAAATTTTTCAGATTTTTTCTCCGGGTGCGTCATAGTTAAAAAAAATAAAATGTCCAAAAAGATTTTTTTTCGAGGTTATGTTCGTTGTACAATCACCAAAATATTTCTACAGGCTCCTCACTATGATTGATAGAACATATAATTTTTTCAGAATTTTTTTCCGGATGCATCATAGTTAAAAAATTAAATGTCTGAGAATATTTTTTTAGAGTTAGGTATAGGCTTCCGGCTACTCAATCGATTGGAAATCGTTTGCAAATTTTGAATATGTTCATAAAAACATTTGTGATTGCTTAGTTTTCGAAAAAAAGAAAATGGTCGACTCAAATCTTCAAATTCCTCAATCCGCCAAACACTTATCATGAGTTTTTGAAACTACCAAAATGATGATTATTGCAAATGAGACTGAGAAATATTTTTTTAGTGATTACGTTGGCGGTATATTCACAAAAAAATTTTTACATGTCTTTGATTCTATTTGATGCAACATGTTATAACATATTAGAGCAAGTTACATTTGATAGAACATATGATAGAATATTATAGCTACAAATAAAAGTAAGTCCTTACTCGACAACCAAGATTAAGATACTACATAGAAGTTTACCCAAGTTTAGTAAAAAAAAGTATCTGTCGATATATTAAATATTATTCTTTATTAGTCTCATTTGCAGTAGATAATTGTCATTTCGATGGTTTCAAAGATTGATCATAAGTGTTCGGCTGATCGAGGAATTTTAAGATTTGAGTCGACCATTTTCTTTTTTTTCGAAAACTACGGAATCACAAACGTTCTTATGAACATATTCAATATTTGCAAACGATTTCCAATCGATTGAGTACCCGGAAGCCTATGCCTATCTCTAAAAAATATTCTCGGACATTCAATTTTTTTTTAACTATGATGCACCCGGAAAAAAACTCTGGAAAAATTATATATTCCATCAATCATAGTGAGGAGCCCGTAGAAATATTTTAGTGATTGTACAACAAACATAACCTCGAAAAAAAATCTTTTTTGATATTTTATTTTTTTTAACTATGACGCACCCGAAGGAAAAAACTGAAAAAATTATATGTTGTATCGGTCATAGTAGGAAGCCTGCAAAAAAATTTTGGTGATTGTATCATAGCTACAAGTTGATGAAAAAAAATATTGAAAAATTAAACAATTTTTTTGGAGGGGTTATAATTCTTTTTTTGAAGCTGATAATTTTTTCTGAGATACACCATAAAGGTATCTAAAAAATATAAAAATTCCAGCCAAATCCGTCAAGACACTAAAAAATTATAAATTTTTTTTTGATTTTCAAAAAATAATTTTTTACCCCCAAAGGGTGAGTTTTTAAGGGTTGAAACTTAGTAAATTTTAATCTTATATCGAAAGAAGTTAACAGAAAAAAAAAAACAACAAAATTCGTGCGGGGACATTTCTACCCATGCTTATCCGCCAATAGCCTTTATATATATATCTTTCGATACCTGAAAATATTGTTACAAAATATACATGTAATATTTTAATAAAAAATATTTAACGTGTGTATGAAAACAACGAATGGAGAGGGGTTTTATTACATCATCCGAACAAAAGAGATATAATTAAAACGTTACATAGCCACAAGGTGATTGGAAAATTATTAAACTGAGGTGGCTGAGATTTGAACCCAAGTACCTCGAATTATATATATATATATATATATATATATATATATATATATATATATATATATGATTGATATGTATATGATATGCATATCATATACATATCAATCATATACACATATATGATATGCATATATATATATATATATATATATATATATATATATATATATATATATATATATATGTATATATATATATATTTATATATATATATATATATATATATATATATATATATATATATATATATATATATTTTCCAGATGACGTAATAAGACTCTCTCTCCATTCGTTGTTTCACATGACAGAATTTCGTAAACACATTTTGTGTGTTTTAACCAATACGTCCACTATTAGACAACAATGCTAGCTAACAATATTCATCGCAGTGTGTACCCAAAATGTAAGAATTTCCTTAACACATTTAAGTAACACAATTTTGAATAGTTCAAAAATACAGAATATATATATATATATATATATATATATATATATATATATATATATATATATATATATATATATATATATGTATTCAATGTATTCAATGTATTCAATGTATTCAATCAAATTTGATTAATAAAGTTTTTATAGATAATTATTAGAACAAAATTAAATGAAATATTATATTTAGTTAAATAATATTGACTTGAATATTATTTTAAAATTAGAAAAATAAATAATTCTGAAATATAATTATTAATAAATAGGCAAAATAGCAATTTTTGAAATATTACGACGATAAGTACCTGTTTTTGTTTTAACTTTAACAACACGTACTTTATTATCTACACAAGGAAATACTGATATAATTCTAGCCAATGGCCACTTTAATGGTGAAACATTTTCCTGCCTTAACAAAACTAGCATTGCGACTTGAACTTTTGGAAATTCTTTTTTCCATTTTGGTCTATTTTGTTATAGAACTAAATAATCAGAATGCCATTTTTTCCAAAAATGTTGTTGCATCTTCGTGCAAACTCTCCAAAATTTTAATCTAGTAATTGGTACACTAGTGACATCTGGTTCAGGAATAGTATTAAATGGTTCACCCATTAAAAAATGAGGAGGAATGAAATAATAAATCAAAATAAATAAAAAATTAAAAAATAAATTAATTAAATAAATCATCTATATCTTGAGATAAAGATGTGAGCGATCTTGAATTTAAGACTAATTCTATTTGAGCTATCACAGTAAATAACTTTTAAGTGAGATAAGAATTACCAATCACACGTTTTAAATAATATTTTATATTTTTTACCCCTGCTTCCCACAGTCCTCCAAATACTGAGGAATAACTAGGTATAAAAAATTATATAAAAAATTAAATTTAATTCCCATTTTGTAGGAATTTTCAATAATATTTTTGGTGCTCTTTTGAGCTCCATAATTATAAAGCTTTTAATAATATAAAATATATTATTAAATATATATTTTTTATAAATTAAATATATTAGAATCAAAATTTTCTAAATTATTTAAATAATTGCATTATTTACAAAATTTTTGCGGAAGGATATGACGCAAAATCTGCCACCTACGCAAAATTATCCATAAACCTAAAAAATTGATTTAATTAATCAATAAACATAATCTAATTAATTAATAAATGAATATAAATAATTAATTGAGAATATTAATTGTGGTTTTACCACCACCATCAAAAACTACTCTACTTTTCGTAGTTTTATATTTGCTCATAACTGGATGATGAGCCAAAAAATATACTTTATCATTATTTAAGTCATAATGATTAATTTTATAAACTTTAGCATGACGTAAACAGATCTAATTATTAATAAATTTTGAATATTCTATGAATAACTTTTTATCTTTTTGCAATCTGTTTTCCAACGAATGCAGTCTTATTAAAGCAATGGAAAATGAATCACCAAGATCAAGTTGAAAAAACTCACATTTTAATGGCAACTGAACCTGAAACCTGTTATTACTGTTATCTACAGAGTTTTGGATATATTTTCACATGCTTCAGCTTCAGTAGAAAATTCTTTATAAAATTCAGGTACTTTTTCAGTTTCCCAAAATTTTGTAATAATTTTTCGAAATTTGACTCATTGTCATCATTTTTAAGGGAATGTAAAGCAAAAACGTTACAAACATTGCTATTCTGTATATCATTAATATATGGAATCATACCACTCACAATAAAACGAAAATATGTATTTTGTAAAATCAAATTATTAACACCTAATTTAATGGTTCATGTTAATAAAATTTTGAAAAAGATATCAGCACCTAGTAATAAAGAAATCTCTCCAGGAATATTGAAATCTTTATCTGCTAATAATGTGTGTTTAGGAATATTTATATTTGAGGTATTAAATTCATATTGAGGTAATTTTGATGTTATAGTATCAACAACTGCACAATTATTGATTTTAATAGAATAATTATAAACACAAGATTGAATTTCTACATTATTTGTTGACTGATTTATCTTTTTAGTAGTATTAGCAATTCCTAGCACACTAATTGAATTATCAGAAGTTTTGAAGCCTAACTGATTGATTAACATTTTTGAAATAAATGAAGTCTGAGACCCAGAGTCCAACAAACATTTAACCACTATTGAATTATGAGGATCCATGATCCTTACTTTGGCAGTTGGTAGCAAAACTTTATTAGGAATCTCTTTATTAATAACATAAGCTAATTGATGTGTTGAAATTATCTTGGTTTCATTATGCAACAAAGTATTATGGTTTTGTTTGCAAATTGAACATTTAACTGAAAATGAACAATTTCCTTTATGCTTATTTAAGTAAATATTACATAAATTATTATTATTAACAAAATCAGTTCGACTATTAAATTAACGGATATAGTTTCTTTAAATTGGACACATCTGCAAATTTTATCTCCTTGTTGGTTACAAAATAAACATTTATTAAATTTATTTTTTTTATTCAACCTTGCCGCTAAATTGATAGTTTTATGAGTTTTGTTGTTGCTATTGCAAGCAGGAGCAGTTTCTAAAGCTGTGGCTCTTTCTTCTAAAAATTTTAAAAATGTTGTAAACTAGAACTATCATGAAAACCCCATGATAATTGGTATGCTTTATTTGTATTTTGATCTTATTTTCATGCCAAAATACAAACTAAAATATCATCCCAATGCTGAATTGGCACATTAAGATTTTTTAATGCTGATAATTGTTGGTTTACTTTGGAAAGAAATTCCACAATGTCCACTCCACGAATCTATAAAAACGACACTTTTTTTATTACGGTATTTGGAAAAAAACCTTTTTTATCCACATTTTGAAAAGATCTGTAAGCCATAAAATAAAATAAAGAATTAATAATTTTTGTTGATAATTAATCTTTGTTGATAATTAATCTTGAAAATTTGTGTTTGCAAGGAACTTACCAGAATTTAATTTCCCCGATTTGGACGCTACAACAAAAATATTCTTTGCTTTAAATAAAGCGTTTTTGACTCGTGGACCAAATGTTTCGCTTGATTCTTGAAGTACCATAAACATCGGTGACAATAAGCGACCGTGGGCAGATATGGTCGGTTGAATCGTATAACTGTGGGTCGTCGATGGCAATGATTGTGCTACACATTCAACTTTTTTACTCCTTGTTCAGTTAATGTTCGACCAGAATGCATCTCAAATTGGAACCCACTCTGATCAGAATTGTATATGCAAAATATTTTTGTTAAAAATTTCGTTCTCATATAGGGCCCCCATAGCCCCCCAGTTACGCCGCGCCACTACAGTGGGTAACACGTATTATTTATTAACTAACAACTTGTAGCCTTTTTACAGAATTTTAAAGAATCTGAGCTATAATTTCCCTAAAAAATTTTTTAAAAACCCACTCTTAGGGGTGTTTTACCCCTTAAAAATTAAGTGACCCCAGTAAAAAAATTCTATAGTAATGTAACCTCAGTCTAAATCTTTTGACCACTTTTGATCAAAATTGCTTAAGGGCTAGTATGGGCAAAATACCAAAATATGATTTTTCAGGAAATTTTTGAAGGGGTGTTTTACCCCCTAAATATGGGATTGGGCACGTATAATTAAAATATGTTTGTTACTTTGTCGTGTACTACAATATATCTTAAAATGAACAAAATCGCAGGGGTACACTTCCGTAACATTCCTTGTTAGAGGTCACCTACGCTACATAAGGTAATCCTGTACAAAATTTCACCTTTCTGGCCCCAGTAGGTTTTCAAATAAACTTAGCCCGGCAATTTTACCCCCTTGGGGGATGAATTTCCAAAACCCTTTCATGGTGCTCACCTACATTATATAAAAAAACCTTTTGTAGAATTTTAGGTTTCTAAACTCAACAGCTTTCTATACAAATTTTCATCCGCTATTTTAACTCCTTAGGAAGAGAAATTCTAAAAATCCACTCTTGGTGCTAGCTTACGTTACTAAAGAGACCTTTGTACAAAATTTTACGTTTCTAAACCCAGCGGTTTCTTATATAAATTTTCATCCCCTATTTTACACCCTTAATGGATCAATTTTTACAAAAATTCCCCCTCTTCACTTAAAATATTCAACTGCAGGTAGATTAAATACAATCTGATAAAACAACGACTTCCTGCACAAAGATCATACCAAAAAACCAAACGTTGTGGATAAAGAATATGAGCTACATATCCGTATGTCAAAACAAAAACAAAATGAAAAAGCAAAATAAAAAACATCACAAAGTGAAGATCAAAAATCAAAATATCAAAATAAATTTTTAAAGTATCTTACATGTTTCGGCCCGTGACCATTTTCAAAGATTATGCAAAAGTCAAAATATAAAAGAAAATTATTATCAAGTTAAAAAAATTTTTAGAAAGGGTCAACGATTCCAGAACATTCTATGTCAAAATAAATGATTATAAATTCAAGCCACACCCAGTTGATAAGAACAACGGAAAACAAAGAAAACGAGGTATCAAAACCAACACTAATTGACCCAAAGGTCGAAATAATTCGATTAATCATAATATACAGCCATAAAATAGACCACTTCAAATTTAAATTATTGAAATTTTTTGAAAATTTTCTTGAAAGACTAGTTAAAAACTGATTTAAAATATTAAACCACATCGGTAACAATTAATATTAACAAAACAAACACAGTGATTAACAAAAAAGTTGTGTAATTATGTTGAACGCTTATTTTGAAATGAGTTTAAAATACAAAACATTACTCTTTTAGAGTCGTCCAGATGTGGCAACTGCGCACAATCGTTCAAAGTGACATGAACGAATGTCACTTTATTTTGTTTTTTCATTTTGTTTTTGTTTTGAGTTATACGGATATTTAGTTCATATTCGTTATCCACAACGTTTGGTTTTTTGGTCTTATCTTTGTGCAGGAAGTCGTTGTTTTATCAGATTGTATTCCCCCTCTTAATATTCATCTACATTACTAAAGGACCCATTTGGCTCTGTGCAAAATTTTACCTTTCATAAATTTTTATCCCCTACTTTATTCCCTTGGCAGAAAAAATTAGACTTATACAGCCTATACGATAAGAACGGCGGTAGGCGAAAGTAGGGGCGCTATCCCTTTTCAGACCCGTAGAACACCATTCTGTAGAAAAAGAAATATCTGATATATATATATATATATATATATATATATATATATATATATATATATATACATGAAAGATATATATATATATATATATATATATATATATATATATATATATATATATATCAGACATTTAAACATGAAAGATATACATTGCCACCACGAGTTTTACGCTAATATTTCCTTGATTTTTTACTTTTATTCTAACACATCTAGAGACTCTCTAAGGAAACCTAGAGGGCTGAAATTTTGTATGTGTATTGAGTTAGTATCCAGCTAGTGCCCTTTAGGTATTCCGCATTACTTCCCCCCCCCCCCACTTTTTCCATTTTTACATTGGAATTCAATGGTATTTTTAAATGTGTTTTTAAATACATTATTTTTATTCTAATACAAGTAGGCGGATAGTAATTTTAAAAATTAAAAAAAATGAACTTTCTTTTATAACAATGAAATACATAAATATTAAGTAATTTAAAAATGTTATTAAAGTCTGCTGTTTATTTATAAGGTAGGAATTTTTGATTTTTTTTTATTATTTATAAAATTGAAATTTTGGATTTTTTTGCAAAGAAAAAATATCTTCTTCAAGGCCTTCCAGTTTACTATTTAAGGTTCTTTTTTAATATTTAAAAATAAATCACAAAGGCAATTGGCGGATAAGCATGGGTAGGAATGCCCTCGTACGAATTGTGTTGGTTTTTTTCCTGCTAACTGCTATCAGCACAAAACCGAAAATTACTGAGGTTCAGCCCTTGTAAACTTAAAACTTTTTTTTTAAAGCCCCGTTCAGCCGGACACCCATCATCAGTTTTGAAACCACGAAAATGACAAATCGCTTGTAGACTTTCAATCACATTTCGCTTGTAAACATTCAATACCGAAGATGAAGGGAAAAATTCGACTTCCTTGACGGGATCCCGCTGCTCACGGCGTTTTTTTTTTTTTTTTGATCATACAGCCGTTCCTTAAGAGCACAAAAATTGTCATTGGTATTTTTGGAGATTACAAAAATAGTACAATAATATTGCATAGTTAATTTTTCAATTATCACAAGTTTTGTTTTTGGTGTAGACCCGGGGTTCGACTTTGTTTTGATCGTACAGCCATTTTCTTAAGGGTACAAAAATTTTTATTGGTATTTTTGGAGGATACAAAACTAGTACAATAATGTGGCATAGCTAATTTTTCAATTACTCCAAGTTGTGTTTCTGGCGTCGACCTGGAATCCGATTTTTTTTGATCATACAGCCGTTACCTTAAAAGTACAAAAATTTTCACTGGTATTTTTGGAGGGTACCAAAATAGTACAATAATGTGGCATAGTTAATTTTTCAACTACTTCAAGTAGTGTTTTTCGCGTAGACCTAGAATCCGACGTTGTTTTGATCGTACAGCCGTTTCCTTGAGGGTGCAAAAATTTTTATTAATATTTTTGGAGAATACAAAAATAGTACATAGTTAATTTTTCATTTACTCCAAGTTGTGTCTTTGGCGTAAACCTGTTTCCTACTTTGTTTTGATCGTACAGCCGTTACCTTAGGGGAACAAAATATTTTTTGATATTTTTGGAGGGTATAAAATTAGTTCAATAATGTGGCATAGTTAATTTTTCATTTACTGCAAGTAGTGTTTCTGACGTCGACCTGGGATCCGACTTAATTTTTATCGTACAGTTGTTACCTTAGGAGTACAAATTTTTTTTAGTGGTATCAAAAGGTACAAAAATAGTACGAAAACATGATATAATTTTTTTGTGATTTTGGAGTACTTGTGTTTTTTGTGTCGACCTGGGATTCGACTTTTGTATATGTTTTTACTTGTAAATAAAAAGGGTACAAAATTTTGTTTTTGCGGTACAACAAGGTACAAAAAGAGTACAAAATTCTGATATAAGTTTTACATGGAAATTCGAATGTCGGATCACAGCTCTACATAGCTTTAATATTGTCAATTTCAAACAACATACGTGTGAAACTACGAATAGATGCTAGTATTAGTACGTAGCGAAGGAAAAATATGGTAAGTTTGTTATGGCAATAAATTTTACTGGCTGATGTCTTAAAAATGATCCAAAAAATAACGTAGATAGGATATTAAAATATAAAAAAAGAAAAAGAACGTAAATCTCATTTCATAATCATCCCTAATGCTCCATCTACTAATAGAAAAATTTTTTTAATTCAGGTAAGGATTTCACGAGTTTGTCTGCCTACTGCGAAAAATCATCAATTTTCGACAACTAGTGCTAGTGGGGTAATTTTCAGTTTTTTTTTTCATAAAAATTTTTAACAGTAACTAAGTACCTCCAAATAATATATAAAAATATGCCAAAAATTGCAATAAATTATATTTTCTTACTGGCGACGCAAAGATTACGCGAGCGTTCCTGTTTTTTTAAATTAGAAGCTGTATCAAGTAAAAATTTTTGTGTACGTTTAATTGTCGATAGAAAAATGTCCTATACAAATTATGCGAGGATTACTAGATTTTATATCACCCATTAATCATATACGTATATTTTTACTTGATGCTAGTTCTAATTTTACCACCAGAGGCGTGAGTGAGAATCTTTACGTCGCCAATATTGCAAAAAAAAAAAAAAAAAATCGAGAAAATAGTGTTTTTTATTGCTAGAAAATCCATGTAACCGCATAGGGTACTATTAGTAAATTTAAAAAAAAATCTTCAATTTTTTTTTCTCTCAGAAAAGTGTCTATAAATGTGCTGAGAATATGTGTTTAAAATTTCAAGTCAAAATTAAAAGTAGAAAAAAAAGTTATACCGACTTTTGTATAGTCATGTTTTAACGACGCTGCGTAATACCGGAATGTCGGACAACGCAAAAGCAAGAAGATGAACTATAGGAGGAAGAATTTGAAATTGCTTATGGATTACTATACGGTCTCGGATTGGCTGATTAGCTATATGTTTATCTATAAATATTTTATAAAATATAAGTAACAATTTATTTCTATAAAACTTTAAACTTGTTTTACACAAAATTTGCGCAAATCCTAGCTCAAAACCTTTTTATCCGATTTTAATAAAAATGGCTCAATTTGTTTTGAATTATGCCTACTGCGCATCCCACCCTCCCTCCAACGTTGCGATTTTGTGATTTTCTTTTTTTCCCCGTTTAGACGCTTAAAAGTGCGGAAAAACAAAGCTATTTTTAAAACTTTTTTTTTTCAAATACGTGCCATTTTTTGAAAAAACGCTTTACTTTCGCTGTTTGTAAGGGATGCACAATTACGTATATCTATACTAATATCATAATTTTTTTTCCAGATGTACTAGGGAGGCTCTATCATTTGTGCAGATTTGGGCTGGTTTATTTATTTTTTTTTTTTACCTCAATTTCAACGACTTCTGTACTAGAAAAAAAATTATAAATAAAGGAAATCAAATTTTTATAAAATACAGATCTGTAAAAAAATTTAGGTCTAAAAATAATTTTTTTTTTTGGACTTTACTCACTAATATATGGTACCTTAAACTGTAGCAGCCTAGTCGTAGGAAATTCGCTGTTATGGAGGATACTGCGACAGGGAGTATTAGTTACTTTTGATTGATTTTTTTAAACTTTGAAACCTTGTTAATCTTTAGACCAACCACCTTATTCCGCCATATTGTACTAACCTCTTTAAATTATATTTAAAGGATATATTTGTCATTCTGCTTAAAAATACTCAAACTCAAGAATCTATTTCAAATCAACCAATTAGAAAATTGAACAAAAACAGGTCGATTAGATTTTTTTTACGTATATTTGAAATCTGCAAACAAAATTTTAATATATTTCATTTTTAACCTCCTTTCGCAAAACTAACCCCCTAATTTTAACCCGCAACTACCCCTGTTGGTGTAATTTGAATAAATTGCATATAAATAGATAGCTCAAAAAAAAAGACCAATACCGTCAATTTAAACTTTTACTCTATCTCTGCCTACCTCTTACCGTTTTCGAGATATTTGAAACATTAAATTTTACCCCAATTTTTGAAGAGCGAATTAACCCTTTCAAACCGTTTTTCTGAAAATAAAAAAAATACGTTTCGCTTATTTTTTAGTGTTCTAGATTTCAAGTTTCATCAAAATCGATAGGTTCGTCCTTGAGATCTTTACTTGTTAGTAACATATACTGTACTAAATGTACCAGAATTACACACGTCGTAATTCAGATAAAAATTATTTCAGTGTGTTACCATTAGAATGCCATCATAAAACTTTGTATACAACTCACTTAAGAGGTTGGGTATAATATATATTTCTTTCAAAAAATTAAAAATCCGATTTTAAAGTTTTTATAAAAATTAGTTTTTGGATTGTGGAGATAGGGTTAAATTTGGACTGCATTAACATGTTGTATGTCAAATTAAAGCCCTTTTAATTCTGAAATTAATGGTGCCAGTTTCAACTTCCTAGGGCAAATAGTTTTTGAGCTACATGTGTTAAAATATTTCAAAGCGCTCCGAAAAATTGCAGTTTTTGGATTTTAAAAATTGTTATAACTCAAATACGAATATTCAAAAAAATATAAAACTTGGTATTTTTGACCACACTGATGTAAAGAAAGTATTCATCAAATATCATGCATTTTGAGAATATTGATGTTTAAAATCAGGTTTTTATTGGTTGATTTGATATAGACTTACCAAATATTAGAATAGTATTTTGCTATAAATTATTTTTTATTTCGCTTCCAAGACTACTAAAGTACCGGAAGCATCACTTTTGAAAAATAAAAAATTTTTTCCCTCCAAAATAGAATTTTTTACGCACATTTTACGTTTTAGAGCTTCTTGAACAATTTTGATGTTGTGCCTGTCAGTCCGTCCATCTGTCTGTCCGTCTGTGTGTCGCCAGTTTGCACCAATTTTTTACATATGAAAACTATAAAAGTATATTTTACCTGATAATATCGAGAAAAACAACAATAGAACGATGACACTATGGCATGCTCTTTAGCAGTAAATAACACACTAAGACGTCAAAGCGCGAAATCTCTGCGGTGCTGCCAACTGTCCCAAAATCTACTGCGTACTTTTAACCGACTACGAACTTATATATATATATATATATATATATATATATATATATATATATATATATATATATATATATATATATATATATCTATGTATATATAAATTTTAGTGAATATCATTTTCGTATTTTAGGGACCTCAAGACATATTTCTGTTATAGTCTCGGCCTCAGATTGAGCCATGGAAACGAGCGTTAGAGTTGAATTTACAGCTTTGGAAATTCGCTAAAATTGATAAAAATAAATAATTTGACAAGTATTCTTATAAATGTTTGATTTTAGTCTACGAATTCATTCTACAATATCATATTTGTCAATAGTTTTTTCTCTCTCTAAAAAGTGTTATAATTTTTTTTTATTCCTTTTTAAATTTTGAATGGATTAAAAGAAAAATCAGCCACTAGAACGTTCGTGATCCCTTTTTGTTAAAAATTAGGTTTAAGTACCTACTCTATCAGCTTGTATTTGTAAAATATGAATTTTGGATTTTTTGTAAAGAAAAAATATCTTCATAAAGGCATTCCAATTCACTATTTATGGGAATATTTAAAGGCCTTCCAATTCATATTTTCGAATACCACAGCTGCAAGACTTGATTTTCTGAAATTCTACTTTTTATTACGCAACCCTGAAGAGTCCTTTTGTAGATCACAATCCAAAATAAGGGTAATAGACCTAATATCTTGGGAAAAATGAACCCTTTTAGGCCGATTCATACATAAATCTTTTTTTATTAGCTGGGTTTGACTCTTATGAATGTTACAAATGTGCAAATGTTACTTCCTCGTGACTACGCTAATCATGTAGTTACCATATTCGCCAATCATGTATGTTACAAAAATATAGAGAAAACGCAGAATTTCTAAAATTTTATAAGTGGCATAACTTCTGAACTATGCGAATGGTTTTAATGAAATTTTTAGAAATTATGCAGTTTGGTTTCTAGATGGTTCTTTATGAATTTAGTCGAAATTGGAGTAACGGTAGCTACCCCGCTTCAGTGTCATTCCATTAATATACCAAATTGCACCAAGTGCCATAACTTCTGAACTATTCAATTCTTTTTTATTAAAATGTCAGAAATTATGCGGTCTGGCTCCTAGATGGCCCACTACAAATTTCCACGGCGCTACCATGAAATCCCATTACATGTCAATATCTTATTTACTGCTAGTCCCACTCCGCTCAATTTTTTATGAATCGTTTTGTTTATTTATTAATTTATATACCTATATTAGATTATATAAAGATATATTGAACATTAAATTACCAAGGTGCTTTTGCGAGTACGAGGAAGCTGTGTGCCACACCCCATTGGCATCGTATTTTTTTAAAGTTTTCGCCCTCCCTCTTAAAATATATTTTTAGAGGAATTTTGATTGATGTTGGAGAAATTTTGACGAGTCAGTCTGGCAGCACTGAACCAATCGGCTTAAAGCTTTGCACAAAGGTAGCTTGGAAGACAGAGAGGGATATAAGCCACTTTCTACCCCCAAAGAAAATTCTATTCCAGTGGGAAAATTTTCATGAAAAAATGACATTTCTCAATCATAACATAATTAATGTAAGTATGCTCTACGTATTGTTATAAAGTTTTCTCATTTATTTTTAATAGATGCACCTTACCACTTTTTTGGATTGTTTGTTATTCTTTCCGTACAAATATAATAAAAAAAAAACTAAGTAGTTCAGATGTCTGAATACTCTTTATTAATTTGGTGGACAAATTATATACCATTATCTACAATTTTATCATTATCACATAAACAAATATCATTTTCTACAATTATATCTAAATTTATTAATCTCTGAAGACAGACTAATGGATGTCTTTTAAATATGAAAAGAAGACAGAAATCAGTGTTTTAAAATAAAATCATAAAGATTATTTTACTACTAGATCAGGAGTTCTTAATACATAATTTTTACACGTTTCTTCATAGATGTAATTATAAAATAAATAAAATTATCTCTACAAATTTTAAGTTTATCAAGCACAAAAATAATGGCAGATTTCCCCCAATTTCTCCTTTTTCCAGTTAAATACTATAAGCGTCAGTATGAAATAGCACACTATTATAACACAACTCGGAGCAGCTTTGTGGCTCATAACAGAAATAAATAAAACAACAATAATAAAAGTAAAAAATAAAAATTAGGAAGAAGAGCTCGTAACTTATAATCGTTTATAGTCATTATAAAAGTGCTGTAAGCTGTAGGTGATACTTGGTACATTATTTTGTTGTCAGTATAAATATTGTGCACATGCGCATCAACTTCTTTTATTACTGTTATTTTTATAACGACAATACAACGACTTACGTCATACGACCAGCAGAAAAGATGAAAAACTTCGAACTGAAATCTACACTGAAAACTTGTCCGTTTTTTCGACGTTATCATTGTAGTCAGATACAGTACACTTCGAAAATGATAAGCACACTTAAAGGTACATGTTTCGATTTTTAATCGATTTTTTGTTTGTAAAAAAGTAATTTTTGTTTTCTCTTATAAAGGCAAAATGATGAGGGTAATTTTAAGATAGAATAGAGCAAGACATTATGTTACACTAAATCAGTAAACTTGTCTAGTTCACGGAATAGGAAGTTTTTTGCCTAATTCATGAAATAGGTATTCGCTTTTCATGGAATAAAGCAATATGATGCCTGGTCTGTGAAATCAGCAGTTACCTAATTCACGTAAGTGGCAAACTGTGATCATGAAAACATATTTATTTCAAGTTTGCAATAGTGATATACTAAGTATTAGTTGATCACAAAATATTGCCGCTTATACAAGGTGGTTCAGAATTATGTACCGTAATTGGTAGAGCTCGTTGCACGTTTAAAAATAATGGTACCTTTTCATGTACACTTTTTTTCAAAACTCAATAATAAGGGAGATACAACTCTGTAAGGGGGCGAAACGAAAACCATTATTTCTTAAATATATTCCAAACGTTTTTGAATAACGGATTGATATTTTAGAGGTACTTACTTTGCGTTAGAAGGATTAAATTTCTGTCAACTATTATTCCATCACTCATGACCAAGGGGTGATTTTGGGTGGTAGGTCTGAGTTATCACGTCTTTTCTTTTTTAATTTGCAATTATTTAAACAAAATCCCTGATAATATAATTCTTCAGATAATTTCACGCAAAAAAGGTATACTTGTTACGTTTTGATAAATATCACCGTTTTCGAGTAATTTAAAGTAGAAATATCTATTTCCAAATTATCCCCTAATCATAAGTGATCGAATAATTGATACCATAAATTTAATTATCTTAATGTTCATACGCGCCCCTAGAATATGAATCCGAAGCGCTTAAAAAATTTAAAAAAAAAAGAAGTCAGTTTCGTTCCACCCCTCCACATTTTACCCCTCTCCTTTATCTCCCTTACTATTGAGTTTTGGAAAAAAGTGTAGATGAAAAGGTACCATTATTTTGGAACATTCTATCAGCTCCAGCAATTACGGTACTTAATTCTGGACCACCATGTATAATCATTTTAACTTCATTAGTTTAGTAATTGAAAAAAATTTTAAATAAATTTTTAAACTAGCTTACAAACAACTTTATCTAACTATATTTCTTAAAAAATTTTAAAAATTTGTTGGATTGTAAAATTTATCAAAACTTATCACGAGCCATATTTCGTTCGTGTCCATATATATATATAATAAAGAGATTTCGTACGGAAACTATATACATTACATAAAATACCAAAAATGTAGCAAAACATTCGACTCATGTGATAGGACTCCGCTTTTTCTCGTAATTGAATGTTTGAATGTGGGTTTTCGATCGCATAGTTGTGAAGATTATGCATGTTAATGAATCCTTCCTTTTTAAATGTTCCTTCATTCCTCCATAAAATTTTAGAAATTCTGCGTTTTCTCTATGTTTTTGTAACATACATGATTGGCGAATATGGTAACTACATGATTAGCGTAGTCACGAGGAAGTAACATTTGCACATTTGTAACATCCATAAGAGTCAAACCCAGCTAATAAAAAAAGATTTATGTATGAATCGGCCTAAAAGGGTTCATTTTTCCCAAGATATTAGGTCTATTACCCTTACTTTGGATTGTGATCTACAAAAGGACTCTTCAGGGTTGCGTAATAAAAAGTAGAATTTCAGAAAATCAAGTCTTGCAGCTGTGGTATTCGAAAATATGAATTGGAAGGCCTTTAAATATTCCCATAAATAATGAATTGGAAGGCCTTTATGAAGATATTTTTTCTTTACAAAAAATCCAAAATTCATATTTTACAAATACAAACTGATAGAGTAGGTACTTAAACCTAATTTTTAACAAAAAGGGATAACGAACGTTCTAGTGGCTGATTTTTCTTTTAATCCATTCAAAATTTAAAAAGGAATAAAAAAAAATTATAACACTTTTTAGAGAGAGAAAAAACTATTGACAAATATGATATTGTAGAATGAATTCGTAGACTAAAATCAAACATTTATAAGAATACTTGTCAAATTATTTATTTTTATCAATTTTAGCGAATTTCCAAAGCTGTAAATTCAGCTCTAACGCTCGTTTCCATGGCTCAATCTGAGGCCGAGACTATAACAGAAATATGTCTTGAGGTCCCTAAAATACGAAAATGATATTCACTAAAATTTATATATATATATATATATATATATATATATATATATATATATATATATATATATATATGTATATATATATATATATATATATATATATATATATATATATATATATATAAGTTCGTAGTCGGTTAAAAGTACGCAGTAGATTTTAGGACAGTTGGCAGCACCGCAGAGACTTCACGCTTTGACGTTTTAGTGTGTTATTTACTGCTAAAGAGCATGCCATAGTGTTATCGTTCTATTGTTGTTTTTCTCGATATTATCAGGTAAAATATACTTTTATAGTTTTCATATGTAAAAAATTGGTTCCGTAACATAAGGATTTAACAGTAGTTAACAAATAATATGTTAACAAATAATATGAGTTAGAAGGTTGTGTATGCATGGTGCTGGCAGCTAGCAGCAATTCCGTAAAACAATTCTCGTGAGGCCAAGAGTACGCAGCTTGCGTACTTTTACCCTCACTGCGTACTCTTATCCTCACGGAAATTAACTTACGTTTTTTATTCAGTATAAAAAAATGTTGTTGATTTGGTGACTGTAAAAATCTATTACTATACTCCGCGAATTTTTAATTTTTTAACTTGTTAAATATAGTAGCTTGTTTTATATTATAATGTAAACTAATACAGGATAGTATAAAAAGTTCTGTGTGTTTGAAATGTGTGTCTATTTTCCTAATTTTATTTTCAAGGTCACATTCTCCTAGATAAAATGGGACCATACCAACGAAAAACCGACAGGCAAGTAGTTACTGCAGAACAGATGGAGGAGGCTAAGCGAAAATTACAAGATGGAAAGAGTAAAAGAGAAGTTGCAAGGGAGCTGGGGATAAATGAATGTACCTTACGAAAAAGATTAAAAGCGGTAAGTAAAATATTCATTGTAGTTAAAAAAAATAAAACACTTAAAAAATAACTAATTTCTATATCTGGAACATGACATGTGTTTGCTGCAGGGTACCACAGCAGTATCGTTGGGACGTTTCAAGAGGACTTTAACAGATGAGATGGAGCGAGAGCTAGCTCAGCATTGCAGAGACTTGGACTTGAGATTCTACGGATTAACAAGAAAACAATTAATGAAAATTGCTTTTGATTATGCAGAATTGGATAATGTGGCTGATAGGTTCAACAAAGATAAAAAAGCGGCTGGCAAAGACTGGCTGAAAGGTTTTTGCCAAAGAAATAACTTATCTGTTAGGACCCCAGAACAATGCAGTATGGCGAGGGCGATGGGTTTTAATAAGATCCAAGTTGCAAGGTTTTATAATAATTTAAAGGTCTGTTACCAAAATACAAAGTTTCCAGCACATAGGACATTTAACATAGATGAGACAAGTGTGTCAACTGTTCCGAACAAAACTCCAAAGATATTGTCCCAGAAGGGTAAAAAAACTGTCTGCAAGATTTCTAGTGCAGAACGTGGCGAAACTGTAACTGCTGTCTGCTGGATGAGTGCCACTGGAATTTAGGTTCCGCCGGTTTTGATTTTCCCCGAAAAAGGATGAATAATCTTCTTTTTAAAGATACCCCTCCAGGAACTTTGTGCTTAGTGACAGAAACTGGTTATATGAATACGGATTTATTTCTTGATTGGTTGAAACATTTTGTGCGTCATACTAAGCCATCTAAAGATGATCCTGTCTTGCTAATTGCAGACAACCACTCATCGCACTGTTCTCTTCCTGCAATTGAATATTGTCGAAATAATTATATTACATTTGTAACCCGTCCCCCTCATACAAGCCACATCATTCAACCCTTGGACGAAGGATTCTTTGGCCCTTTTAAAACTGCCTATGCAGTTGAAGTAGAGAAGTGGCTTGTGCAACATCCAGGAGAAGTAGTTAAGCTTACAGATGTAGCAGCGATTTTCGGAAAAGCCTACTCTGCTACAGCCAAAATTAATCTAGCAGAAAATGCTTTCAAAGTTACTGGAATTGAACCTTTCGATCCAGACGTTATACCCGAAGAACTATATGTACCTTCGTCAGTTACGGATGAGCCATCAACTGAAGCTCCACATACACCTGCAAGCCAACAAAATGATGCTCCTGCTAGACTTGAGGATCATATTGCAGTGCCCATTGAAGCTATGGAACTTTCAGCTAAACCTATGGAAGAAAATGAAACCGTCCTATAAACAGAATCAAATGAATCCTCGGTTGAAAACAAACATATTGTTGGTATTCATTCCATTTTACCACTTCCAAAAGTTGGGATAAGAATATAAAAAGAGAAAGAGACCTTCACAGAAATCAGAAATTGTTACATCTTCACCTTTTAAAAATATGTTAGAAGAAAAGGAACGAGAAAAGAAGGAAAAAGAGACAGTAAAAGCTGCAAGAATGGCACAGAAAGTTCAGAAGAAAAAGTTAAAAGAAATTGAAGATGAAAAAATTAGCAAAATGAAAACTCCGAAAGTAAAAACAAAATTAACATTTGATATTGATAACCCTCAACCATCTACAAGCTATAACCAAACTGTCAATGTATCTGACGAAGAAGATACCTTATTCCCTGGATGTGGGCAGTCGTTTAATGATAATTGGATCCAGTGTGGACTTTGTAAGGAATGGTGGCATGAGGACTGTTCCGCATATGAAGGCATCGGTCCATTTGTTTGTGACCACTGCTAGAATTTTTCTTGTGCGTACTCTTAACCTACTAGATGCGTACTCTTAGAAGCTATGGAGTCCAAGAGTACGCAAATGTCTTTTTTTTTAAATTTTTTATAATCAATAAACACTTTGATGTAAGTTAACAAATCTTTGTGTAACTTATTTTGAATGTGTGAACTATTCTCCATGAAGAAAAACTTCTTAAACTACTCAAGTAGTACGACTATTCGACACAGTCACCCCCTAGTTAACTACCCCTAGACTTAATATTAGGACATTGAGCAAAAACAGATCAATTAGATTTTTTGACGTAGATTTCAAATCTGTAAACAAAATTTTTATATTGTTTAATTTTCACCCCCTTTTTGCAAAATTAACCACTAAATTTTAACCCCCAGCCACCCCTGTTGACACAATTTGAACAAATTGCATACCAATAGATAGCTCTTTAAAAAAAAAGCAATATCGCCAATTTAAACTTTTGCTCTATCTCTTACCGTTTTCGAGATATTTAAAAAATTACATTTTTACCCCAATTTTTGGAGGGCGATTTCACCCCTTCAAATCGTTTTTCCGCCGATAAAGAAAAATACGTGTCGCTTATTTTTTAGTGTTCTACAACATATCTAAGTTTCATCAAAATCAATAGGTCCGGCCTCGGGACGTTTACTTGTTAGTATTAAAATAAATAATTTTAAACACATACAACAATACTATTGAATTCCGATGTGAAAACGGGAGAAATGGGCAACAAGCTCATGTAGAGTCCCTAACAGACGCTAACTGGATACTGACTCAATACACGTACAAAATTTCAGCCTTCTAGGTTTACTAAGAGAGTCTCTAGGTATGTTAGAAAAAAGCCAAGGAAATATTGGCGTAAAATCGTAGGGGTAAGCGTTAAAAGTTGAAACCGCCAAAAAACAGTTGCTGGTTCTTAACTTAATCTATACACAAAATTTCAGCCCTGTAGGTTTATTTGGGGAGATTTTGACCCTGACAAAACTGCCAAAAAAACAAGGAAAATCATGTTTTTTTCTTGTATAAAAATGGTGGGTGTAAGGGTTAAAAGCTGAGATCCCCAAGAGCAACACTCTTGATGCCAACTAAATCCGAATTTCGGCCCTCTAGGTTTATTTGGGTGACCTGTACGAGTGGTACGAACTTCGAAAACGTCGAAAAAGCATGAAATTGTTGCTTAAAAATGGCGGGATGGAGGTAAAATATTAAAACCTCCAAAAAGCACGCGCTAGGGACGAACTCTATCAACATACAAAATTTCAACCATCTACGTTAATTCTGGGGGGCTGTGGACATACTAGCTTCAGCTAAAACACTTTTTTCCCGCTCTACTCCCTCCAAATCACTCCAAGAAACTGAATTTTGGAAATGTTGTAGATAATTGACCGAACAATATTTCTAACCGGTTTGAAAAAGTGTTATTGTTTTGTTTATCATAGAGCTTTCGTAGAGCCTCAATAAGCTCTACGTTCATTCCAATTATACTAAAGGTATTCCATAATTTACTTCTAGGAACGGAGTATTTATAATTCCAGATGATTATTTTACAACGCTGAGTGTAGTTGTTTTTAAATTTAGTATAAAGTAAGTTGTTATATACTTCGTCGTTGTATTATACGTAGTTATATATATATATATATATATATATATATATATATATATATATATATATATATATATATATATATATATATATATATATATATATATATACTCGCTTTCATCATGATACATGTTTTCCTGCGGGAATATCATCATCAAAACTTATACAACGATACAAATATATAATATAAATGAATTTAGCTTAGCTTTAGAGCGTAATAGATCATAGAGATAGTAAACTAGAAATGTTCCACGTTATTTTCATGGTAACTTTCTGTTTTCCTTATTGTAGTTGGTACTTTGATTAAAATTTTCCAAACACAGTTATATTGTGTATATCATAATACACTTATTATACTGATATACTTTCACACAGTTATAATTATCTAGGTAAATTTAAAATTGTGCGAGTGCCGGATATTCAGGTATACGGAATATTTTCCCTTTTTCACATAGTTATATAATAGTGTTTCAGTATCAAATATTTATTTAAAGAGTCTAACCGGGTAAGCATATGAGTTTTCGTCCCAGCAGCTTTTTCGGCTATTCTTTTTCATAAATGTTACTTATGGTGAGTAATGTTCGAAAATGTAGGTATTAGACCTCTGCCGCCTATAGTGTCAGAGATATGGGGGTAACAATCCTTAACTTTAACTTTTCTTTTAAAACTATTGAAGATTATTAAATAAAACTAACTTAATTTCATTTAAAATAGAAAAAATGGCTTTGAAAATCCATTTCTCTTTTTAGGTAACTAAAATTTTATTGTAATTCTCTATTAATTTGTTAATTTATATTGATTTGTTAAATGAAATCTCTTTTCAGAGCAAATTCGATTTTAGTCTACATTTATTTTGAAAAACCATCTTACATATATTTTTTTTACAATCGTATGACGTCACTTAATACATTAAAATAATAATTGAATTTTTTAGGCTAAGCCCTTAAGTGACTCCTACCAAGAAAATCTGGCTCTAACATCTAATTTGGATCTAACTTGGTTATCATTTGTAGAAATTTCAGCAAGATCAGATCGGTGGAAGGTTATAAAAATAAAAATTCAGTTTAAGTAACAATATGACACCTCCACGAAAAAAACCAATGCCGTGATAAAGTTATAAAGTTATGAATATCAAGATCATTACTGAAAAGAATATGAATGGGGACTTAACAATTCTCGCGCCCTTATATTATTGCCAAGAGTTCCACTAAGGGTTGAAAACTTACTCGTTCTCGGCCCCCAAGTTTATTTTTGTGGCAATGGATGCTTAATAATCCTCGGCTGTGAGTCTCGGACTTTTAGACTGCATCTGAGGTAGGGCACAACAACAGTGTTCCAAGAGATCCGCCCCCTAACCTTCAATTACCTCTTATAAAATCAAAATTTTCCCACATGACTATTGCATAACAATCGAAAGCTATTTTTAATAATTTTTTGATTTGACAAATATTAGATATAAATTTATAATTATTTATATTTATAGTTTTATGTATAATCTTGTTCTTTCAACAGCGTTTTTTTGCTACTTAACGCTACAGCAAGGTATGTACGCGCTATACACGCTTTCTTGCCCTTTAATTTACCCGTAAGTGCTATTAACCCACACTCACGTTGAGCATCCTCACTCACCTGGCAGGTAAAATATCCCATCGAAACGATCTGTCTTTTTGTGAGTATCGTTTTTTAGTCACAAATATTGTTAAAATTTCAAAGTGCCTCAAGAATATTTTTTCAATTTTTTTGAAAAATAATTTTGCAAACATCTGTCAAAGTTTGAGACCTGGCTAAATGATCTAGCTTTTTCATTTTGAAACTTTTGAAATATACTAGATTCTAATATACTAAAATTTCAAAATGCCTCAAAAATAATTTTTGGAAAAAAATTTTTGCCACTTTGAAAATCTAAGGGTAGCTTAAGCCCCGGAACCCTTCAGCTAGGTCTCTATTTCTGTATGCAGGTATCACTAGAAGATCTCTTGAACACTTTTTCAAAGTTGCTCAAATACCTTCCCAAAATTTTCTACCAGCTCTCTTGCTAAAAACAGGCTTGAGCAATCAGTCAGGTTTAACTTGACGCTGATTAGCATTTATGACCGCCAAGATATTAATAATATCCAACAATGAACACAAGGTAAATTTTAACGGTGGCTGACAGATTAATTAGGCTTTTGAGGATACTCTCTGTCTCATCTTGTGAAGTACCTACATAATATGTAGGAAGAAGTTTTATTGCCTTGTGCAAATTAAAACGTGCCTACGTAGCACAATGGGTCAAAAAAGATTGAACAGTCCTGTAATATGTCATATTCACAAACATATTCTGGATGTATATGCATGTATAACATCCATTTATGGATGTATATCTTTTAAGCTTTCCCTCAATTTATCTAACTTATATTAGAAAGAAAATTTTTTAATGGGTTATTGATATTTTTTATTTGACAATTTAACTCATGTGTATCAAGTCCCATAAGAATATTGTAGTTTTTTCAGTTTTAGGATGGAAAAAAGTTAGGACAGATTTTTACAGCGAAAAAAATGGTATAAAATATTTCATTAGTCATTTCGTTGTATATAGGTAAACACGATAAAAATGAAACAAAAATTCGTATTGGTAAATTTAACTGATTTCAGAAACATAGCAACAATGTATTAAAATTCAACAAGTCAAAATATATTTTATCTACGACTACCATGAAATTGCTTGTTTATTGTACCTAATACTATCTAAGTAAGCGACGTTTTACATACAGCCACATATCCAGCTGTACAAAAAATGGCCCTTTACACGCATGTATAATAAAAATAACAAAGCCTACTACACTTTTATTAATTCTTATAATTATTATATATTATACAGTGATATACATAATACCTACATGTTATATTAGAATCTGTACAAAAATTTTACATATCAACTGAATGTCTACGTTCGTTTTTAGGTCTTCGAAGAAGCCTTATAACATTGGTCTGTTATAAAAATTTGAGAGAGAGGGAATCGGTAATAATAATAATAAAATATAAAAAAATAATTAATGAGTTGCACATGCATATACTAGAGGGGTGTATATTCACTGTACTTAAAAAAAAAAAAATAAATAAAAACCAGCCAAAAATCATAAATTAACACTTTCACCATTATATGTGAAGAATACATAAAGAAAAAATGACTACAGCAATTTTGCGTTTTCATAAAAGAAAGCTATTTTTTTTTTTTGGCAAAGAATTATATTGTGCTCTACTTTAGTTTTTTTTTTTTTGTTGTATATTAGCTCTATCGACGATCTGTCGCTAATGTCAACATCGTATTTAAAGTTAATACCTACCATACCTACGGTGTTATTATGTAAACAAATGTCAAGTTAACAACATAACCTTAATAAAATTAGTTCTGTGAAAGGTGAAAATTTCAGTAATATTTTCTTTAAAATAGAGAAAAATAGTTTCAAAATGCCTAAAATAACTGAAAGAGATAAATTAATAAATGCCGTTATTACAAAAACCGTTGTAGAAATAATGGATCTTGACTCAAGTAAGTAGACTAAATAGATATGATTTTTTAAATTTATTTTAATGAATTTTTATTTTATTTTCAGGTGATGATGACAGAGAAGATGAAATTACAGAAGATTTTAACGTAAACTTAATGTATTTATTAAGTAATAGAAGAGCTGTACATCTAAACGTTCCTAAAAGTTCTTATTGGACAAATAAAGTTTTAGGAAATTTTGACAATGATAGATTTCGTCATATGCTAAGAGTGGATGAAAGGGAATTAAATTATATTCTTACTCTAATAAAAGATGATCCAGTTTTTTCAAATAAAAATTTCATTCCTCAAATACCAGTAAAATTGCAATTACAAATAGTGCTGTTTCGATTAGGATCTTCTGGTGAAAGTGCATCTATCAGAAAATGTGCATCATTATTCGGTGCTGGTGACAGCGGAACATTATTAAATATCACACGAAGATAATTTCCGTATATAAGACGTATCACTGGATTTTTTTACAAACGCTACTAAAATTGGTAGGTTATACATGATAACTTTTTGATTTCAGTTTTAAAATATATATGTCATTGTACCATATTGCTTCCGAGACTATACTAAAGTAGCGGAAGCATTGTGATCACTTTTGAAAAATAAAAAATTTTTTATCCAAAATAAAATTTAGTACGCACATTTTACGTTGTAGAGCTTTCTGAACAATTTTGGTTTGGTATCTATCTGTCCGTCTGTGTATCACCAGTTTGCACCAAGTGGCATAACTTCTGAATTATTCGATTGCTTTTAATGAAATTTTCAAAAATTATGCACTTTGGTTCCTAGATGGTCCTCTATGAATTTAATCGAAATAGGAGTAACGGTAGCTACGCCGCTACCATGTCATTCCATTAATATACTAAATTGCACCAAGTGGCATAACTTCTGAACTATTCAATTCTTTTATATGAAATTTTCAGACCTTATGCAGTTTTGTTCCTAGATGGTCTCCTATGAATTTAATCGAAATCGGAGTAACGGTAGCTACGCCGCAACCATCAAATCCCATTAAATGTCAATATCCTATTTACTGCTAGTCCCACTTCGCTCAAATTTTTAAAGTATTTTGGGGGTTACTTTCTAAAATATTTTTGCTATTATTTTATAATTTAACCTTTAAGTATTTTGAGTTACAACAATTTTTTATGAACTTTAAGGCGAAAATATAATTTCACGGTATATACATTTGGTGAAATACTGTTTTAAAGTCTTTTACGAGTACAAGGAAGTTGTGTGTCACACCCCATTGGCAGCGTATTTTAATTTCAGTTTTAAAATGTACCTAAGTCATTTGTTTTTTCTGTTTTTTCTTTTTTAGAGCACAACAATAATGGTAATTAACATTTGAGGAAGACTACCACGTGAAAAGAGCCTCGGAGCTTTCAGAGGTGAATCCGGCCCTGCATAAGGAGTTTTTTAGGTATCACTAAATCGCTAAACATGTTAAAAAAAACTTCAGAAAAACAAACTTATTAAATTTTATTGGAAAAAATTATTTTTTTTTAAATTTTATATACCTATCAGTGAATATTAAATAGATCCCAGCCAACTCCAATTCTAATAGATATTTATTACTTTTGAGGTGAATATTTTTTATATGTTTTTAGTAGTTAAAACAAACTCTAAGTACATTACTGTTATTATAATCTTACATATTATGTAACTGTTCGTATTATACGCATATATCTGTCTATTTTATAAAAAAAAAAAACTTATTTCTTACTTTATAAAAATTATTATTTATCTACGATAACCACTACATTGTACAAAATACTAATTAGGTAAGCTATGTTTTACATACATCTGTATAAAATTTTGCACTATACACACGCCTGTGTGTAAAGAACCACAGGTTGTTATACTTTTTTTTTTTTATTTAACTGCGTTAGCACAAGTAGGCTATCACGCAGGAATAAAGAAATATAATACAATTATACAGTAGTAGATACATAGATAATACATAAATGTTAGATAGATATGAAAATTATTTAAGATTAGAGGTGAGTATAATAATGATTATAATACTATTTGTAATTTAGGTTAATGAGTGTATAAATTAAATTTTATTGTATAGGTTAGTCCTTTTGAGAAAGAGGATGAGATTATTTATAGATTGTTGATCATTTCCCAGAATTTCTTCTATTTTTTTGATAAGTGACAGTCGTTTTTATGTGTTGTGTAGTTTTTACATTGTGTTAGGATATGTATAGTTGTTAGTGGTAGCTGGCACAAATGGCATATAGGTTGTTGATCTTTTGATAAGAGATAGGTGTGTGTTAATGCTGTGTGCCCAGTACGTAGTCTAGTAAGGATAATTTCGAGTCTTCTTGATTTTTGAAAAGATGTATTCCAAGGTGCCGTGTCCTGTTTGATTAATCTAAGTTTATTGTGAGAGATATTAGTCCATTCTCTATTTTTGTAGGTGGTTATTTGATGTTTCATGTGGTTGATCAATGTTTCAAATGTGGTTATTTCAATGAACGATCCATCTTTATGAGCTGCTGTGGCTGCTGAGTCTGCAAGTTCATTTCCTGGGATACCGGTGTGACTTGGTACCCAAAGAAATGTGATATTAATGTTAAGCTGTGAAAGTTCATGGTATAGTTTTTGTATTTCTTTAATTATTGAATTTTTGTTATTGAGATTTGATAAGGAATTTAATACACTTAGGGAGTCACTTATTATAAGATTTTTTGAGTTAATGTATCTCTGTTGTTGGATAAATTGTAGATTTTTAAGAATTACAACAGCTTCAGCTGTGAAGTTATTTAAAAAATTGTATAACTTATATTTAAAAGTGATATTGTCTATGATAAATGCACAGGATGTTGATTGCTGTGATTGAGAACCATCAGTGTAATATTGAATATAGTCACTATATTTATTTTCTATTGTATTATAAAATAATTGTTTATAATAAACTGGATTAGTTTCACTCTTAATATAATCACTTAATGTTAGATTTAAATTGATTGTTTGATTTTCCCAGGGAGGTAAAAATTTGATTAAGTTAATTAATTTTTTAAGTTGTTGAAAAGTGTTAAATTTATGTTATATTTTAGTAATATTTTGGAAAATAGGAAAAAGATTGGTTTAGGAAGGGATTTCCTGTTTTCATAGGAGTGACTCCTTGGTAAACATGTTAGTGTATTGAATAATTCAGAATTTTGGTGGAGATACGTCTTTGCAAAATATTTCATTATTAAGAGTTCTCTTCTTTGGTGGAGATTATTTTCACCGCTTTCACAGAGCAAACTTACTATTGGAGTGGTTTGGAACGCTCCCGTTATTAGTCTCAACCCAGAGTTCTGGATGGAATTAAGTTTTTTCAAGTATGAGGGCTTAGCAGAGTGGTATATAATGCTTCCATAATCAATCTTTGATTGTATCAGAGATGCATATACTTTTTTAATTGTTTGCCTGTCTGTGTTCAAGTTTTTACTGGATATGATTTTAATTATATTCATGCTTTTTAAGCATTCGGCTTTTATATTGGTAATATGTTGCTTCCAGCTGAGCTTTTCATCAAATGTTAAGCCAAGATATTTATGGGTATGGAAGTTTTGGATAACAGTGTTATTAATGTTGAGTTGTAGATTGTGTTTTGTTTTTTTATGGAAAGATAAATATTTTGTTTTATGGGTAGAGATTTTTAGACCGTTTTTCTCGGTCCATTGATATATCTTGTCAAGAGCTAATTGTAAGTATTCTTGTGCATAATTTGCCTGAGATGTTTTAATATAAATGAGAATATCGTCAGCATAGATAAGAGATTGAATTGGAAAAGGTATTGTTTCGGTTATGTCATTAATTGCTATATTAAACAGAAGGGCTGATAGTACTGAACCTTGTGGAATGCCATTTTGTAGTTTACGTAGTCTGGAAACTTGATTATTAATTTTAATTCTGAATGTTCGTTGTGATAGGAAGCTTTTTATGAATAATGGTCCTCTTAGTTCAAACTTGTGAATTGTATAAATTATTTTATGACGCCAAGTCGTATCGAAGGCCTTTTCAAGGTCGATGAAAACTGCATCTATATTTTGTTTGGAAATAAATGCGTTTTTTATTTCAGTGTCTAATATTGATAGACAATCAATTGTTGATCTTTGTTGGCGGAAACCATATTGTTTATTGTTGAGGAGATTATTTTTTTCTAATATCCATTGCAATCGTTTATAGATCATTTTTTCCATTATTTTAAAGCAGTGGTTAGTGACAGATATTGGTCTGTAATTTTCAACACAAGTTTTGTCTTTCTGTGGTTTTAATATGGGGATGATTGTAACTTCTTTCCAATTATCAGGTATTTCACTTGTAGTCCATATAGTATTAAATATTTTAAGTAGAAATAACTGTGCTGAAGTGTGCAAGTGTTGAATCATTTCTATTGTGAGGTGATCGGGGCCAGGAGTAGAATTTTTTATTTCTCTTAGTGATGAGTGGAATTCATTTTCGGTGAATGGTAAGTTGTATGGTTCATTGTTGGTGGTAGTGAAATTGAGTTTTTCTAATTCAGTTTCATTTTTGTAATTAATGAAGTCTTCTGTGTATTGCGAGTTACTGGAGATTGATGTAAAAAATGTAGTGATTTCATTAACATCTGTTATTATTCTATTGTCAGATCTTAACGCATTTATTGTTTGTTTTGGTTCAAATGAGTTGGTTAACCTTTTTATATTTGACCAGACCACTTGATCAGGGGTGGATGTATTTATCGTGCTTAGAAAGTCCTCCCAAGATTGTTTTTTAGCTAGTCTTACTTGACGTCTAGTTTCAGCTCTTAGTTTCTTAAATTCGACGAAGTCTGAAATATCGCCTTAACTTTGAGCGTCGAAGTTTGATGAGTTCTTTTATTTTATTATTCCATCAGGGCAGGCGTTTATTTTCATTATGTATTGTGGTTTTAGGGATGGATTCATCAACTGCATTGTTGATAATCTGATAAAAGGTATGAATTTTTTGAGAAAGACTGGTGTTTGGATTATCGTCGTTAATTTCAGTTGAAGTCGTAAATTTTTGCCAGTTGGCTTTCTTAAAGTTTAATTTCGTTATAACTGGTCTTGACTGATTTTTAGGTGAGGTTAGGGTAATTGTGATCGGAAATTGGTCACTTGTACAAGTGTCAAAATATGTATCCTAAAATAATTTAGGTGTGAGTGTTGTTGTTGCAAGTGTAATATCTATTGATGTTAAGGTACCAGATCCTGATAGATGAGTCGGTTTACCATTATTTAAAAGGTTGATATCATTATATTTTAGTAAGAGTTTTTCAATTTGTGCGCCTCGCGTGTCAGTATGGGCACTTCCTATAGAGAGGCTGTGAGTGTTTAAATCTCCTAATATAATGTACGGGGGTTGTAATTGGTTAATTATGTGTTCAATATCATTTGTGACAAAGTTTGTATGTGGTGGAATGTAAATGTTACAAAGGGTGATTTTTAGTTGAGGTGTTAGATGTATTTTTGTAGTAATCAGCTGAAGTGATGAATTAATTTTTATTTCCTCAGCATAAATATCCGAGTGTATAAATGTTGCAACTCCTCCGGAAGCTACTAAACCGTGTTGGTAGTCATATCGGAATGTTTGGTAGTTTGGAAGGTGGATTATTTGGTGAGTCTTTAGATGCGTTTCTTGTAGGCAAATAATTTTCGGTTTTAATTTGTTAATAAGGATTTTTAGTTCTTGTAGTCTGACGTAGTATCCATTGACATTCCACTGTAAGATCATTTTATTATTTTTATTCATCGGTGTGAGTAGATGCTGATTCATTATCGATTGATAGATATGTTTGATATCGTTTTATTTTATTTGTTAATTTTGTAAATACAGATTTTGTTGAGGGAGTATCTAAGTAGTGATAAAGTGATTCTAATGTGTTTATTATGTGGTCTGCATTTAAATTGTATTTCTCTAGATAATTATGGATATCTTTTTTATTGTAAGTATCGATTATAAATTTTCTTAGTTCGTCAAATGTTAAAATATATTTACTCGGTTCATTTATCATTGGTTCCTGTAAAATGTCAATGGAGATATTAGGTTTGTAGTCAGTTTTTGTTTTCTTTTTTTTAGATATTTCGGAATTATTAAGGGTTTTAGGGGGTGGCTCTCGAATAATGATTGGGTCATTTTGAGTTTTTGGTGTTTGAGTGGAGTGAATGATGATTTTTTCAATATGAGTGGTTTCTGGATCGGTTGAATTTTGGCTACAGGTAGAATGTGTTCGTTTTTTAGTTTGTTTTGGATTGTTTGGTGTAATGGGTGTGTTGGAATTTTCAGGTTGTAATATTTCTTCAGTTTGGTTGTCGTTATGTGTTTGTGGAGTATATAAGTGATCTGTCTGGGGTAGTATTTCATTTGTTTGTAGTTGAGTAGGATGTTGAGGTATATTTATCTGTTTGGTAGGTTGTTGTGTAGTTATTTGTTCATGTGAAACTAAATTTTGCATTTTCTTGCAGTTGTTTTCTGAATGTCCGAATCTATTACAGAAGTTGCATTTTAATTCATTTATTGATAAATATATTTTGTAGGTTTTATTTTGGTGTAAAATTTCTATGTTTTCGGGAAGAGGAGGATGTGTGGCCTCCACAAATACGTAACGTCTAAAACTTTGAATATGTCGAAGCTCTGGTTCGTTGAATCCGACTGACATTGAGTACATATCTGATAGTATTTTTAAGTTATAATAATTAAGTTTCTTAATTCAGTGATGATAGTTTCATTTGAAATAGTAGGGAAAGCCCAGACGATAATACGATGCGAAGGGGTAATATAACTTCTTATTGGTATGTCATGGCCATTTACATCTATATATTTGTATTTTTCAGTTATTAGTTTGGCATCTTCTTTTGTTTTTAAGTATACAAGTATTCTATTATGTGAGATTCTTGAGCTTGATATTATTTTATTTGAGCCAATTAGCCGACTTAACGCAATAATGTAATCCTTGAAGTTAATACCTTGTACTGGTATAAGTATAATGGCTTGTTCGTCAGTAGGAATTTCAATGGTTTTTTTGGTTTTTAGTGTTTGAGCAAAGGTTGGAGTTTGGGGTTGTAAAAGGTTAACATTTTGTAAGTTTTCGTTTTGAGATAAACAGATATTTACGTTTTGGTTTAAATTGTCAACATTTTGGGATATTTTATTCATATTTGTTTTAAAATTAGATATTATTTTTAATATTAGGTAATTTAAATAATATTATTTTCAAAATTAGTAATAACAAGATTCAAATGTTCAAATTATTATTTAAGTTAATTTGTTTATCACTCACCATTGTCTAGAGAGTGATGTTGCACAATATAATTAAGTAGGTATTTTTGTAAAATTCACAATCAATTATTATTCACAACAATTAACACGTCTTAACACTATGAATGTTTTTTCATTAATTCCTGTTACACTTTAATTTTTATATTGTACCTACACAAAATGAATAGATTTTAATAAAATATACTTTAATGTATTGTACTCGTACCAGATTTTTTTTTATATGTTTTTAGTAGTTAAAACAATCTCTAAGTACATTACTGTTATTATAATCTTACATATTATGTAACTGTTTGTATTATACGCATATATCTGTCTATTTTATAAAAAAAAAACTTATTTCTTACTTTATAAAGATTATTTATCTACGACAACCACTACATTGTACAAAATACTAACTAGGTAAGCTATGTTTTACATACATCTGTATAAAATTTTGCACTATACACACGCCTGTGTGTAAAGAACCACAGGTTGTTTCACTTTTTTTAATTTTTATATTGTACCTACACAAAATGAATATATTTTAATAAAATATACTTTAATGTATTGTATTTGTACCAGATTTATATTATTTATTGTGGATTTTATGTTGGTCGTAGATAAAGTACAGTACTAAGTCGGTTGTAAGGTATACTACACACGAGTGTAAATGTGGAGCTTTTTTTTCAAAACGCTGTAAATGCTAAATTTTTTTTTTTTTTAAATTTCTCTAGTTTGGTAAAGTAATATTAAACAAAACGTTGTATTTCACATTTATTTTCTTTAAATATATTAGGTGTTTTTTTTTCAAAATGCTGCATGTTAATGTTAATGTATACGCCCCTCCTTATCTTCTGATCTAATATTTACTTGTATTCATTAGTTTTCAAAACGCTGTAAGTATTATTATTTAACCATATATTTAACCATATTTTTTTTCAAATTGCTGTAATTTCACAGCTTTTTTTTCAAAATGCTATAAGTTAATTTTTTAATATAAAATATTGAAGTGAAAAATAATTTTTAATTTTGGAAAATAATTTTATATGGTTTCAACCGCCTACAGAACCATCTAAGATAATAAAACTTCCTAAAAGTTTTATAGTTTTCTAGAAATATGTTTTTTCGATTTTGTGAAATTTTTGTCTTAATGCAGATACAGCGTTTTGAAAAAAAGCTCCACAAATACAGGAGTTAATTTAAAGTTTTGTAGTAATTTAAAGTATCAATTGTAATTTATACTTTAAAAAGTATAACTTTTAAAAATTTTCATGTAAGTTGTACAATATAACAGAAAAATGAAAATTTTTTTAAATCTTACTTTGTGTTTTGATATGTATATGGAAATTTTTGATCTGCCTTTGTTCCTTTTCAACAGAAAGTTTTATTGAAGGTATAGAAAAACTAAACTGGCGATCTACATACTCAGTAAAAAAATTTTATATATAAAATTTTGGAGTTCATTTGGTCAAAAAATATTAATAACATTAGTTTTAATTTCTCTTATTTATCGAATTCTATGATATTCAAATGTTCGTATTTTATAAGAAAAAAGCTTGCTAAAATTTACTAAAACATATCATTGAAAATTTGCTAAAATTATTTGAGTATCATATAATTTGAGAGGAAAGGGTAAAACTAAATTTATTAATATTTTTTGGACCCGAGAAATTCAAGAATTTTATATAAAATTTTTTTGCTAGGTAAGTAGATCTGGTTCACCCTGTATTGCAAAAGGTAAGTAAATTTAACAGGTATTTTTAATAACTATATGTGAATTTTACCAAAACCTACTAAGAATTTTACTTAGAAATTTTACCATGTTTGATGTAAATTTGCATGGTATTTTTTCTGTGGAAATTTACCTAAAAATTTTACATTAATATAATAGTAAAGCTGTAACCAATGATTTTCAGGGTAATTTTACCGGTTTTTTTTTTTTGCTGTGTGTTTCGGACGTCTTTCGACATTGTCCTTTTTCCGTTTCTATCCTTTGTCGGAACACGTCCGATATCGTTTTGATCATTTTCTTTCCTTTGTTAGTTTTATTATTCCCTAGAATTTATATGGCTGACCTATTTTGAGTTAATTTCATGTTTAGCCATTAGACTGAATGTTGTACCTACACACGTTATATAATCGTATGACTTTTTATGTCATCGAAGAATGACATATTACTACGTCACCGAAGGATGACATATTAATATCGTTGTGTGATCATAGTGGGGGAAACATTATTATAGAGTTGTACATTTATATTGAATAAACGCAAGGGGGCTGTAGAGTTGTACATGCATATTGAATAAACGCAAGAGGGCTGTATTTGCACTGTACTTAAAAAACGAGCCAAAAAATCATAAATTAACACTTTCACTGAGGTGACATTACTTAGTGCGTGTCAAAAATACGCACTTAACGAATTTTTGTTAAACTGACTAACTGTGACACAACGCTGTACCGTATCAACAATTCTATAATACTTAAGTGTACTAACTGGGAGTTTCGTCATAGTTGGTTAGCTCTCTTTCTATAACATAATTTTTAACAGATAGAAGTAGCAAAAATGTATAAATGGATGCACGCTACGTAGTGTGCATTTGGTTCGCGAACGTTCGCAAACATTTTGCGCAGCGCAGTGTATGTTGAAACATAAAGATTCCTTTGAAGTACCGACTTTAATTCGATCAAGTATGTTCGTGCGCGTATACCCGTCTAAACTGACTGTTACTACAACGTTCGCGAACGTTTTGAACTGCGCAGCGCGTATGTTTGGATGCACCTTAACAGGTACATCTACTAATCAATAATCAAAAACTTTTATGTAAAAAAGGGTTTTTTTGTAAGACATGTTGGTGATACTGAAGTGTAAAAATGTAATGCGTTTCCGCTGTTTTCTCTACGGCTACTGTGAGGGTGCCAGTCCATGGCCCTGTTTCAACGGAATACGGCAAACAGAAAACGGAAAACCAGAACGGAACAGCAAAATGGGAGGGGATGGGAGGCGTTAAATTTAAACGGAAGTATTCTTCAGCCATTTATAAAGTATTTTTATACAGAAATATCAAAAATTCTGTGAATATTACTGATTTTTATCAATTAATTAATTAATAAGTGGTATTTTTAAAATAATTATAAGGTAATTTAGTAAGTAAACAATTATTTTATTATTTTTTAACGTGAATAGTTTCTACGGAAAAATGGAATTTCTGTTCCATTTTAATTATACACGTTCCCCCATGCACATAAAAAACGGAAATTTTTAAATTTAGTATTTCCATTTTTATGTCATCTTAGATGCGTACGCATCTCATTATGTCATCTCAGATGCGTACGCATCTCAGATGACATTAAAATCGTTGTGTGACTGAATAATTATTGAGTTGTACATACTTATTGAATAAACGCAAGAGGGCTGTAGAGTTAACAAACAACTCTAGAGTTAACAAAAAATCATAAATTAATACTTTCACTGAGATGACATTACTTAGTGCGTGTCAAAAACACGCACTTAACGAATTTTTATAATTTATCATATAATTATTATAATTTATCATATAATTAAATATTTCATGTTCATGCATTAACCTCTTTAGCGGATTGTCATTTTATTTTAACCTGACAAAAAAAATACCATCCAAGTTAACCACCTTATAGATTACTTTGTCAAAAAGGTTTGATTCTAGGATAAATAAAGCTCTCTATAATGTATTCTTTTTTCTATTCAAATAGGTGGCAGCACAAACAGTTACCGACATGAGGACGAGTCTCACTCGTCGTGTCCGCTAGTTGTTAGAATCATAGACCCGAGTGAGACTCGGGGTATCCGCTAAAGTGGTTAAACATTCATTGTTTCATCCTGTGATGATTGCCATTCGGGTATCGATTTAGAAGTGGACGGTCCAGCTATTTGAAATTCTTCCGCAGTTGCAGAGGTTGCCGCACCTAGAAACGCAAAAATAAAAAAATTTTAAAATCATTTAATTGTATCTAATAAATAAATTAATTGTATCTAATAAATAAATAAATTAATTGTATCTAATAAATAAAATAAAAAACAAGAAGTAGATCTGTTACCTGATTCACTACTGCACTCTAATGTGTTAATGACCACGGCACTGTCGGAAGGTGCTATATTCTCAGCGTTTTCTCCAACTTCAATATCCTGCGATGAAAATGACGGCCTTTTCGACCTCACCGAGGAAATAGTTCTGCAAATTATTTAACAACATTTACAGTAATACAATTGTGTCATTATTGAAAGTTTCATATATGTTGTGTAAAAAAAATTATTTTATTTACTTTTTGTAAGTGAGTATATCATTAAGAAAGCTCATGGCTTCATAATGCCGAAACGATGGTTTCTTTATTTCCGCTTTGGAGTCTGCTCCTGCACCACTTTTACTATGCTGGCTCAAAATTTTTAAATATTTTTTTCTCGCTTTTCCATAAGAATCACGTAGGTACTGCCACCTTTTTTCAGCTTCTTTAGCTGAATACAATCCTAAACAAAGACATATGAATTAAATTGATTTTAACATTAATTACTGTAACGGGTGATTCCCTGTGCGCCAGTTGTGGTAAAATTAGAAGCAATACCAAGTAAGAATACAAATATACGTATAATTAGCAATATAAAATTTACATATTTTTATGCTAATTAAATAAACTGGCGACGCAAAAATTCTCACTCGCGCCTCTGGTGATAAAATTAGAACTACTATCAAGTATAAATATACGTATACTTTTAATTGTCGATATAAAATCTAGTAATCCGAACATAATTTGTATATGTTTAATAAATTTGAACGTTACTTTATGGTAAATAACGTGGTATTAGTAAAGTAAAATTTGTCTTTTCATTTATTTTATAATTTGTATAATACACATTTCTATGGCCGCTATTATGCTGTCATAGATATATGTTAAAGATGTAATAGCCTATCGAAAATTAAATGTGTATAAAAATTGTTACTTTGTACAGATTCTAATTAAAAAAAACCGGAGAATCTGGCGACACAAAGATTACACGAGCGCCCCTGGTTTTTTTTTTTTTTTTTAATTAGAAGTTGCATCAAGTAAAAATTTTTGTATACGTTTAATTGTCGGTAGAAAAATGTACTATACAAATTATGCGCGAATTACAAGGTTTTATATCACCCAATAATCGTATACGTATATTTTTTACTTGATGGTAGTTTTAATTTTACCACCAGAGGCGCGAGTGAGAATCTTTGCGTCGCCAATACCCACATCCGTATTTACTTAATAAAGCTTCTAATTTTACCGCTAAAGGCGCGCACGAAATCTGTGTTGCACGAAAACTATAAATTAATTTTTAGTTGAATTTTTAGTAGAGTTGAAAAATAAAGGAGCTATGAAGCTCCTGGCTAGAGTAATCGACTGCCGCCAACGGTAATTACAAGTCTTTTCTGAACAATTTCTTTATTATTAACTTAATAGTTTAGTCATAATATGGCAACTCAGAAAAAAGTCACCTACATGATTAATTAGTGAAAAGGAACCTTTCTTTACCATATACAGAAGTAAAATGTATAAAAGTATACTAACCGTCTAGGCAGTTGCTCACTTCCTGCCACAAAGCATCCTTTTTCAATCGAGTTCTCTGACCCGCTGGTAATCTATAGTTCCACAATGGTTCCTTACTTTAGACAATTCCAATTAATAACTCATCCAGCTGATTTATATTTATTAATACTGCTGGAGCTGATTCAGCTTCAAATTCCGAATCAATTTCTTGAGCTGGTACCTCACTTTCTACCATTATCTCCGGTAGGTCGACAATGTCTGTTTAGCAAAGAAAACAGAAATAAGTGATTGATTAATTCTACTTAGTTAAATGTTGAAAGAATAAACGCTTTCACTTACTAGCTATTGTTAAAACACCGTCCTCTGCCTCCACCGTCCAAAATTTTGGATAAATTGCAATATACTATATGGTGTGATATTTTCGATGTTTACTGCAAAAAAGTTAATAATATCATACAATTTTCAATATAGTACCATAAGTTAATAATATCATACAAATTTCAGTATTAAAAAATGTGTAAAATATTAATAAATTTGAGTTTTCGAAAACAAAATTTAACATTTTATTCTAGTATAAATTATCCTCAAAATGTTCCTTTTTCAATAAATAAATATATATATTCTCGTTTTATCATTAATAAATATATTAATTTTTTTTACTCACCGCTTCCATAATTATAATTTATTATAAATTTTTTAATATTTTTTTCAAAATATTATTACAAGTTGATTTGAAATTTACTTATCGTTCGTATCTATGTACCTTCGACAGCTTCCATGAAAATATTTTTAAAAGTGGCTTAATGTAGGGATGGGCAAAAAATATCGATATATCAAAATATCGATATTTTTTTAGAAAATAATCGATAAATATCGTCGATATTTTTAATCTCGATATATCGATAATCGATATTTATTTTCGAGTATCAAATTCGATATTTTTTAAATAACTATTATATTTATTTTCTGTGGTACATACTCCCTCTGTATGTATGTATGTATGTATCAGCACATCAGACCTCATACTTTTTTTTAGCGTCATTTTGAAAAAAAGTAAAAAAAATTGCTGTTTTTTGACCTTTCAGGCGTTCTAAAAAATCGAATTTTTTATATTAAGGGCTGATTGTAGATAGTCTTACAGAAAATACCATAATAATGAGAATGCATCCAATCTTAGTTTAATCGGATTTATATTTTTCTTTGAATCATTAGCACTGTTTCTTTTTTTTGGGCCTGACATTCAACACGCTTAAACAAGGGCAGAGTGCTGACCAAAAATAAAAGAACAAATATTCACGGTACAGTTAATTATATACACTTCAATGTATAATTTTTTTTTTTCGTTACGATAAATGGATTCCTCCCAGAAAAAATTCCAAAAAAGTTATTTATTTTATAGCACATCACGTGTAAAAGATCTCTTAAAATCTGAATAAGAAACTATTGTTTAATAAATAATAAATAAAACTAATAAAACTGCCAAATATCTATTGATTTTTGTTCACATTCAAATATTTTGACATTTTTTTAGGTAATCGCACATTGGGGTAAAAATATCGATATATCGAAATATCGATATTTTTTACTCTGCATATATCGATATTGTCTAAAAATATCGATACGATATATTTTTTCCATTTGCCCATCCCTAGCTTAATTGCGTCAGAACGCTTAAGTTAAAATTTAAACAATATCTCCCCCACTCTGTCGTTCCATTGCGTGTATGGCGTGGGTTGCGCGCGTCCCTGCGTTCCGTTTTCTGTTTTCCGTATTCCGTTGAATTACAGCGCCATGCCTCGTGTTCGATTTGTGGCATAAAGAATTCTAGTGCATTTGCGCATGTGCATTACTAAACCGCGCGAACATATTAGCAAAAATTTAAATATATAATATAACGTCTACAAGTTTCCAAATATGGTAGTAAATGTCAAATAATTTGAATTTTTGTTTGCGCGGTTTAATATTGCACGTGCGCGAGAATTTTTTATATTACGAATCAAACACGGCTGACACCCTGATTCATGTTATGTGTTTTTGTCTGTTCATGTCTATGTGCGCTTTAAGTTTTGAAACAAAAAGATTTAAAAAAAGACTTAATAATCTTTTTAATTATATTTTTTATATTTTTCATTTCGTTTTTCTCATTTATCATCATTTTTTTTTTATTAAATTTCATAAAATACAGAGAACAATGAATCGTAAGTATTTCTTTTTTATTTTAAATAAATAATTATTCCATATTTTTCTATTTTTCTATTTTAAATATCGTCGGCCTGTTTGCGGTATTTTTGCAATATAATATGTCATACAATATTTTCGATATGTACCGCAAAAAAAGAAATAAATGTGCTTCAAAATTATTTTTTTTAAAGAGTTAAAGCACGTATATATTATGTTTTTTATAAGCCATTCACATTTCCCTAGTGCGGTTTTGCAAATCTTATGAATTTTGGGATGAAAGTGAATGCCATCAGAAAAATAATTTAGAATAGATTACAATTCTTCACATTTACCCCACTTTCAAATTTTTTTCATCATACTTTAGCGGTCACAATTTCTCTTTTGTTTTTATCGCATAATAGAGAATTTTTTGCTCTTTCCAGTCATACCAAAAAGTCATTTTTAGTCCAAAGTGGACTTAGCAGCTTAACAACTAAGGCCGACGTTATAGCAGTCAATTTACATAATACATAATATACAGTGTAAACTCTATATAGCGAACTTTTATTTAACGAAAAACTCCTTAAAACGTAGAAATTGCTAAGGTTTGTTTGGTTTACATTATCATCCGTATATTGAAACACTCTTTATAACGTAACAGCCACTCTCAATAGCGAAAAATACGTTATTATTTAAACCAAAAAAAATTTTATTTCACTGACTTTCAAACACAATAGTGATACAGAGTTGTAAATATTTTGTACGCACAAAGGGATTCTTAGAAATCTGTTTATTTGTTTGTAATTGCCTAGCACATGTTTTTGCTCACTGTCCTTCCGTACTATTGTCTTAGGTCGTGGTTATATAGGAAGCGTGCACGCGCTTGTAATACAAACGCGAGTAAGCGCGTATACGCGCCTGTAAGCGCGAGCATGCGCGTGTAAATTTGCTTCTTTTAATTTATACGCGCGTGCAAGCGTTTATGTACAGTGGTTATATAGAATCTTTGATATTTTTCATAAGGCGAAGAAACAAATTAGAAGACTACACGGTCTCTTTACATATAAATAAGACCGACCATTAAAATAAGGAAGATTCGAAAACTTTTATGAATATTGTAACTGACAATGGCTAATATTTCTAAGAAATGTAGTTAACAACCATTTATATTGTTTACCGAAAGCGTCTTAAAAATCATCAGTGAGAAATCGTATATGTATACCTATTTAAAATAGACCGACGACTGTAATATAAAGGTAAAAATTTAATTTCATTAAAAATGTGACCCGTCCTATTTTGCATATAGAATGAATAGAAACAAATCAAAAGGGCCGGCATTCCTTTATATATAAATAAGACCGATAATTAAAATAAGAAAAAAATCCAAAAACTTTTATAACATTACAATTTATAATGGATACTAATTCGGTTACAAAGAATAGGTTTATAGGTGTAAACATTTAGAATATTATGAATTTTCACAAATTAAATCTCTCAAATTTTAATTTTTAATACAAGTTATTGTTAAAATTTTATTTATTTATTGTTGGTATTTATTATTAAAAAAAAAGCATTTATTATGAAAAATGCTAAAATTTGACAAAATAAAAACATTTACTCGCGCCTGCAAAAATCTACCGACCGAGTAGAAGATTGCAAGCGCGAGTAAACGCGTGTAAAAAAATGACTGCATAACCACTGAATACAAATTCAATGTAACAATATATACGAGCGTGCACGCGCTTGTGTTACAAGCGCGTGCACGCTTCCTATATAGCCACGACCTTATTGCTGTCTTTACGTTATCATATTCTTTGTTGCTTTTAAACTTTTTAACTGTAAACATGGCGAGTAAAAGAAAGTGCTTGTGTATTGACGAAAAAGTGTCATTTAATTCAGTCAAAATTAAAACCACTTACTAAATTCGTAAGTTGTATTCGTAAAATTATATTGTTTTCTTGTACTCTCCATATAACGAAAACTCTATAACGTAATAAAATACCCGGTCCCTTCAATTTCGTTATATGGCGTTTATTGTGAGTGCCCAAAATTGGTGAATGTTGATACAGCGATTTATGTCGACAATTACCAATTTAGATGGTGTACGTTCGAAATTTTTTAATAAATCTTTTTTAATCGGACATACACCGGTGGATGTTAACATTCACTGGTGTATGATCGAATCATCATGAAGAGAATAAACAACGGACATGCACCAACTAGCTTGGTGGTTGTTAACATTTACCAGTTTATCTTAAGTTGTTAACACTGTATATTTCGGATATTTTACTGTAACATATATGTTTTAAATTATTTTTATCAGTAAATGTGGAAATGGCTGCAGAATTTTCCGATGAGATGGTAACAGAAACTCAATTTGGAGATGGTATGTTTTTTTTTTCTTTCTTTATTTTGCTTCCGAAACTACTAAAGTAGCGGAAGCATTGTGATCACTTTTGAAAAATAAAAAATTTTTTTCCTCCAAAGTAAAATTTTTTACGCTCATTTTACGTTTTAGAGCTTCCTGAACAATTTTGGTTTGGTGTCTGTCTGTCCATCTGTGTGTCACCAATTTGCACCAAGTGGCATAACTTCTGAACTATTTGATTATTTTTAATGAAATTTTTAGAAATTATGCAATTTGGTGCTTAGATGGTTCCTATGAAATTAATCAAAATCGGAGTAACGGTAGCAACGGCGCTACCATGCTATTTTAAAATTGCACCAAATGACATAACTTCTGAACTATTCGATTCTTTTTTATGAAATTTTCAGAAATTATGCAGTTTGGTGCTTAGATGGTCTCCTATGAATTTAATCAAAATCGGAGTAACGATAGCTACGCCGCTACCATGGAATCCCATTAAATGTCAATATCTTATTTACTGCTAGTCCCACTTCGCTCAAATTTTTAAAGTATTTTGGGGGTTAGTTTCTAAAATATTTTTGCTATTATTTTAAAATTTAGCCTTTTAAGTATTTTTAGTTCCAACAATTTTTTTTGCAGTTTAAGGCTAAAATATAATTTGACGGTATACATATTTGGTAGAATATTTAAAGTCTTTTACAAGTCCGAGGAAGCTGTTGCCACACCCCATTGGTAGCGTTTTTTTCTTTTTTCTTCAGAGGGTCTTTTAGTTTATTCTTTCTTTAATTTTTTATTTTTTCTTCAGAGAGTCTTTTAGTCTAGAAAGAAAAAATTGGAGCTTTCTTTATTTTAGGAATTAATGATCGTGTTCCATTAGCAAACACAAACGACACTGTGTAACACAGTGCATTTAGGGTAAAAAAAAATGTCAACCAAATTTTCGTGATTTTTGTACTTTCTTTTTCCACAAAAAACTAATTTCTTTTAAATTCTGTTGCGAAACTAACGTTTTATCTACTTTTTTTTTTTAAATTAAATTATACAATATGTAATTGGGAGACACAGAAAGTACACCAAGCCGATTGAATCTATTTTTTTGGAGATCTAGTAACTTTGTCTATGCTGCCCTTTGCAGAAATACAGTAAAAGTTGATGTTCCATTAGTGAAAAAAGCAGACACAGTGTAACACAGTGTCATGCACTGTGTAAAATTTTTGCTAATGGGATGCGGTCAGTAAAAATTAAAAAATAAAAGCCGAAATTTTTCTCTCTAGATTAGAAGATTCCCTTCACAATATTACAAGGTGATCCCTCAATAATAGTATTTTTAGGATTTCGTCGTTCTGACAGTGAAATCCGTATGAATGAGATTTCCGTTATCGCAAAGGTGGCTTATCCGTAGTTGATCACTTTATAATAGTTTCGAAAAAACTTTTTCATAAAACTTTTTTTGGTTAAAAACATAAAGTTTTCCTTAAAGTTTTGAGGACAATGTAAAAATATATAGAATATACACAGGCTGATCCATTTAACCTGGAATTTTCTATGTCTTGAAAAAATAAGCTTGTAGGGAAACTTTGCCTGACCAAAAAATAGTATTTCTGAAGAGGGCATCTTTCTGTACTAAAATAAACCCCCTGCTCCCTAGGGGTCGGGAGGCGGGGGCAATTTTGAAATCTAAAATAGAAACTCCCATTTTTTATTGCAGATTCGGATTATACGCGACAAAATACTCAATTTTTATACGATACATTTTTTTCTATTCGTAACAGATGGCGCTATAATTGTAAAAATAAGTTTATTTATATGCAAGTATGTAAACTCATATATTTTTACATTGTCCTCAAAACTTTATATTTTTAACCAAGCAACACAAATCTTGGACAGCAGGGGGTCTCCCGTTCAGAAAGAACGCCCTATATATATATATATATATATATATATATATATATATATATATATATATATATATATAATACAAACTATTATTTGTTTCAACAGATGCTGTTAAAGAAATCAATGCGCCTCCTCCCGCCGCCGCCCAGGGGAGGACTCAACACTGGGGGGTGGAACAACTGAACATATAGGTAGTATTTCTTTTCTTTATGAAACATTTTTCTATTGTACTTTACCGGGAGATCCTGGATTCGATTCCCAGCTGATCCAGTTTGATAATTTTTTTTCAATCACTTTGTGATATTTATGTCACCGAAGGATGACATAGTAATCTCGTTGTGTACTTATAGTGGGGAACCATATAATATAAAAATTCGTTAAGTACTTGTTTTTGACACGCACTAAGTAATGTCATCTCTGTGAAAGTGTTAATTTATGATTTTTTGTTAACTCTACAGCTCTCTTGCGTTTATTCAATATGGATGTACAATTCAATAATTATTCAGTCACACAACGATATTAATGTGTCATCTTCGATGACATAAAAAAGGTAATTACGCATTTAAGATGTGTATTAGAAAGCTATATTTTTTTTTTTTATTTCAAATGAAACTATAAACAAAAATATAAACAAAAATAACAAATTCTACGTTATTTTTTTTGCGGACTCCTCGGTTAATAGTTATTTAAATTTCTGATGAAATTTAAAAAAAAAAATTAAAAAAATTAAAAAATTATTTGTTCTAATAGATGCTGGTGATCAGAACAGCGTGGCTCCCCTTGTCAGCACCGCTGTTCAAGCAGCAATTCCGAATTTATTGCGGCGGGGTGCAACATTATTGCGGCGGGGTGCAACATTATGTAATATTTATTTTTATTTTTTTTTTGAAACATTATCGTCGTTGCTAGAAGATTTTGTTAGCTTAATATGTTCATATGAATGCTTTAAAATCACTTTTTTCTCGTTTCTCGCTGCAATAGGACGTGTAATGAATTCAGATAACTTACTAGCAATAGCAATTTGTGAATGAAAAAGCGAAAGAAAGCGAGAAAATAAACATTTTATAGCTGAACACGCAAAGTTCAACTATAAAAAATGATTTTTTTAATGCACAATATAACTCTAAACATTATTTCTAATAATCTTGCTGTCGAGTGATTCTTCAATGTCGCATCACCACTCCTTGTACGAGGGGGGTAAAGAGGGGGTTGAAGAGGGTGGAAACCGCGAACAATTTAAAGATCAGCTATAACAAATGTAATATTTATCAAAAGAAATATATTTATCAAAAGAGAAAAATCTTTTTTTCATTTTTTTAATTCAATTATGTATTTAACCATATTTTTATTCAAGTCATTATCATTCCTTGCATAAGAGTTCATTGTAGAGGAGGTCGTGCACTCTATCATACTTTTCTACACAACCCCAAGGTATTGCACCATTTCAATATTCAATAATTTTTTTTTAATCACCATTTTTTTTTTTAATTATGTCACCCCCCTTTCTACCCCTAAATCAACCCTTAGCGTAAGGGAGGATGAATATGTCTTATAGTCATTCTTTCTACTATCATCCGTGACAGGATGAGAAATATTCAACATGTTAACCTAGTATTAATCGACAAATCCCACTACTCGAATGATAGCACCTGTGAAGACGTTGAACTTTGAAGGTCAGTAGCTCAAAATTTACAGTCTTTGGGACTTTATGCCCATTGGGACTTTTGATCGGGAGGATGTGTAGAGTAATATATCAAAAAATTAGACAATTTGACGGAAACCTAATTTACACTTAATAATTGCGGGGTCCTTTACTCTCGTAAAATGAAAGGAAGATTATGAAAACCACAGAAAATTTTAATGATTGAACAACCTTTTGAAATGTCAATAAAATATGAAGACTAATGGCAACAATAATAATAATATTGTGCAAACTTGTGAAAATTATCATATTAATCGATTAATTTTCCTAATTGTTCAAATTGTACTTTTAATTTCAATAGAAATAAATAATTACAATCATTTTTGAGCGAATTTCACTTATCGCACTCCTATTCACTTACCGCGCACCTATTTTTTTTTTTTTACTTATACTTACTGAATTGTTATTTTTTGGTTTCCATGGATATAAACAAACGTTCGGGAAATGTAGCTTACTAGCATTGTTAACACTTACAGTATCGGTAAATGCATGAAAATACACGATTGTGCAAAAAAAATATTTAACATGAATTAATTTTTTGTTAGTCAGAGCCTTTTGGTTTGTAACGGTGTAAGGTCTGTTAGCTAAAGTTAAGCTAACAAAAGTTTTTGGTGAACGCGACTATTTTTTGTCATCGAAGGATGACATATTAATATCGTTGTGTAATCATAGTGGGGGAAACATTATTATAGAGTTGTACATCCATATTGAATAACTATAGAGTTGTACATCCATATTGAATAAACGCAAGAGGGCTGTAGATTTAACCATAGAGTTAACAAAAAAAATTATAAATTAACACTTTCACTGAGGTGACATTACTTAGTGCGTTCAAAAACACGCACTTGACGAATTTTTTAAGTACAGTGAGAGTACAGCCCTCTTGCGTTTATTCAGTATATGCATGTACAACTCTATAATACAGTGAGAATACAGCCCTCTTGCATTTATTCAATATATGCATGGACAACTCTATAATAATGTTTTCCCCACTATGATCACACAACAAGATTAATATGTCATCCTTCGGTGACATAAACAAGATTAATATATGTCATCTTTCGGTGACATAAAAAAAAAAATCGTTAAGTGCGTGTTTTTGACTAAGTAATGTCATCTCAGTGAAAGTGTTAATTTATGATTTTTTGTTAACTCTATAGTTGTTTGTTAACTCTACAGCCCTCTTGCGTTTATTCAATAGGGATGTAAAACTCAATAATTATTCAGTCACACAACGATTTTAATATGTCATCTGAGATGCGTACGCAACTGAGATGACATAATGAGATGCGTATGCATCTGAGATGACATAAAAAGACCGTAATTGAGAATAAAATTTAATAATTTTTTATTAAAATTAGCCTTGCTAGAATATGGTGTGTCAACACCCTTAGGTTTTTTTATCTGTTCTTTATATTGTTAAAAAATTCGTCAAATGCGTGTTTTTGACACGCACTAAGTAATGTCATATCAGTGAAAGTGTTAATTTATGGGCCTATTCGTATCGCTATTAACCAAAGTGTCTTGCTCTTACTTTTAAGAACATTACACTTGTTTTGAAGTGTACTCTCCTTACTTTTGAGATATTTGTATATTCCTCTCTCACTTTCCATGTTCTTGAGAGAAGGGTGAAGGTATGTATACGATATACCGAACGCTAAGGTGAAGGTATGTATACGATGTATACCGAATAGCGTTCGGTATACATCGTATACATACCTTCACCCTTCTCTCAAGAACATGGAAAGTGAGAGAGGAATATACAAATATCTCAAAATTAAGGAGAGTACACTTCAAAACAAGTGTAATGTTCTTAAAAGTAAGAGCAAGACACTTTGGCTAATAGTGATACGAATAGGCCCTGATTTTTTGTTAACTCTATAGTTGTTAACTCTACAGCCCTCTTGCGTTTATTCAATATGGATGTACACAACTCAATAATTATTCAGTCACACAACGATATTAATATGTCATCTTCGATGACATAAAAATATAATCAGAGTAAAATAAATAAAATAAAATATTTGATCTATAAAAAGAAGGAGGGGTGTCGGATTTAAGTCGGGAATTTGGATTATAATTAAATGTAAATATATATTTTTTTTATGTCACCGAAGGATGACATATTAATATCAGTCTGTGATCATAGTGGGGGAAAATAATTATAGTTTTACATGCATATCAATAAACGCAAGAGAGCTGTAGTCTCACTGAGTTGTACATATATTGAATAAACGCAAGAGGGTATTCTCACTGTACTTAAAAAAATGAGCCAAAAAATCATAAATTAACACTTTGACTGAGGTGACATTACTTAGTGCGTGCCAAAAATACGCACTTGACGAATTTTTTTATTTAACATTTATTTAATTTTTAATTTTTTTTTAATTTTTTTTCTTTTTTCTCTTTTTTATAGAAAGAATCAACAGTAGAGGGAGGCGGGGTTGGTATACGCGGTATACGCCGGGAAGGGGTGGAAACTTGCGGGGGATACATCCGCGCGGGTGGAATGTGCGAGGACGCCACCCGCGCGGGCGGAATATACGGGGACGACACCCGCGCGGACGGTATGTTCGCCACCCGCCCCGACCGCATTTGGATAGAGGCGGGAATAATATAATTTATAATATTTATTATTCCTAATCCTATTGTATTTGACAGTGTCAAAACCTATTGTATTTGACATAATAAAAACAAATTTTAATGAAAATTGATAATAAAAAAGCAATTTATTATGTTATATTAATTCATCCTAACTATCATTATTTAATTCTAAAAAAATTAAGATTTTTCAGCTCTAAATTACGTCAGCAGAAATGGGCTGTGACGTTGCTTTCTCTTATGTTTCAACACTTTCGCCATTAGGATCGCTACGTAAATTCCGGTTAGGAAACATAACTATGGAAATTAATTTGAAATTAATTAATTTTTTTAAAAATCAGCAATTTTGTTCCTAATTATGTGAAAAATAAACAGTTTTTTTTCTTAGTTACGACACCTGTTGCTATCTAGAGAATGTGACGTAATTGAAGCTAATGAACGTTTTCGCGTAAATTTTGAGAACAAATATTAAATTAATTTTTTCTAACGATTTTCGGCATTATTTTAAAAAAATAAAATTATATAATACACAAATATTCGAATTTTAAAATAGTTTCCCAAAATTACTCAAATTCCCCATTATATTAATTTTGATTCTTGGAACATGGAAAGTGACACAGGAACACATTATTGGATGATAATCAAGATATTATTGTGATGGCCCCCGACGACGGAAAAACTCCAATTTCACTACTTTTTGATGAAAATTTAGAAGAACTTGCATTTATTAAGGTACATTGTGGTGTTAAAAGAAAATTTAAATTAAAACTCACTCATTCTGAAATTACTAAATCTGAAATAACTCGACATGACAGGCGTGCAGTTCGGCCTGATTATCTATTCACAGCTTTAAAAAAGCAACAGATGATAGCTCTTAAAAACCGTATATCAATCTGTCTTCGGAAAAAAAATGTTAGAGGTGGTTCTGTCATTGCAGCAAATGTTCTAGATAAAAATTATATAGATAATTTAGTGCAGTACGATGAGGGATATCGTGTTCTTAGTGGTATCAGAAATTCACCTTCACATTGGGAGGCTGAAAAGAAAAAAGTTCTTGGTATGGTTCGACAATTCGAAATACCTACATTTTTTGTAACTTTATCTGCTGCAGAAATTTACTGGTTACCGCTACTAGTAATTTTAAAAAAAGTAGTAGATAAGGAAATTATAACGGAAGAGCAAGCTGAAAATTTACCATATGAATGTAAGTGTAAACTTGTACAAGCGGATCCCTTTATTTGTGCTACGTATTTCGAAACGAAATTAAAAGAAATACGTAAAACATGGTCCAGTCCTGAAGGTCCTTTTGGCCAATATAAAGTAAATTATTTCTATTATAGAATAGAATTCCAGCATAGAGGAAGTCCCCACGCGCATATGATGTTGTTTTTAAATAAAGCACCACGTTTTGTACCTGGTGATCCGTCTTCAATAGATAAAGTTATTGATTTTATTGACAGTATTATAACATGTACCAGTGACGGTTTACCAACCGATCTCGTACGTCTTCAAACTCATAAACATACTCATACATGTAGACCTAATAAAGATCGAGTATGTCGATTTGGGATACCGTTTTTCCCGATGGATCAAACAAGAATACTATTAGAGCTCGAAAAAGACCATCCTTCGTATAAAAACGCAAAAAAATTGCTGAATCTCTACAAGAAAAAATGCAAAATATACCAGAGGGTATTCAGTCTTTTGACGATTTCTTGCTTTATACAGGACTGTCCACGGAGAACTATATTCTTGCTGTTCGAAGTACTTTATCGAGACCAAAAATTATGTTGAAAAGAACTCCTAAAGACATTTATATAAATCCTTATTGTTTAAAAATCTTAAGTTTGCATAGAGCAAACATGGATGTTCAATTTATATTAGATCCATTCGCCTGTTCAGCTTATATAGTAGATTATATTAATAAAGCTGATAGAGGAATGTCTCGGCTCTTAAGGGAAGCTGTAGAAGAAGTAAAAATGGGTAACCACAGCGTGCGTGAATCCCTGCGAACAATTTCGAACGTTTTTTTAAATTCAAGTGAGATTTCTGCGCAAGAAGCTATTTATTGTCTTACAAGTCTTGCCTTATCTCGTGCAAGTGAAGCAGATATTTTTATCAATACAGCATTACCTCAAGAAAGAGTACAAATTTTAAAACCTTACCGTGAACTTAAACTTTTAGATCCTCATTCGACAGATATTTTCCAAAATAACATATTAAATTATTATTCTATGCGACCTATTGAATTAGAAAATGTAAGCCTTGCACATTTTGCGGCTTATTACATGTATTCTAAACGTACAAGTAACTCCAAATTTGACAATGAAGAGATTCGTGACTCCTCGAATACACAATTTCAGATAGAAGAAGATAATAATAATGTACTAGAAGTAAGTGGAAATTGGATGCGTTTGCAAAATAATTTAGGATATATACGCAAAAGAAGTAAACCTCGTATAATTCGATTTCGTCGGTACAGTTATGAAGAAGATGCTGATAATTTTTATAGAGAACAACTCATGTTGTATATACCATGGCGTAATGAAGAAGAAGAATTACTAAATCCAGATTTAGACATTAAAAATAAATTTTATCAAAACACTGAAATGATTAAAGCTGAATGTGAACAATACAATAAACTGGGTGGACACGAACAATTCGAAGCTCTTTTATTGGCTATCAAAAATGCGGAAAGTGCTTATGAATTTGAGGAAGCTAATGAAAGAGGAATGCCTAAAGATGCACTAGCAGAGTATGAATTCGAGGAACAAATAGGAGACGTTGCTGACGATTTAATTCCGGGAATTAATCCAGGACCCAACAATTGTGGAGATCCTATGATTTCTATAGCACAACCAGCAAAATTGTCCGAAAGAGACTTTTTGATTCTCAGTAGAAAATTAAATCCAGATCAGCGAGATATTTTATTACATGTTTTAAATAACTTTTGTACGCCAGTAAAAACTCCGTTTCATATTTTTATTAGTGGTGGTGCAGGTGTCGGTAAAAGTGTATTGATTAAAGCTCTCTATCAATGTTTAACCATTCATTTTAACAAGGAAGCAGGGTCCGACCCAGACGACTTGAAAATTCTGTTGACAGCTTTCACAGGTAAAGCTGCGTTTGGTATTGGAGGTCAAACAATCCATAGTGCTCTGGGATTACCAATTTCACAAGCTGGAAGTGTTTTACCGGAACTTTCACCAAGTGTGGCAAACACACTTGCAGTAAAACTAGCAAAAATTCGCGTATTAATAGTGGATGAGATATCAATGTGCGGATCACGAACATTTCATCAAATTGATAGAAGATTTCGACAAATTTTTCATTCAAATGAGCCTTTTGCTGGAATTTCAATAATTGTGGTAGGTGATCTGAGACAACTATCGCCTGTAGGAGATAACTGGGTATTTCAACCCAATAGTCGCAATCCTTTTGCGAATTTAGCAGGTACTCCACTCTGGGATTTATTTGTTTTAGTAGAATTAAAGCAAATAATGCGTCAACGAGATGATATTACATTTGCGCTGGCGCTAAATAACATGGCAGATGGGAAAATGACAACTGATGATATAAATTTGATAAAAGATAGATGTTTCTCTGAATCAGCAATTCCTGATCATATAAAAGAAAGTATCAACTTGTTTTCAAGCAATCGTGAAGTAGACGAGCACAACCATAGGATTCTGTCATCGATGACTAGTATTGGAGCTACGTCGAATGCCATTGATACTGTTTGTGGAGATAGCACACCGTTAATGAAAGCAAAAGCATTACAAACTGTATCTAAATTACCTACTCAAAGTACATATGGTTTGCCTAATACTCTTATTTTGAAAATAGGAGCAATTTATATGATGACTGTAAATATAGATACAGCTGATGGATTAGTTAATGGTTCCACTGGAAAATTGAAAGAAATTGACTTTGCCACTAATAAGAATACTGGAGATCGAAGACCACTTCGCATATGGATATATTTCGAAGATGATAACATCGGTGCAATAAGGAGGTCTCAAACTATTAGCTCACTTCAACAATATAAAAGAAGAATACAACAAGGATGGAAACCAATAGATCAAGTCACATATACTATAAAAAGGTATAAATCTTCAAATTTACAAGTTCGACGGAGCCAGTTTCCTATCGTACCCGCGCAACGAATTACTATACATAAATCACAAGGATCCACATTGCAAAGAGTGATTGTACACTTGCATCCCAGTGTTCGTAGATCGATGATGTACGTTGCTTGTTCGCGAGCTACAACTGCCCAAGGGTTATTTATTGTTACATCAGGAGAATTTCAAGCTCCGTCTGCACCTTCAGAATTAGACGTTGTAGGAAGACAGATGAAAAGACTTAGGCAGACACCTCTTATCCCAGTATATCGTTTTTTAAGAGAACCTCGTAATTATACACAAATAATATTTCATAATGTTCAGTCATTGAGAAATCACTTACCAGATGTAAGTTGTGATCCTGTTATAGTAGCTTCCGACATCTTTTTAGCTGTAGAAACATGGAGTTCCAGTGCAGATTTATTTGATCTACCTGGTTTCAGAGAGATAGAACTGATGGACCTCAAAAAACTTCTGTAAACAGAGGATATGGGATAGCAGCTTTTATTAAACCGAATTTAACGTGTTCTACTGTATGTAGTTACACTCAAAACAGCAATGGTCCTGGTCATTGTGAAGGTGTTTCGTTTATTATAAATGGAGTACGTTTTGTCGCGATATATAGGTCACCTCACTGTTCAGATAAAAATGCAATAGATTTTATACTGAAAAACATTTTAAGTAATAATATACCGACATTAATATTTGGAGATTTTAATGAAGATTTTCTTCATAAAGAACAGACAGCACTTCGTAATTTATTAGAAAGCAAAGGCTATATTTCATTACTTAATAAATGCGTAACAACACGGGGTGGTACTCAATTAGACAATGTTTTTGGAAATTTTCGGGGTATAGATGTTGGAGTATTTCAGTCTTTATTCAGTTACCACCAACCTTAATGGGCACGTGTACATATATAATTACAGTTCATCTCGTTACTTTGTATCTCTTTTTATTTTTATTGTATTTTTTTATTGTTCATAGTGTACACTTATTTCTATATCGTACAGAAATATATCTCCTAAATTAACCGATTCAGTGCCATTGGCATGGTAACATGCCAAAGGAAACAAAGAGGGAAATATATCTTGCAACAAAAGACAAGTATATATTTTTAAGGTCATTAATCATTTTGACATTTTTAAGCTGCACTGGAATGTTTTAAATTGAAAAATATTGTTTTTCAATTCTATAATAAAAATAAATTACAAGGACACTAAAAATCCACACTGGGTTATTTTCTAATAAAAATTTTTCTCAAAAAATGTTAAATTAAAGTTAAATTGATACTTCTGTAGTTATCCAACTTGCTTTAAAATGAAATAATAATAAAAAAAATAATACTGTGGATAATTTTATATATAAATATTTACAGAAATATATAAAATTTGCTTCTAATAATTTTTATTGAATGTTTTAACATAATTGAATTTACAGTGTACTATAAGAACATGAAAAAAATTGTTTATTATTGTTAGCAAAAAAATTTTCGAAGTTTGACTAAATATGTATGTATTACATATTATAAAAAAATCAATAAATTATGTCAACTATAAAAACACATTGGCCACATTGCAGTAGGGCTGATCAGCATTCATGCACGTACGCTTCTTATAAAGTCAGTATTATATTATTATAATTTATAAAATTAAAAATACGTAAGATATTGTGCGATACACACAAAGTGGGAATGTCATATTATAAGAATGGTAGATAATGGTTTGTTCATTCTCTTTACTTAAGTTTTTGTAGAATGTATTTTACTTAAAATGAATATCATAATGACATCTGAAATAATTTTAAAAAAATTATTACATGTTCCAAATATTAGTTTAATACCGACTTTACAAAACATACAAAGCAATGTTTATATTTTATGAAGGAAACAAAAATCTTAGAATTAAAATAAAATATTTCCAGAAGTACACAGATAATATGTAAACAATTTTCTCTCTTTATCAATGTTTTTAAACCTGTCATTACAAACAAAAATTATTTGGCAGCCATTGAGTTAAGGGTAAGATTTTTTATTTATTTTTTATTAAATTATAGATGCATAGACAAGTTACATGTTACAACAATACTATTAATTAAATACTATTTCTGAATTAATTCTTACATAAATCATTACTTTATATATTATAGAAAACTAATTATTGTAACAGAATTTTTTTAATAGAAAACAAATTAGTGTAACATATTGGAATTAATGGTTGAATAAAAAAAATATTTTTGAATAGTTTAAATAAAGTTTAAATAAAAAAATACTGGTCATTTTAGAAGCACTTTTTTTTAATTTTATAATACTTTAAATTAAAAGAAGAGAAACAAAAAATGTCTTGAAAAGAACTAAAAACGCTAAAGATTTTATTAAAAAAAAAAAATAAATAAAAAAAAGGGCATGCACAGAGCTCCCACTTAAAAAAAAGACCATTGCATAATTAAAAATATATTAGTAGTTAAAAAAAATTATTAGTAATTAAAAAAAATAAAAAATCATTGCAAAAAAACCCATTGCATTATAAAAATTTATTAGTAATTAATAATAAAAAAAGTATTTAAAAAATAAGTTGTTATAGAATTTATTTATTTTATTTTACTGAAAAAAATGAAATAGTTTATTTTAAATTTATCTTTAAAAAAAAGGTTAAATTTATAGTAAAAAAATTTATCGTAAAAAAAAGGAAGTGTTTTAAAAGGCCACTTGTGTATAATACTTGAAAAGAAAAAAAAATATTTTAAACGGCTGTTTAAAACGCTAAAAATATTAAAAAAATTCATGTATAGAGCATTCATTTTTAAAAAAAGCAATGGCATAGTAAAAGAAAATTATTAGCAGTTAAAAAGAATTTAAATAAGTTGTTGTTATAAAAATTATTTATTTTATTGAAAAAAAATAAATTAATTAATAAAAAAATAAATAATAAAACTGAAATAAATTTGATTTTTATGCAGTTTAAATAAAGATAAAAAAGATATATTTTGAAAATGTTTCCCTACAATACTTTAAATTAAAATAAAAAAAAGTGTTTTGAAGATGACTAGAAGTATTTTAATAAAAGCCTACTTAAAGCATTAAAGATATTAAAAAGTGGATGCATAGAGCTACTGGCGAACCCACCACTTAAAAAAAAGGGTAGTGCGCCATGGTGATACCGCCAGGTGGTGTGGAAATTCACCAAATTAAATATATTTGACGATGTGGTGTAGTAAGGGCAACTAATAATTCAATTGTTAGACTTATTGCAGAGCGGAAATTATTAGGCCACCAAGACCCTGTTATTGTTCCAGCGTATAGTAGTGCAGCCTTATTATATAGAAGAGGTATCAAAATTTGCTGGGTCCATTTTGGAATAGGATCTAGGGATTCCGTTAATGGATCAGGTGGTTGATTAATTAAATTTATTGAAAAGCCAAAAGAATAAGACAAGAAAATAAAAGATAGATAAAATAACGTGTAAATTGTACATACATACCCTGCAATCTAATATTGGGTTTCACTGGTATCTATGATTTAAGGTAAGAAAATACTTTAAAATAATGAAAAAAATTCGTTAAGTGCGTGTTTTTGACACGCACTAAGTAATGTCATCTCAGTGAAAGTGTTAATTTATGATTTTTTGTTAACTCTATAGTTGTTTGTTAACTCTACAGCCCTCTTGCGTTTATTCAATAGGGATGTATAACTCAATAATTATTCAGTCACACAACGATTTTAATATGTCATCTGAGATGCGTACGCATCTGAGATGACATAAAAAGTGGTATTTTTGCAAAGTATAGTGTGTGATTAATTATTATAATAAGAATTATGATAAAGTAACTTTCAAGTCAATTAAATTCACACGGATGGGGCATAAACGATGGGAACAAAGTTAGGATAGAGACCGACCGATTCCCTACAAATTAGCGCCAATATAATCCATCTATTGAACATCGTATACCGTGTATTTTAAGTTGTTCTGCATTGATAAATTATGTATAAAACTATAAAAAACCAGTTCATATCCTATTTTCAAATTTTGGAGCTCGATCTCTTTAAAACGAAGAGATATCGATTTTTTATTCTTAAAAAAGTATTTATTTTGGCCGATTTTACCAGAATATGCACTCAAATTACGGCGTTGGGGTAATCGTAGTTGTTAACATTAAGCCAATTTTTCTAATTTTCGCGTTCGATATCTCGAAAACGAAGTAAGATATCGATTTTTTTATGCTTTAAAAAGTGTTTATTTTGGTCTATTTTATCGAAATATGCACTCAAAAGTTCATACAAACGCAAACACACAAAATAATAAAAAAAATTTGAAAAAATTGAATTTTTTCAAATTTTAGAAGTTTCCCAGCCTTTCCATTATCGATATCGAATTGTGTTTCGCTGGTATCTATGATTTAAGGTAAGAAAATATTTTAAAATAATGAAAAAAATTCGTCAAGTTAAGGCTCTGAGAAGGCCTAACTTAGTGCGTGTCAAAAAACACGCACTTGACGAATTTTTTAATAAATTTCAAATACTACATAATTTTAATGTATTGGTATTTGTAGATTTGTACCAAATTTTTATCGATTATTGTGAATTTCATGTTAGTCGTAGATCATAAGTATAGTACGTAATTCGGTTGTAAGGCATATTACACACTCGCGCAATTACGCACTCGCCGTTGCGCAGCTCTTGCGTAACTTTTTCGCTCATGTGTAATATGCAACCTACAACCTCAATCACGTAATATACTATTTTTAGACCGCCACAGGAACTCCACAAAATATAACTCAGGGGGAAGGGAACATTTTGTTACACTTATTGGAGTTCTACTGTGTTTTATAAATAAGGCAGATACTTTACTTTATGGTCCTTTTTATACATAAATAATATATGTAGTACCGAACACGGCATGTATTTGTATTTAAATATTATTATGCTCTACCAACTAAAATCTTTCCATGTTATAGAGTTCTAAAAGACATATTATTCAACAAAAAATGGTGGATGTCGCTAACGCGTAACTACCAAAAAAAATTTACTTAGGTAAATTACAAAATTTAAAATATTTACTATAATAAAGCGATATAACGTTAATTTTTTTTTTGTTACTTTACCTAAGATGGGTACACAATATATATTAAACTCAAATAAATCGGCTCAGTAATTTCACCCAAAAAAATTTTTTTTTGAAAATTTTTGTCTTTTTGTGTATTTATAAACTATTATCTTTGGAGGGTTGAAATTTGGCGGGAATGTATCTGGGACTAAGAAGTATTATTTCCTATAAAAATAATCAATTTTGCGTCAAGGGCCGTTTTTCCGGCCTTTACCCGGCTATGCCCTTTACTGTTTGATAAGTTAGTTGGGTATTTCGTCAGCATTTGCTTATTCACTAATTACTTTATATAAAAATCCATAATCAAAACTCGGACTGATTGTACATTGCCTAGGACTGTGAACTACGAATTTCCTCAGGGATCTGTTCTGACTCCTTTATTGTTTAACATATATTGTGTCGATCTGTATAATGAATTTGATAATGAAATTTCCATTATACAATTTGCAGATGATTTGTGATTTTATTTAATTGTTAATTATATATGCCTTGGTATATCTGTAATGACAGATTCAGTTTTCCAACTGGATGGTTGTGAACGGCTTTACGGTTTCAATATCCAAATCGCCAGTAATTTATTTTACTAGGGGAAGTGTGCCTAATATCGTACATCTTTCTAATATCGCATACCACCATATTGCCTTTGCTAAGTGTTATTTTCTGGTGATAATCAGTCTAACTCTTTGCCCTCTGGCAGCCATTAGACGAGGCCAAGTGTTGAACGGGATTGGTAACTTTTGCATTTTTTATAAAACTTTTTTAATTTTTTTGATTTCAAATATTTTGAAGGTGTTACTTATGCATCTAATTATATAATGAGAAGTAAGTGATATTTATCTGTTAATTGTAACAATAACTTCTCTGTATTGTATAGTTTGTGTTTTAATAATTATAATATTAGTTTATGACATATTTCGATCTGAAATATCCGCCATATTTATTTTCCATTATATGTCAAATATCGCCCACCTACAGTAATCGTAATATCGCCCTATACGATATTAGGCACGGTAAAAGATTGGTTTAGTGTACAATATGATACTGTTTGTTTTGGATGGTAAGGGAGCTGACACTTACTGTTTCAACTGGTGAAGACGACAGCGAGAATGACTGTAGATGTCCCTATTTGTTATCAGCCGTATTCAACAGACAAAAAGAGCGAAAAATGGATCATTTGCACAAAGTACGGCATTTGATGTCACGAACAGTGTTTGGGAACGGAAGATTACAAAACATTTATTTGTGATTATTGTTTATATGGTTAATTAAAAGCGTAAAATAAGAAAAACTACAAAATTATATCTAATTTGCTTATGATTAAACATATTAATGTAATTCTATGAAATTTTGTTACTTAAGAATAAACAATATTATTTCGTATAGGTGAAATTATCTAAACTTGGATTAACACCATTAAACAAATGCAACAAATTCTCCAAAATTAGATGTACCAAAATTTTCTGCCTCTTTTCCTTTTTGTTATTTTGATACTATAGCAATAAAAAATTGTACGTCTAGTTTTATCTCATTTGTTAATGACGTCAGTCCAAGTTTAGATAATTTCACCTTTATTAAATGTGTTTTTTTTGTTCATAAACCATGTCTAACATTGTGACAGAAGTAATGGCCAAATATCGTACAGGGCGATATTTTGACTACTATTGGTGGGCGATATGGAGACGACATTTCATGAAGCGGCCAAAACCAGTTTCTTTCATTAATTATAAAAAAAATAGATTATATACATGTTTAATCAATTCGTAACTATTCAATACTTCAACAGCATTAAAAGAACTAAATAGAAGATAATTAAAAAGTAAAAATAGCAGAGAAAATTTCAATTTTCAAAATGGGTGCGATATTAGGCACACTTCCCCTAACAAAAGAATTTTAAAACCTGAAAATATTAAATTAGGACCGTCCAATTGCTCTGTACGTATGGCAGTTAAATATTTGGGTATTTATTTACACAGTAAACTTAACTGGTCTACGCAGTTTAAACACATTGCAGGGAATTGCGAAAATAGCATTGTGTCTTAAATATATTAAGAGCATTGTGTTCTACATACTGGGAAGGGCACTCTGAATCTTTCTTACGAATTTATAGATGGTTAATACGCTGTCGCTTCGACTATGCTTATATATGATGGGATAACATACCTAAAATGACAATGTACATATTAGCATAAGTACAAAACAAGGCATTGTGAATTTGCCTAGGTGTAATGGAGAGTACCCATATCAATGCATTGCAAGTTAAAGCTACCGCACCTCCACAATACGATGGGAATATAGATCACAAAAATTTGTCCTCAGTATAAATAATGAGTTACCTGTCTATATTAACTAAACGTATTACAACTATTCTGACACTAAATTTGGAAAATATAAAATTTTGGAGAAGTAAAGTTATACCTTCCATTGCCTCCGCATACGTCAGTTTGAGTAACTTTAAAGAACATTGTATATCGTCAACAATCTTCAACTTAGAATATGAGGGTTTCGTAGTCGATCCCTTGATTTTACTTGATATCCGATTTGTTGCAGAAGTATCACGTATAAATGATATATTTATATTGGAGAACTTGGAAGCACATAGCTTTCAATTCAGTATATTACATTGCACTCACAAATATCTTAGGATCAATCCGAGAACATGTTGACAACGGTAACATGGCTTTCTTGGCACTTTTTGATTTTTCTAAAGCTTTCGATACAGTCAGTCATATTCGGTTGCTGCACAAGTTAAAGTCAGTCCACCTATCAGACTTAGCTATTAAATCGTTCGCAGACTATTTAACAAATCGAACTCATATAACTAAAGTTAATATAGAAAGTAATGTGCTCTTTTCCGATCAATTATGCATGTATTCTGGTGTACCAAAAGGTAGTATACTCGGTCCTTTGTTATTTAACATATATGTATCGGATTTGCATACATATATCAGTAATTCAGAACTCCTTCAATACGCTTAATGACATTCAAATCATCAAAAAAATTTCAGTCCCTGATACTACAGCTGATATTAATTTGTGGAACGCAATTCTTAATAATATTACTACATGGACAAATGACAATTTGTTACAATTGAATTCGACTTAAACAGTAATGCTTCCTGTAGGTACTCGCCAGAGTTTATCCAACATTAAAAATACTAATGCCAAAGTAAACGTTGGTAATTACTCTATAGAATTTGTTACAACGGCCAAAGCACTTGGACTGACACTAGACAGTAATCTAAATTGGAGCATCCATATTTCACAAATTTGCAACAAATCGCACTGGAAGCTGAAAAATCTTTACCGTTTTAAGAACATGCTTAACCCAAGTATCAAAAACTCTCTAACGAAGCAACTGGTTCTCTCTACAGTAACTTATAGTGACTTGTGTTACCACGGGCTTAATGAAATTTTGTCAAAGAAGATTCAGAAGGTTCAAAACTGTTGTGTTAGGTATGCACATAAAATAAGTCGCCATGAACATATCCAACCGATAATTAGAAGCTTGGCCCAGCTAAACATGAAAAAATTGCGAATTTTACACATTCTAAAATTAATGCATAGCTTTTTGTGTAACAAGAAACCGGAATACTTATTATGAGAAAATTTCTAAACTGCAAAATTTTCATGACTACAGCACACGGTCAACCAATCTATGCATACCAAAGGTGAAAACTGGTTTTGGTGCTTTATCATCCTCTGTAATAGGTCCATAGCTGTGGAATCTTCTGCCTGAGAACATTCGAAAAATATATTGAAGCAATTCATTTTTTGCGGAGTGTTTCGATCACTTGTTGAACCATGGCGAATCTTTTTAGCGATCTCTGTAACATATGTCTAATCTTTCAAAAAACTTTACATATTAATTGTTATTTACTCAGTTATCTCTATTAGTTTGTAGAAATAAGGTAAAAAAGTAGCTTTAATTTATATTGTTTTATTGCTTTTAATTAACAAGAATCTGAATTTTTTAAATTGAATAGTTTATATATTACTGTTATTATGTAACTAATTGTTATTCCTTATAAAAAAAGTCAACGTTTGTGCTTAGAAGGGGGGAGTTAAATGTCCTATGGCTTTGCCTAATCCAAAATAAAGTTATTTATTTATTTATTTATATACACAGATGCTTCTAAAACTACTGAAGGCGTTGCAGTTGGTTATATCATACCTGCTAGTGGTGAATTTTACACATTCAAATTACACAGCTTCAGTAGCATTTATACTGCAGAAGCAATCGCTATTTGGGAAACTTTAAAATACATTCTAAGTACGAATCTTACGAATTACCTAATTTGTGCAGACTCTATCTCTATTAGTGATGAAGAACTATCGATAATCCCGACTATTGATAGTTACGATAGCGGTGAAACTGTCGACAGATATCGATAGTTTATCGATAGTTTTTGATACCCAAGTTAGGCGGCATTTAGATTTAGAAGGTCGCCGGTTTTACGCCGGGGCGGAATTATTCCTTTTTGCCCGGAAATTCCCTTAAAATGGTTGTTTTTATATCTCTGGCTATAATTTCTACGAAATTTTTATTATCTTTAGTATTTATAAGTAAACGAAATGACTGAAAAAAGGTATCGAAAACTATCGATAGTAAAAAAAAATATCGATAGTTTTCGATACTCAAAACTATCGATAGTTATCGATAGTGCTATCGATAGTTCTCCACCACTAATCTCTATAATCAACAAACTAAAGAATGGTAATTACCTGCTTGAAATAAATGCTTACATCATTCGAATTTTAGAACCTTTAAAAGAAATCTAAGCACGCAGCTTTAGAATTGGTTTTTAATGGATTCGAGCTCATATTAACATTGAGTGGAACGAAAAGATTTATAAGTACGCAAAAATTGCGGCTTCTAATAATAGTCTGGTAGGCGACCATCGTAAACCTTTCTGCGATGTAATACAAAAGCAAAAATGTAATTTAACTGAATTATGGAATAATAAATATCGGATTTCCAAACAACATAAAGGCACTCATTACGCTCGCTACCACGACCAAATCAATCTAACTGCTAGATTCTAACACCATGATTTCAGTCACTAGATCGTCCACGTAGATATATTACTACCATAAGCCGTATGAAATTTGGACATTGTTGCAACGCATCGCATTTAAACGCATTGGAGTAGTTGATTCTAACGTACCTGTGATAACAATAGTGTTGCGGATATTAATCATTTGCTGTATAACTGTCAAAACAATTTAAATAACATAAATACCTTTACATGACAACATACGTAGGAGCCAAAGTAAAACCTTTTGATTTTCAATCACTAATATATGGGTGATTCTACTTTTTAGGTCCTTCAAAAAATTAAAGTTGTCTCCACAATCAGGAAGGTTAAAATTATATACAGAATGAAGATACTGTCATTTATTTCATTTAAATAAAGTTAATAACTCCTATTTAGATGACCTACCTACATTTACTTTAATTTTTAATTTAATTCTTTTTTTATAAAAATGGTGTCAAACTTTTATTGCAGTTCTAAAACGCATGTCCCTATTATGTATTGCTTTGAACTATAACGTTTTTAGAACTTGGAACCATAACGTTAACTATAATTAAATAAGTTTACTGAAACCACACAATTTTATAAATAAAAAAGAGAGGTAAATTGTTACGCATGGTAATTAGAAAGTTAAATTTTATTTATCTGCAGAATTATTTTCTTTTGGCGTGACGAAAAATTGTCGCGAAAATTTGAGTATCCTTCGTCACAACTGCCAAATATTGCTATAAGTTTAAAAAAATAGGTGAAAGGGTCATGTTTTTTGGTGAAACGAAACGCCAAAGACCGTAGAACATAAAGCGAACGTCAAATCAAGTAATTGACATTGAGAGCTTGTCATTTTTTTTACATCAACCAAGAAGACCGGCAGCGTGTGTTTATTGAGTGTATCCTTCGTCACGACTTTTTCTAGTATGTATTTAACGAATTTCAAATCGTTTTTACGTAAATATTATTTGTAATAATGTAAGCTTTACGATAAACTCAAGTTTTCGATCTAAATGATCGCTGTTCACGATTAGTAACGATTTTGTTGAAAAATTGTATCCTTCGTCACGCGTGTATCCTTCGTCACGGTAGAATGTGACGATGGGAGACATGAAAGTGGCGAAGGATACGATAATAAAATAAGTATATTTACTATATCAGTATTTGTTTGTATATCAACTAAATTTTTTTGGTTAACTAAGTTGATTAATTTGGTCAACTTTCCTAACCAATTTTTTTATATCATAAACACAAACAACAAAACACACTCTTATTTTTCGCAAGTAAGACAAAACCAACTTTTTTTTATTTCTTTAATTGATTTTAGGAGAACATAATATAAATATTATTTAAATAATAATTTAAATTTTATTATTTAAATTTAATTTAACCCCTTTAGTACCGCCATATATTCTAATTTTTTAGATAAAGGATTTAATATCTCTATAAGTATAATTGCAAGTTTGGTACATTTTGTTTAATTTATTCACAATATGACCGCCCTTTACTATACAGCCTCCAGTTACCGATATAAGACAATGCACACTCGTCAGTTGAATTTTTTCTAAAAATTTGTATGACAAGCTCAGCTCGTCATTAGTCCTAAAGAGGATAAACATTTTTTCTGTCTGGATTCTGTAATTCGCAAAAAAATATTGGTTTTAATATGAAACCGCGCTGCTGGTCTGCAGATACCGAATCTATGATAATTTTCCTACATTCTAATCGCATGAAATCTACTAAATGGTTTTCTCTATTTTTTTTTTTTATGGTTGAGACATAAAAAGTAGAACCACCCATATACAATAACGAAAAGATTGTTATAAATATTATTATGAAATTTTTAAACCAATCTGGTTTAAAATTATGAGTGATGTGATGGATATATTATAGTATAATGCATGCATGCAAATATTTACATGTACATATATGATTTTTCTCCTTTAGTTTTTATTTCTATGAATAATTAAATCAAGACAGAATTATTAACGCCTTTAGGACTAATGACGAGCTGAGCTCGTCATACAAATTTTAAAAATAAATTCAGCTGACGAGTGTGCATTGTCCTATATCGGTAATTGGAGGCTGTATAGTAAAGCGCGGTCATACTGTAAATAAATTAAGCAAAATGTACCAAACTTGCAATTATACTTATAGAGATATTAAATTTTTTATCTAAAAAATTGGAATATATGGCGGTACTAAAGGAGTTAAAGAACATTTTTAATTTTTTTTTAATAAATATAAGTAATTGGTAATCATGATTACAAATTATATTTACAAACGTTTATTAATTACAAAATATGTAATCGTTTCTGTAAATTAATTATATAATTACGATTACAATTGTTAGGTTAGGTCACAATACGATTTGCTTAAGATATAAATATGAATACAACTGCTACCTAAATTAGAACGACTTCGATGGTAAAAAAAATTAGGTTAAATGGAAAATTAAGGTTGGGCTGGCAAATAAATTTATTATATTAATATTTGGACTACAGAGCCTAAATTAATTAGTTATAATCACATAAATTAACCAGTTAATGATAAGTAACTCGATATCGATAATTTTCAATAACAAAAAGTAGGTTCTAACAGTCGCAATACATTAGGAATGCCTATAACATACTTCGCTTAAGCCTTCAAAAATTTTGTTACTTTTTCGCTACGACGTTCGCCACCGTTTATAAGATATAAACGATCAAAAGTTTACGTTCACAAAAAGTAATGTAATTTTTTAAATGTGGTATTGGTGACCAGCTTAATCGGACTAATTGAGCCTAAATCAACCAGTTATAACGAATCTATGATAAGTAATTCGATATCGATAATTTTTGATGACGAAAAGTAGGTTTTAACAGTCGCAATAGGTTTGGAATACCCATAATATGCTTTGCTAAGCCTTCAAAAATTTCGATATTTTTTCACTACGACACACGTTTATGAGATATTTGCGATCAAAGTTATCGATTACGAGAAGTATTATTTAAAAGCAAACAATAAAAAAACATTTACATTTTACAATAGCCTAACTTCAGAAGCACTTATTATGACTGCTATCTACAGTCAGCGTGTTAATAATATAACTGCTTATTTCTCGCACTGATTATACTTATAAACTATAAAATGGCCGACCCACTTTCAACACAAATTTTAATTTATTAATTGATTAAGTGTAGTAAAATATTAAATACTAAAAAATTATTCACTTATTATTACACGAGAGGTTTGTATTTTTTCGAATAAATTTGGATTTGTTTAACGAAAATTTGTTGCCTAGCAATTTAACGAGAACAATTGTCAACTAACAAGAACGCGGCAGCGAAGCTGAAGCGTTTTTGGGTTGACAGTTCTTCGAGTTAAATTGCTTTTAGGCAAGAAATTTGAGTTGTCGAAAAAACAAATTTATTCAGGAAAAATATAAAACTCAAGTGTAATACGATAAGACAATTTAGCGAATAAAATAAATTAGTATAATTCATGTTATTATTTAATACATTGTTACTATGGTTCTGAAATAAGTTAAATTTACCAATAGAAATTTTTGTTTCACTTTTATCATGCCTACCTACAATGAAATGACCAATGAAATGTTTTGTACCATTTTTTTCGCTGTAAAAATCTGTCCTAACTTTTTTTCCACGGTAAAAATAAAAAAAAAAAACTACAATGTTCTTACCGGACTTGATACATATGAGTTAAATTGCCATTTTAAAAATCATAAATCTATACCTAATAGACGAACCTTCTGTTTCTATATGATTGTCAAGCATTTTCTTAAGGCCTTATTAAAAAAAAAAGCAACTAGTAAGCGACCCTAGGCACCGGCCGACTTTAAACGATTTCACCCTATAATACGATCGAAAATATTTCTTTTATTTACTTATGTATATGTGTTATACCAATGGTTTCTCTCGCGATTTAACTTTTGGACACATATAATAAACACGTGGCAAACCAACATCTTCAAAGGTGGGCAAGAATAACGACGACTCCATCCTTTGGTGACTTTATTACAGAAAGTCGTACTAAATTGTTTCTCGCTGCTCTGAAAAATTAAAACACATTAAAAATAATAAAAATTTATACTCCCACCAAGTTATTGTCCGTCATAGTAATTAATTAAAATGTAATAAATTGTATAATACTTACGGGTTTATTTAATCCGCGATTGTGTTAAGCCACGAAACAAGCATTGTGAGTGAAAGTTTGCATTGGTCAGTCAACTTTTCAGTATTCTGCTATGTACTCGCTACGTGACAATTTAATTCATATCTATTAAGTTCTACTTAAGTATATTGTAGTTTTTTCATTTTCGTCGTGGAAAAAAAGAAAACATTGTAAATACATATGTACATACATATATAAATACAATAACAATGAAACTAAAATTTCTATTGGTAAATTTTATCAATTCCGAAACAATAGTGAATTTGGAAAAGTTTAAAGCTAAGCAAAATATAAGAAGCTTCTTCTTGGTACTCATTCTCAACCGAAGAAATTGTTAATAATTAACATTTAAAAAAATGTATACACCATACTGATTTTTAATGAAACACTAATGGAATACTTAAAGGCAGATTCGCCAAAAAACGTCTTTTATTATTATTAGGTTATTTTTTTTCTATTAGGTAATACATATTTTATTAAAAAAATTAAATATACAACATTGTTTCTACCGTGTCTTGAGATTACAATTTTTTTTTTTTTTTAAATTCAAAAATGAGCTGAGTATAAATTGCTTTGAAATCGACACTACGAGATTTTTCCACCTTGATATTTCCTCGCGTTTTGAAATCCCCAATGGACCAAAATCAAAAAATCAAGAATTTTCTGGAAATATACAGTTATGGCACTAACTAGGATCTAAGAAAAAGAAAATAAAAAACCAGCGAGAAATCGCATTTTGAAAATAAAATTACCGATTTTTCTCGACTATAAACAGCCGCCATTTTGAAAATATATTACGGAATGAAAAGATCCTAGTTCCTGCCAAAATGACGGTATCGACACATATGAAATGATGATAGGTGCACATATGAAATAATGTGCACGTTGATTTATTTCCATATCTCAAATACTTTTTGAGATACATGAGGAACCACGTCGAAAAACGTACTTGCGAGAATAAAGCATTTAAAATTTTTTATTTAAATTGAATTATAGTAAAGTTCGTGCACTAAAATGCCCATAACTTTTTGATTTTTCATCTTTTCAAAGTTTTAGAAGAATATTTCTAACACCTTAAGAAATATATTTATCAAGAAAAAAATATATTTATCTTTTTTTTAGCGAATCTCTTCTTAATGAAGAAGAATCCAAATACAAATGATTTATTGGAGTAGATATTTTTAATAGCCAGATACTTACAATTAGTAATACTATATTTATTCACTTTTCTTCACTCTGACTCTCACACAAGGAATATTCAAATTATAAAAATAAAATGTTACCAAATTACCTCTTTCATATTTGAATAAAAAGGTGAAAGACGTTTTTCATGTTTGTCAAACCAGAATAATTAAGTTGAATTTTAAAATTAAAAAAGTGACAGTATTAATTTTGTCTCCCTCTACTTCGTTACTTGAACAAAAAAAAAAAACAAGTGTTTATTAACGGAACTATATAACCCGCACCAAAATATAAGCACAAGCAGGAAGAAACCGGAGAAGGAAAACTTTGGCAAATTTAATATCCGAGAAAAAGAAAAAAATAGCGGAAATAATAAAGTAAGTAAATAACATAGAGAAATAAAGCACATGACACACTGGCGATGGAGTCAGTCATTTGTATGTAGGGTGCATACATACACACATATGTATCCATCTGTACAATACATATGTCCGTACGTCTGTATGTACTACAATAATGAAATGAAACAAATGTGGTGATGAAGAGAAAATAGAAGGAAATGTTTTTAAATGAATGCACAAATGAAAATAAAGTTGGTAAGAAATTTTCCCTCCATTTAATATACACACACCGCACCACACCGGCTTGACGTGGCCTGGACGGGGTGAATAGGTATGAACGGTACGTACGTAATAGGTAGTCGTAGGCGAGTAAATAGGATACTCGTTACTTCTCCACACTCATTGGTGAGAACTGTTCCGGCTTGAGTAAAAATAAAACAACATGGTGCAAACAAGCTCCTTGGGACACCAGCCAACAGTTAGTTATTCAACTTATAATGGACAGAAAAACAGACACTGCTGTACACGGATACGTACATTTAGAAGAATTGTTTGAAGAAAAAGACGTAAGACATACAGATGCATACCTACACACATACCTTCGTACTCAGGGCCGCGCCAAGGGACATTTGCGCTGGGGTGCAAGACAAAAATTGCCGCCCCTAAAACGCCAAACTTATTTGTAATACATTTTTGATAATAAAATATATGCCTCCCGGCTACCAGTTTACTTACTATATATACTTACTTTAATGAAATGCATAAAATATTATAAAATATTTATTATTATAAATGGAATAAAACACTTAAACTTTTTTTAACAATTTATTTCGCATAAATTTCAAGAACAAGTAAATAAAAATAAATAATTTTACACAAAACAAAAACGAATAGTAACAATTTTAAAATTTTATATAAAATTCACTTTCCTTGCCTTTTTTATTGCAAATTCATTTATTAAATCTGACATGTCAATATCTGCAGCAATTTTGTTTTCTATGCTAATTAAACTTAAATACGCTATTCTTTCCTGTGACATACTAGATCTTAAATAATTTTTTATTAACTTAAGTTTCGAAAAACTTCTCTCACCAGATGCCACTGTCACAGGTATTGTCAAAAATATTCTTAATGCAATTGTCATATTCGGAAACATTGTAGTAAGATCATTAGAAAATATATAATCTAAAACTGTTAATGCATTCATGTCGGGATTAATATATGTTAAAAGAGTTTCTATTTCATCACATAAATCTAACGCATTTATATCAGATTCGTTCCGCAGAACCCAAAAGGGGATGTTTTTTACTTAAATTTCTGAGAAACGAAATAATGTAACTTTTCCAAGAAAAGAGTATGGAGTGCTCTAATTTAAAGAACATCCATAAATCTTATCTTATCCTAAGTGGAATAAGCAATATCGAAAGAACATGTATATTTTAAACTAAATTGCTTGCAGATGTGGATAAGCAAATATTGAAAACAAAATTTATAATAACAAAAAACAGAAATAATAAATTAGGTTTAAGATACATATCAACCAAATAGGAAAAAGAAGATAAAATAAAAATGTTGGTTTTAAAACCAAACAGTTGAAATCTTAAACTCTTTTATTATATTTCGACTGTTCAATACAGTGTTTACTAAGTCTTATTTAAAAGAATAATATTTTACTGAGAGATCCTCAGGCATCAATTTTTAGTTTATTTTGTTTACTAATCGTCACGTACTATATACAACGTAACGCAACGAAAACTAAACAATTTTAAAGATTTTATGTGTAGAATTCAACGACGGTTTTTATAAAATTAAAGCGTGCAAGAACATGTTCCGATCCCGTTTGATCTCGCCGATTACCGCGCAAATGATTGTTGTCGCTGGTCGACAATCGGAATAATCGGATTACCGACGGGTCACAACAATCATAATAGACAAGTATTTAAGCAAAATGCGGGTAACATTTAGTGTCATTAAAATTACCACATAAAAATAGTAATAATTTTATATTTTATTTGCCGCCCCCAAAGCCTGCCGCCGGGGTACTACGCACCCCTAACACCCCCGCTTGGCGCGGCCCTGTTCGTACTTACTCATGCCTAAATACAGTGTCGACTATAAAGTTAGTACCAAAATTGAGGTAAATTTGCTTGTCTTTTTTTGAAGATTTTTAGATTTTTAGAATCGCATTTCACGTTGTAGAGCTTTCTGAATAATTTTATTTCTATGTTGGTCTGTGTGCTTACGGTTATTAAACATTTTAAAAAATCCAGTTTAGTAATTTTATCTGTCCGATTTCTAGCGACTTTATCAGTATCTACAGCTTCCGCCATAAAAAATATACCGCTCACTGTTATTGCTTATTAAAAAAATAATTTGAAATTTTGTCAAGGAGTCATAAAATATGGGTATTTGTATCTCGAATAAAAATTTATAATACTTATTATAAATTTAATAGTTTAACATAATGTCTAACTGTTTTGTAAAACGTATAGTTGATTTAAATAATATAATGTATAATATGAAAAGGACGTTTTATTATATTTGTATGTGTTACGCCCAAAGATCGAAAACGCTCATTGAGCGAAAAAAACAACCACAACGCGTTACGATCATTTAAAATCAACCACAACGCGAGATTCAATGTGGCACTTGTAAAAATAGCCAAAACGCGTTCTGGCTAACTCAAAAAGACCACAATGCGACGTGATCATTTAAAAAAAACCACAACGTGTTGCTGGACCATTAATTGATGCAATCGTGGTACGACGGACAGGTTGTTATTTGTCAACTGGCACATTGCAGCCAAATACCGTTGAATTTTTACTCATTGTTAACTGTTATTTCCAAATGTGAATATCAGTGCGCTAATCATGGCCCATAAAAAGAATATATTTTATGATAAATTGAATGAGTATATGAAGACAAATTCCGATCGCAATTTTTTTCATTAGAAACGAACGATAGGTAACGTTACTTCAAGGAACAAAAGAGACTCTCAAAACAGTATCGTCGTCTTAAACAATATAATGTCTTAAAAATTAGTGACACTGAAAAATTTATTGAATATGGATCTGATAGTATTTGTAATTCAAAAATCCGTTACTTTTGTAAGGCTGATGAACTCTTTGACATTTTTGAAAAAGGACATATTAACATTGGACAGAAACACAAAGTGAATTTTCATTTTTTTTATATTTTACAATAATTTTTTATTGATACTGCCCAATAGCTTGAAAGTACAACAAAACTTTTTACTTAATTTTTTTCTTAAATGCTACTATGCTGAAATTCACTTAATTAAACAATGAATAGCCCATAGTTTCATTTTAAAAATTTAAATTATAATCTTTATGTTTGTTACCTATGTTTTAATAAAAAATTAAAAAAATTTAAAAAAATTTAAAAAAACCGACTGCAGAAAAAGCAAACTAAAACGATGGAAACAAGATGAAATAGAGAAAAAGAAAAATTAACAAAAAAGTAAAGCAGTTGGAGGCATCAAAAATTTCTGCTTAACTTGGTACAACATGTAGGTATGCCTTTAAATGCTTTGCTTTTTTGTTCCTTTTTTTTCTATATTTCATCTTGTTTCCATCGTTTTAGTTTGCTTTTTGCGCAGTTGGGGTTCTTGATTTTTTTAAATTATTTTTTTTTATTTAGGTCTTTTTAGCATTGCTTAATTATTTAGAAGAAAAAATATATAGGTATGCATACGAGATTACAGCGGCTGGCAGTCTAACTTACCACGATATTGACATTAAAAATTTTTTCTATCATAAGATAGCTTTTGTCGACGACTTCTCCGTGTGAACTTGTTGTAGGTTGACTAGTTGTACACACTATGTCGTTATTAACTTCACTCAGATGAATTCGTGAACATAAGCTGATTTTCATATAAATTTTCATCCCTTATTTTACAGCCTTAAGGGATGAATTCTCAAAAATCTACTTCTGGTGCTCGTTCATGTTACATTACTAAAGTAACCTCTGCGCAAAATTTCACGTTTTTAGACCCAATAATTTTTTATACAACTTTTCATCCACTATTTTATCCTCCCTTATAGGATAGATTTCCAAAAATCCGTTCTTAGTGCTCACCTGTGTGATATAAGGAACACTTGTGTAAAATTTTACATTTTATCCCATATTCTAGCCCCTCAGAGGACGAATTTCCAAAAACCGTCTCTCAGTGCTTACTTGCGTTACCAAACGAAACCCTGTGCAAAATTTCACGACACTGAAGCTAGCGGTTTCTTTATATAAATTTTCATCTCCTATTTTAAGCTCTTAATGGATAAATTTTTAGAAAAATTCTCCTTCTTTTTACTCACCTACGTTAAATCACAATATTGAGCCGTACTGTAGGCTGGATTATACGTAATAATAAAGCTCTTCCTCTTAAGGACCCACAAAAATTTTAAAATATAAAATATTCGCTAGACCGGTTTCGGCTACTTTTGTAGCCCTCTTCAGTAGCATAAAATATAAATATAAAAACCATAAATATAATAAATATAAATAAAAATTAGAATCAGATCTGATTTTCATAATAGAATAGAAGAATCAGATCTTAAGTGTAGAATTTTTATACCAACTAACGTAATCTCTATACTGCAATTAATCTGTTACCAAAATATGACGTAAAATTGCTCTCTCCCACCAAACGCACGACATGCTACTACAATAAAACTCTTATCTATGTACACGGATCTACGTTTGTGTATGTGTCACATCTCTGGTAGGTGGGGCGTACATTGTGTAGGTACATATAACATGTACGTATTCGATTATTGTTGGTAAATGTTTCATAATAATAATGACAAACTACTGATTGCAATGGATGTAAGCACTGCTACAGCTGTTAGACGACTAGTCACCTTAAGCTGCGACAGACCAACAAACAACTCCAAGCGACCTACACCTTTTTGGAAATACACTTATTACAGCGGGTGCCGTGAAAAGACGTCAGCCCGGCACTATGGCAGAAATTTGTTTTGAGCCCTCGAGAAACCGAAAATGATCTTCATGATCTTCACTAAAACTTATGTATGTATATATATATATATATATATATATATATATATATATATATATATATATATATATACATATTAGGAGGACCGGAAAGTAATGTCGTTATTTGATTGTAATTTGATTGTAAAGAGCAGAAGTGGAAGCAAATCCATGTCAAACCATCGAAGAACTCTCAAACACCCTTAACCATCCTTGGTCAACCGTTCAAGCACATTTACATCAGATTGGGAAAATAAGCAGAGCAGGTGTTTGGGTTCCTCATAAACTGTCTGAAGAGAACAAAGTCAACCGATCCATCACATGCAACACATTGGTTCAACGGCACCAAAGGGAACCATTTTTTGCTCGTTTGATTACTGGAGACGAAAAATGGGTCCTATATGATAATCCAAAACGGAAAAGACAGTGGCTCTCTCCAAATGAATCACCACGAAGTACTGCGAAGCCGGGTTTACATCCCAAAAAGGCGCTTCCGTGTGTTTGGTGGAGTATTCGCGGAATTGTTCACTTTGAAGTCCTAAAACCTGGACAAACGGTTAATGCAGAACTTTATTGTGAACAATTAGATCGAGTGAACCAATCTTTAATGGCAAAGTATCCGGCGATTGTCAACAGAAAGGGCGTCATTCTGCAACACGACAATGCAAGACCGCACTGTGCAAGGCAAACACTAGAAAAAATTAATGAATTGGGGTGGGAGGTACTACCTCACCCACCATACTCACCCGATATCGCACCTTCGGATTTCCATTTATTCCGATCCCTGCAACATTTTCTTAGTGGCAAAAAATTTAAAAATTTGGATGACGTCCAAAATGCCATCTCGAGATATCTTTCTCAAAAACCAGTAGATTTTTATCAGTCCGGGATTGAAAATTTGTACACTCGATGGCTAAAGGTTATTGATAACGAGGGCGATTATATTATTGATTAGAAATAAAGACCTATTAAAAATTTATTACTTTGAATTTAATGTAAGAAAACGACATTACTTTCCGGTCCCCTTAATATATATATATATATATATATATATATATATATATATATATATATATATATATATATATATATATATATATATATGTGTATGTATATATATATATATATATGTATATATATATATATATATATATATATATATATATATATATATATATATATATATATATATATATATATATATATATATATATACATACATCAATGGGACCTAAATTTTTTCACCTTTAAAAGTTAAATTCTGTTAAATTCATATATTCTATAATATAGAGGTCCGCCAAGGTCTTGTGGACCCAAAGGTGTTAAAGATTAACTACTTAACTGACTTTGAAAATTTTTTCACTGTTAGAGAGCTAAACTATTTTAAATGGATACAAGTTATTATATGAGATCCACCAGTGTCCAGTCTCTGAAAATTCATTATGTTATGCAGATGCTGCGACAGGGGTATTTGATTTTAGTTTCCTTCTGGTCTTCTGTGAGACCAGTTTAGAATTGTAGAATTGTTTATTATAGATTTTAGAATTGTTTATAGATTTGTAGAATTGTTTATTATAGATTTACAATAATGAGTAATCTGATTATGTACATTTACGTTCAATATACCTGAAGCATTCTTTAATGAAATAAAATGATCTTCAAAAATTTCGAAATATATGTATGTTTTTTATCTTATCAAATTACTAGTAAAAATTTTAGGATATTTTTTGTGATATACCGGTAAATTATTTACCGGTATTACAATCCTTAGATCGGCCGCATTCCTTAAGAATCTTTAGGTCTCTGGTCAAATAAAAAATAAAAATAGTTGATGAGAGAAATTTAAAATTAATTAAATTTTTTATTCAGAGTGCGCATTTTATGTAAGGGTCTGTATATACTCACATACTGTTTTAGTTATGGTGTAACACGGTAAATGTTCACTCAAGTAAGATTCTATGTTTTCCGTTATATTTATGTGACAAACTTATGAACTTTTGGACTTGTTTTTAGGCAAGAATAAAGTAATGTTTTGTATTATATACGCTATTAAATTTTTCAGTGCTTTCATTAGTTTTACTAAATGAGTGTAAATGTTTTTCGACTGTACCACGCGCCTATGCCACTGAAGGAAAGACGTGTGCATACAACAGTATTAAATTTGTATGTATAATATATATGTTGTGTATACATGGATGTATATAGTTTGTATTATGTACATGGTGATTTATGAACCAAATTTTCTTTTTAAGCCTTTTATAAGTTTTTGTACGTCAAATTAAAACTCAAAATAATTAATTTATTGCAATATACTTGAAATGTAATAAATTGTACCTAAATTATTTTTAAAGTGAAGAGTGGGTATATATTCTGTGGATTCCCTTATCTAGTATATACAGTGTAAGTTACTTCTAATGTTTTTAAAACTTGGGTAATTGTGTTCGAAATATTATTAAGGTTGCTATTGTAGGCGTCGATGTTCATCTTATCTGGCTAAATGCTTCTTTCAGTTTCAATCCTCTTTTCAATTTGGAGACTGGTACTGTACTGATATTGACCATTCCTCGGTAGAATCACTGAGCGCATTCTTCCGCATCACTTGATGTAGTTTTGCTGTACTCTAGCTGCAGAATGGCCTTCCGCGAACAAAAATTTGATCAAAATTCAAAAGTCATACAGCTCAAAATAATTTTTAAATTCTAGATCTTCATGCTGAGTTGTAGCGAAACTATGTGTGATGTACATAATAGCACAGAAACTACATTAAACAATGCATAAGTGTCAAGCACATCAAATGACTGACACTAACATGTCCAAACAGATTTATTAAGAGAGGGGAATTTATTAAAGACAACCTACTATGTACAAACAAGGAATGTTACTGAAGTGTCTCCCTGCGATTTCGTTTATTTTGACATAAATTATAGTACTTAACAAAGTAATACACATATTGCAATTATACGGGCCCAGTTGTATATTTAAGGGGTAAAACAGTCTTACAAAAATTTGTTGAATCATCATATTTTGGCCTTCTCATACTAATCCATTTGCCATAGCTTACGACACGTAATTTTACTATGATGAATGGTAGAGCTAAATTTGTTCGAGAGCTCTTCTGGTTTATTATTTTTATAAATTTTACTGTAAGGGAAGTTATCTATCAAGTCCTATCTCTGTATTATATTCTCATAAAATTAAGAATTTTTGATTAGATTTGAATTTTGCTCTTCCAATAAGTTAGGAAAGTTTATTTAATCTAGAGTATTCTTTAATTTTGTTACCCAATTATTTTTAAAAATGTTGTCGTGGCTAAGATTTGATTTGCGTAATCTATTAGAACATATCTTTGGTAGCCCTTGTTCTGGCATTATAAACACTTTTTTCTAACACAAAAGCATACCTTTTAAGGTATAAGACTGAATAGGTTCTTATTCTGTCTCTGCTATTACTATATATTTCGAAGTGGATATTTGGAAACAGTGAATATATTTAATATCTCGATTGAAATTTTTCTTATTCCTGGCACTTCCCCAACTGGCATCATGTAAAGCTCAAAATCGTTTCGTTAAGTGGCTAGGGCCTAAACAAGAGATAAAGAACTGAAGAGTTTGAAATACATACGTCTTTCTTCTCCGTCCCATCAACTACCTAGTTATGGAATTGATTAGTCGATCAAACAGAAAAAAATGCCATAAATTTTTCTGAAAATAGCTATTTTTTACAATATTATTTTCCAAATTCTGTAGCACAAATACGGCTGATTATTTCAATTTTGTTTTTAAAATCTTCGAAATTCTAGACAAAGAAATATATATTGGCACTTTGCTTGCTTTTTATAATATTTGTCTCTTTTTACCGTGTACATAATGTCTTCCGTGCGAAATGTAAATTACTCATTTTTTCACACTATATATTCTTAGGTCTTTGTTAAAATTAAAATCAAGATGGGACTTAACGTCCGTTTATCAGCCTCATCGTCTATAGCTAACGCCACCAACATCATTATTTTTATATATTATTTATACAAATTTATTACATTATATGATTATGAATATGGGTGGAAGACAATGAATGTGATTAGGGGCTAGTAAGAAAAACAACGTATATGTATCCGTTCTGAAATTGTCAATGGGTAAGGGGAATCGAATTCCAGCCCATCAGTTCAAGCACCTATGAATGACTTGGCAAGCTCTGCCAGTTAACTGATGGAAAATTGCATCTACAATTTATAACCAACTGTATAATCAGCTGTATTATTTTTTGATATTTTTTTTAGTCAAATGCTGATAAATTAGAATACACAAGTTTATGTGTATGTACATAATGAAATTCAATTTTAACACTAAATTCATTAGGCATGTGAAAAATAAACTAGTTTTTTCCCTTTTTTGTGCTTATTCCCAAAATCCCTAAACAATTTGTATCAAGTACGATGAACACATGTTGGTTATGTATACGATAAAGACTGATTTTAAATATTTTAAATAAATTTATGTCATGAAGTGGGTAAATAATTTAACAGTAAGCCAAAAAGAGCCCAACTGAAAAATTTAAATTTATATTAACACTATATATTATATTATAAGAGCTTATTGAACTTAGACTTCGTTTTATCTCAGCAAATAACCCAAAAGAACCCTATTCAACGTTCTTACTTGTACATGTATTACTAATGTTATAAATATTTCAACGGACTCTATTGTGCGGGTATCGTTAGAAAGATATTGACATACTGAATTTTAAAATCGCGTCACTAACTCTCATCTAACATATGAGCAAGTAACATTGCCAAATATATTTATCTATTTTTAGGTATGTTCCAACAAACACTAGAATTTTTAATTCGAGTGAATCCAGTATTTTAAATTCGATAATGTCATTTGAAGGTCAAATCAAATTCAATTCAGAACTTCAGTTCGGTATTTAATATGTAGGAACGTTTATATTAATTCTTAGGGATTTCAAAAGATGTTAAAGACTTCAGTTATGTTATTATATACCTTCCATACTATGACGAATATTTACAAATAATATATCCACTAAAAATTATTTACAAATAATATATCCACTACAAAATTATAATGTAGTTTAAAATACGTTAATTTAATTTTTAAATAAAAAGTACGAACTATTTTTTTTTTACTTTACTCCGTATTTTACTTACTTACTAAAATAATATAAATATTTATAAAATAAATAATTAAAAAATACGTATTATAGCAATAAATAAAGTCAAAATTTTGAAATTTGTCTTTTGACAGAACAATTAAAACTTAAAATTTGTCTGTTTATTGTTTAAATTTTTAAATTATAAGGTTAAAATTTTCCTTAATGCGCATGTCTAGGATTTGAAGTACTTACTCTGAAGCAAGAATTTTAAAAATCAATTCGAGTGAGTTCAGAATTAGATTTAAATACTTGTTGAAACACAGAATTTCAAATTGTGTGTAAACTGGAATTACAATTCTGCTTATTTGGAATAGTAAAATCAACTATGCGCATGCTCATTAAAACGAGAATTAATTCGAGTGTTTGTTGGAACATATCGTTTATAATAAACCGTAATAACGTACTTAAATGCCCTATATTTTAGTATATAGTCAGCTGAGTATTGGTTTGTATCACGTCAACTTTTTAAACATTTCTTCTAGATAGTTGTTTTGTTAGTTTTGGGCATCGAGAAAGCTGAAACCACTTTCAGAAAAAAATTTTAAAAAATTGACTTGGTACAAACCAATACTCATCTGACGATATGTATACACCAGAGGTTCCCAATAATTTTTTTCTACGGACCCCTTCATTCAATCATTATTTTAACAGGGACCACTAAATCCAAAGAAATTTAAAAACAAAATTGTAGTCTCGTAGATAGTTAATGAGACTTGTACAAACAATAGTTATTTTATGTCATAAGTTGCAAAATGAAGGTGTTTTTTTCATGAGTCGTAAGTTTATCAAACGAGCTCGCAGATCGAGTTGGATAAATGCGACGAATAAAATAAAGAACACTCATTTTGCGCGTGTTACATACAATATTTTTTGAAATTCTGAATTAAAATGGAAAAAACTAGCGAAATATGGAAAAATAATTATAAAAGTTTGACAGCTACATTAAAATAATATATTGTACAATAAGTGGGAAAAGAGGCTTATTACGAATATGAGTTTGATTAACGATTTATATGAGTGAGAAATAAGCTTTTCCCACGTATTTTACACTATACTTTTTCTACGACAACATTTTTTTCGTAAAATTTACATTAACATTTATTTAAATAAATAGTAATAAATTTTATTAATTTATGTCAGTTGTAAGGTGATCAAATTTTTACCAATACATACTTTGAAACTACGGAAACAAAAATCAATAATCAACATATGTATGTATATTTTCAGAATTATTTATATAGATTTTTAGTACAAAATAGTATATTGTTATTAAATTAAGGAAACAGCCTACTTTTTTATTATGTTAAGCCGTGGGAAATTATTTCGCACGCTATTTTAGCACGGTGTGGGCAATTTTTAATTTTTACGTATAGCTACCCGTGCGCAAAATGTTACTTTTAATAGTAGGAGTAGAAAAAAATTTTTTTAACATATATTTTGTTTTGAATTTTTTATGGATGACTATGATGACATTGTATCGTAACTATAGAAATGAATTTATTTACCTCCTTTTTTTCAGGTGTAATAAAAAGTGGATACTTTTTTCAAAGTGAAAAAAATAAGCCGTTTTGACACTATCACAGGCAATGATACAGAATGAATATAATATCATAATGGCTCTCGCGGAACCCTTACTAATGGTCCGCGGACTCCCAGGGGTCGGCGGATCACCTTTTGGGAACCGGTGGTATACACTATTGTATGAGAACGTAATCCCTCAAAATTCTTTAAAAAAGCTTTTAATAAGTAATAAAAAGAAGTCTTTTTTGTATGTATTTCGTAGCGCCACATAATAATTTTATTATTTTTCTTTCTTAACAAAAATTTTTACCGAAAATAGAAAAATTGTGTTTACTTATTGAATATCTGCGAACTCTCTTAAAATTATCAAACTTTCATAATTAAAAACTTTTGAAAATTTTATTTGCTGCCGCGCTACCATTCTGTTCCAATTCTGTTGTTATTACGTACAGTACATACATAATTACGTAGGTACTTTAATACTGACGTATGCAGATGACTTTTATAGTATAATTAAATTAACAAAACGAAATGTGTTTATTTTTCAAAAACTTTTAATTAAAATTTACGGATAAAAATATTTCTGTAAAAAAAAAATAATAATATTTGGAGTACATCTTCCATTGTTTGTCTTTATTTATTTATCTATATATTCTTGTTTTCTTTATCTGTTTATTTTAATTTTTAATTTTGATAATTTTCAATTTTTATTACAGGTAAAATAGCCAAATATTATATATAGTAATATTTTAACCCCTTTAATGCCGTTATAAATTTTATTTTCCTAAATCAAAAATTAGTATGATTATATTAAGCCTAGGATGTTTTACTGAATCTGTTTACAAAATTATCACTTCTTACTTGTCTCCAATTACCGCCATAAATCTACACTTGTCAAGGGAATTTTTTTATCAATACTCAACAAGTGGAAAGAGTATGTAAATTAATGTCCTAAAAGCCTAAAGTAATAACAACAGAATAATAATAAATTTGATACGAATACAATACATTAATACCGCTGTTACAGCATCTGCATAACATAGCGAATATTCAAATATTGGGCACTGGCGGATCTCCCCTAAGACCTACATCCGTTTAAAATAGTTTAGCTTTCTAACAGTGAAAAAAACTTTCAAAATCAGTTGAGTAGTTAATTTTTGACGCTTTTGGGGCCTCAAGACCTTAACGGATCTCATATAGTGTAGCACAGGGGTGGCCAACCCGCGGCCCGCGGACCGCATGTGGCCCGCCTAGAATTTGTTTGGCCCGCGAGATTCATCACACTTATACAAAATATGTTTATTTTATATAGACCAAGGTAGTGAAAATCAATGTTTTAAAAAAATATATAATATATAGGAACACATAATTTTATATTCGGCCCGCGGAGTCATGATGTGCTTGCAAAGTGGCCCGCAAGATCATTTGGGTTGGCTACCTCTGGTGTAGCATATATCCATTTAAGATAGTTTTTACTTTTTGATGGTGAAAAAATTTTCAAAATCAATTGGGTAGTTCGTTTTTACACCCATCTAAAATAGTTTAATTTTTCAAGAGTAAAAGAATTTTCAGAATCGGCTTGGTAATTTATTTTTGGTATTTTTAGAACCCTAGAAGCCGGACGGACTTTGTACAGTATAGTTGCTATCCATCGAAAATAATTTAGTTCCTTAGCAGTAAGAAAATTTTCAAAATCGATTCGGTAACTTACTGCTGGCGTTTCTGGATGCGCAAGATCCTGGTGGACCTCATCAAAAATCAGCTCGACCGTATATTCTGGGCGGACCATATGTAATATAACCTATATATCCATCTAGGATATTTTAGCTTTCTAACAGTGAAAGTATTTTCAAAATCCGTTGTGTACCCGTTTTTAGATCCGCAGGATATTTGCGGATCTCAGATAACACAACATGTATCCACATAAAATAGTTTACCTCTGCAACAGCGAAAAAATTTTCAAAATCGAACAGTTATTTTATTTTTGACACTTTTTGATCCTATGGACCCTGGTGGACCTTACGTAACATAATCTACATCTATCCAAACTAGTTTAGCTCTCTAATAGTGAAAAATTGTCAAAATCGGTCGGTTAGTTTATTTTTGGCGCTTTTAAATTCCCAGAACCCTGGTCGACCTCATACAACATAAGCTATATCCATCTAAAATAGTGGACCTCTCTAACAGTGAAAAAATTTTCAAAAACGGTCGGTTATTTTATTGGTCGGGATCCATGGACCCTGGCGGAACTCATATAACATAACCTTTATTCATATAAAATAATTTTAGTAAAAAGTTTACCTCTCTAGCAGTAAAAAAATTTCGAAATCGCCTATACATTCCTCAAAAATACTAATTAAACTAGGTCAACGTCTTTCTGAAAAAAAATCACGTGAACAACCCCTTAAAATAAAATATAATAAAAAGAGAAAGCACGTTTCTTGAAAACAGTATCTGAACTAATAGTGCATACTTCATCTCCTTTTTTAAGTTACTAATGTATATTTCTTATGAAAACGTGTGCCAATAAATTTTATGATCTAGTTCACCGGGGTGCGATATTAGGTACAAAATATTTAATAATATTTAAAATTTAGTTTGTTTTTTGACGCGTAAGTTTTACTATCAAATTCTGATATATTTTTTCTGTGTGATTTTTAATAATTTTTTTCAATTTTAATATTATTTATAATTCTCTTTGGTTTTAAATTTTTAAATTTTATATTTTTATTTAATCATTTTTAAATTTTAGTATTAATGTTGTTTTTTCATCTTTTGTATATAATTTTTAATTTCTGCATATTTTAATATTTATAATTATAATTCTCTTTGATCTCAAATTTTTAAATTTTATATTTTTTATTAATCATTTTTAAATTTTAGTATTAATATTATTTTTTTATCTTTTGTATAATTATAATTTTTAATTTCTGTACATATTTTAATATAGTATTATAAGTACCTTATTTATAATTTTCCTGTTTATATCAATATTTATAAAAATTTGCAAGCGGTAGTGTATATATAATTTTTTTTTTTTTGTAAATTTTTTTTTAACAATGCTTACAAGACCAAAGAGAACGCCAATAACAGAAGCTGAAAAAGTAATAATAGTCAATTTTTGTAACTTTTATAAATTATATAATTTCACCAATTTTGTATATTTTGGTAAATTTTATAAATTATAAAATAAATAAATTATAAACTATATAAACGTTCACTAATAAAATCAAAAATATGTAAATGGAAATTAATTAATGAATTTAATAGTATTCATATAATACACAGTAGCATACATAGTGCAATTCAAAAATAAATAAGAATATTTTTCCGTAGTACGCACTCGAGTATACAAGGTTCAGTTTTCATTTCCAGAAACATGTATGAAACGAGTGATTCGTTGACCTAGTTTAACTAGTATTTTTGAGGATACTTATAAGTGGTTTATTTTTTATGTTATTGGATCCTCAGGATCCTAGCGTAACTCATATAACTTATGACGGTTCGTATGGGTCTAATTCAAATAATTTAACTTTCTAACGATGAAAAAATTTTCAAAATCGATACAATATATTATATTACATAATATATAATATACTATAGTTCTCGATTTTTTGTAGGTACGCAAATATACATTATATATATATATATATATATATATATATATATATATATATATATATATATATATATATATATATATATATATATATATATATATATATATATATATATTGTTGAGAAGCGAATCGCCTGTATATGGGCGTCGCATTTATACACAATAATTTTGTAGGGCAAATTTCGAAATTGTTGTGGAATTTGCGAACTTTGCTGAAATTGATTACCAATCAATTAAATAATTAATGCGGTGGGGAGAGGTTTTCTGACCCACGCGTGGCTAATTGAGGTGGCTATCAATTTTGGTATGAAGAGAAGTATTCGCGCCGGGACACGGGTAACACACTGGGGTTGTGTGCGGGTTTTAATGCCATTAACAAGTGTTTAATAAAAATTATTTATTACTTTAATTATTTGTCTTGTAAAATTGTTTGACTTGTAATAATCGATTTTTCGTCGTTATCCTATAAATACGGTGATAGTGAAAGCAGGTGGGTACGTTCCTATATCATACTGGGTTAAGGGTTAGATATAATTTTTTTTTCTCTGCTAATTGTATTGCCTTAGTTATTATTATTTCATTTTTTTGTGTATTTTGTTTTAAATATATTTATTTATTTCGAAAACATCTTTCATTTGGTTCCACTTATTGAGATCCCTCAACACACAGCACGGCACTTGAACCCTCTCGACACGCTACGTTAGTCCTGTTCCGTTAAGGAATATCAAGGCTTCTGACATTGGTGGCAGCTAATGGGGTGCTAGTTGAGCCTCTCATAATGTGGAAATGGATGGAATTTGTAACGGAAAACCGCCCCTAGCAAGTACTATGAGTAAATTTACGTAGGAAAATTGTAATCTAATTCATAAAATTCTATTACAATATCATTTGAAATAAATTTAAACAATTGGGTAATTAAACTAGGAAATTAACTAGGTCAGTTAGAGTCAGCAAAAAAAAAAAAAGAAAAAAAAATTTTTTTTTTCCTTCCATTATTAAATACATATTAATTTGATTTTTTTTTTCTTTTAACTGAAATGTCAGCAGTAATATTTCCGTATTTTATACTAATTAGATTTATTTTTTGGGAAACAATAAGATTTCATTTTGGGCTGGGTATAACAAGAGAAAATGGAACTAGTAACTTTACAGTACCTGCAGTTAGTAAATAATCGTAAATTTCAATTTTTACGCTATTTTATATTTTTCATTTAAAGAAAGAAAAAAAGAAATTTAATCTCCATTATAATTAATCACACTTTACATATTACCTATTATACAAAAAAAAAAAAAAAAAAAAATACGTAAGCAAAATGCGTTGATACTTATTTTTTTTTTTTTGTTCATGACATATGTACAGACAAACGTATATTAAATTCACGCATATATACATTCAAGCAATTAAAGGATCATATCGTTCATAAAATAATGTATGTATCCATGTATACTCGATATGTAACAAACTAATAAAAATAATAATATGCATGTAGCCATACGCACCTGTGCAACCATATGATGTGTGTAGTATACATCATATGCATATGTACTGAATACACGGGACACACTATCACTACACATTAAAACATTACATAATATTATATTACACAGATAGTTGCAATACATACGGAAATACAAAATGTATTTTAATACTTTTATTAATTATTATTATTGGAAAATAATTGACAAAATACCAGGGGTCCCAAAACATTTTGCAATAAGGAAGAAATAATAAGTTAATAGAGCTATAGGACGCTCCATAAAAATATTCAGCTATAGGGAAGACTTAGGGATTAATTACCTATAAATTATAATATCCATTAACTATTGTTTTAGCATTCATTGAAAAAAAAAACGAATTTTTTTTTCTTCTCACCTTTTGTTTGTTTTTATTATTGCTAAATTTATATCATTTCTGTTTTTTTTAATTGTTTTTTTTTTTTTTTTTACATTACAGAAATATTATTTTTATTTATTTATCTTTTTTTTTATAAGGAAAAAGAAGGAGAGAAAGACAGAATTGTGTGTAAACTGATCTCTTTTCTCTTTCCTTTCGTCTTGGTCGTTACAGTGCGTTAATTTTGATTGAATAAATGATATCATTATATATAAAATTATTTATCCTTTCAAATATATACATTTTTTTTGGGTACTTTATTTTTTGTTTAATATTTGGGTATTTTCTTTGATTGAGCAAAATGACGCAAGACGCACCGCAGGCAACGACAAGTAGGTCAGTTGATTCTAAACCTACAATCAAAGTGGAAGTTCCTCGAACTAGTTTAGGGGCTTTCGTTCAGTCTATTGACGATTTCTCGGGAAAGGGGGATGTAAAAGAGTACTTTGACCGCCTCGAGCAGAGGGCTGCTCTAGAACAACTTACTGAATCAGTTACTCAGCGTTGTCAAATGTAAGTTGGTGGGAGAAGCGTATCAATTTTCTAAGGGTGAAACTTCTCTACAGGGGGGTGATGTTGTCTACAAAGCTTTCAAAGCTAAATTAATTTCGAGATTTACGCCGCAAAGGATACCGGGTGCCGCACAATTCAAACTCAGTCAAACGTTCCAGCGTTCCAACGAATCCGTTAGCCAATTCGTTACTCGCCTCAAGGTTATCGCCCAAGAAGTTCTCGAGGAGGACCTAAATCAAGCAACCGCCGCCGAAAGACCGGGAATAATCAAAAAACACGAAAATTTGGTACTTGCACAGTTTCGACAAGGGCTACGACGGGATCTACTACGAGTCGTCGGTATTCTTCTAATTAGGGAATCAAACTTAACTATAGACACAGCTACCGAAATAGCCACACAAGAGGAATTGAACCAAAGCATCCTCAATACGTCTCGTCATATGACACAAACGTTATATGTATCTAACGATCAGGGCCGGAGTAACCTCAAACCAAGGGGATTTCCAAACAGAAATAAGTCGTGGAATCAGTCGAACAAGGGAGTAGCATCATCGAGCGCCAACAACAGAAATACTCAATCACAAAATCGTCAAAATTCAACCAACCAGCACGGGGGACCCGAATGTTACAACTGTTTTCAAAAGGGACATTATGCTGTCGAGTGCCGCTCTACACTTGTATGTCGGAAGTGCAGAACAACGGGGCATAGGGAAAGGGACTGCACACGCAACAACGAGTTACGGAACCGTTCAGGGAACATAACTTCAAACTCTTCTGGTAGGAACCCGAGACAAAATGGACCGTCGTCTCACGAAATTAATAATATAAAGAACCGGTCCCTAACGCAAACCGCCGGGATGGGAAATTCGAACCAAGTAAACTGGCGTACTGGATGGACACCAACAAACCAGGGCCCCGCAACTAATTTAAACTACGGCGGACCTTCGACTCTGTCCCGCCTCGAGGGCCCAACCAATCAATAATATCACACACCTCTACTATAAGGGACGCACCAAGTATCGTGACCGCCTATGTTAATAACAAACCATTAAAACTAATTCTCGATACAGGAAGTGCAGTAACCATACTAAAAGAAGACATACTCGATTTTGACCAATATTACTCTACAAGCGACTTCAAACTTACGGGAATTACAGGAGACGAACTGGAATGCATGGGGCATGTACCACTCCAACTTTCAATAGGAACACAACTGTACCATATTAATACTTTAATTTGTCGGGATTTACCAATAATAGCTGATGGTCTATTGGGGCGTGATTTTTTCGAATCTCAAGGGGCCATAATTGACTATAGCAAAAATATATTAAACATAAATGGCGAACCAGTACTTATGAATAAATTCAACCAGGATGGAAGTGATACTGACAACAGGGATATTCAGGAATTACGGGAATTCAAAACAAATATTTTAAAAAGGGAACGTCAGACGGGGCACACCATCAAGTCGGGGACCAAGAAACCCAAAAACAGCTCGCCGGTTATCAATTACAAAAGGACGAAGGATACTAAGATATCCTTAGGGAAGAGTAAGGCACGCCAGGAACAAAATGAAGCTACCGATTCTGGTGTTCAATCAAAAACAGGATGGAAAAAAATAGTTAAGACTAGCAATGGGGGAAGCGATGGAGATACTGGATCACCCATAATTCGGCCAAAATTAGGGGGCGATCAGAAGCAAGTAGTGGGCCGCTACTTTGTTTCGCTGGTGGAGAGAGTTAGTATTCCTGCTAGAAGCGAATGTGTATGCAGAGCTAGTTCAACTAATTTAGTATCCGGAACCACTGTGCTGATTGAACCAACAGAAGTACTCATGCACGGCATCAATTCCGCAAGAGTTTTAACAGAAGTTCAGTCAAATCAAGAAGTTCAAGTGTGCCTAATTAATGCTTCTAGTCAAGTAATTGAATTGAATATTGGGACCGTCGTCGGAGAAGCTGAAGAAGTTCTGGAAAATGGGTTAAACAAGAAATATTGCAACACACTGTACGGGAATAACAGTGATAATGGGAAAACGTATGAAACTAAGGGACATAACGGGGAAATAGTTCAAAATGGAAATATTTTTAATAATAAAAACGGGAATCTACGAATAAATTACAAGTTAGGGAATAGTACTATTTACAAGGGAGTACCAGGGACAACAAAACAAACTACCTCAGAAGGTACAAGAAAATTTTGCTACAACGTATCTGAACACAAGGGTTACGTGGAAAATTCAGAAACTTGGACTAAACTACGGGATAGCGTGCAACTTGACCACTTGGATGAAGAAACTCAAACTAAGATTTTACAAGTGTTAGTAGAATTTCGGGACATCATTTTATTGGAAGGCGACAGACTTGGTGGAGTCAAACACAAAATCGTGACCGAAAATGTAATGCCTATTGCGAAGCGACCATACCGTGTACCACATGCACAAAGGGAAATATTGAAGAATAATATTCAAGAAATGTTGGATGAAGGGGTCATCAAACATTCTCAGTCGCCGTGGTCAGCACCCGTGGTAATGGTGCCTAAGAAGACTACAACCGGGGAAGTGAAAATGAGGGTATGCATGGATTTTCGGGGATTAAACCAGATAACGAAAAGGGACTACTATCCGCTTCCAAACATCAGTGAAACGATCGACATGTTGGGACAAGCTAAACTTTTCACTACTTTGGACTTGGCGTGGGGTTATTGGCAGATTGCTATAGCAGAAGAGGACCGGGAGAAGACAGCCTTCTCCACACCAGATGGGCATTATGAGTGCCAAAGAATGCCTTTTGGATTATCTAATGCGCCTAGTACCTTCCAAAGATTGATAGACGTGACCTTGGCAGGGCTAAAAGGGATCAAATGTCTAGCCTATTTGGATGATATCATCGTTTTCAATGGAGGAGAAGTCAATCAACACATAGAACGTATAAAAGAAGTCTTTACCTGTATTCGAAAAGCAAATCTGAAATTAAAGCCTTCTAAATGTCAGTTCCTTCAAACAGAAATAAACTACTTAGGGCACATAATAGGCAGAGATGGCGTAAAACCCGAGGAAAATAAGGTGTCTGCAGTTAAAAATTATCCTAAATCAAGAAATATACGGGATATCCGATCATTTTTGGGACTAGCCAATTTTTACCGAAGATTCATTCCGCAGTTCGCACGTATTGCAAAACCACTAACAGAATTAACGAAAAAGGATGTTCCTTTTAAATGGACAGAAGAAACCGATAAAGCGTTCAATTTGTTGAAAGAAGCATTGTGCAAGGAACCAGTACTGCAGTATCCAGACTTTCACAAAAGTTTCACGTTAACTACGGACGCATCCGGAAGTGCTATAGGGGCTGTACTTAGCCAGGAGTACAATGGGCGTGAGAAACCAGTCGCGTATGCAAGCCGCCAACTATCAAAACCAGAAAGGAATTATTCCGTATCTGAACGTGAGTGTCTTGCTCTTGTATGGGCAATAAAACACTTCAGATGCTACTTGTACGGGAAACGATTCAAAATTGTAACTGACCATCGACCGTTACGATGGCTTTTAACCATACGGGACCCAAGTTCAAGGTTAGCTAGATGGGCTCTCACTCTGGGAGAATACGACTTTGAGATTGAACATCGGGCCGGAAGTAAAAATGGAAATGCGGACGCACTATCGAGGATTCCGGTACAAATGGTTAACTTAGAAGAAGGTTACGAACCATTCTGGGACCGTCAGTGGATCAAAGGGGAACAAAGAAAAGATCCATTATTAAAACCAGTATTCGACCGATTAAACACCGACCCGGATTATCACGAGTACTACCTAGATGATGACGGAGTACTATACAAAGCACGAGGCATCACGGATCGACACGACAAAATGGTTATTCCGAGAACTATGGTTAAAACGGTAATTAGGGACTACCACGACACGCCATTTTGTTCTCACTTGGGATACTTGAAAACTTTAAATCTTATTCGTAACAAAATGCATTGGACAAACATGTGCGCTGATGTGAAACAATATTGTGAAGAATGTGTTCCCTGCATGCAGCGAAAAACTTCACCACATAGGAAACCAGCACCGTTACAAAAACTTCCTTCTGTGAGCGAACCGTTCGAGCGAATTTCCATGGATATCGTAGGGCCTATGGTTTTTACAAGGAAATAAATTCATTCTAACCGTGATTACAAGGAAATAAATTCATTCTAACCGTGCAAGATTATTTTACGCGATATCTGGAAGCTATCCCGCTTCCCGACCAAAAAGCAGACACTGTGGCCAGAGCATTTGTGGAGCATATTGTAACAAGACACGGGACTCCGAAGGTACTAATAACCGATCAAGGGACGAATTTTTTGTCGAAACTTATGAAGGAAATATGCCAACTATTGAAGATTCAGAAAATTCATACTACCGCCTACCATCCGCAAGCTAACGGAATGATAGAGCGTAGTCATAGGGTCATCAAGGATATGTTATCTCAATTTGTACGAGGTGATCAACGGGATTGGGACTTATGGTTACCATACATTCTCATGGCATACCGAGGGACCATACATAGCACCACCGGAGACACTCCATTTTTCTTGTTACATGGCCGAGATATGTCACTACCGTACGACGACATTCTTAAACCCAGTAGAATGCGCTACGATGTAAGTGAAAACTACGCGGCTGAACTTATAAGAAGATTGCAAATGGCTTACGAAAGGGTATACCAACACACGAGAGAAACCACCGAAAAGCAAGTACGAAACTACAATAAAAGTACCAAGCCAGTAAACTTTGAGGTAGGGAATCTAGTATGGCTTTACAACCCAGCTGGTAAAACCGACCGCAGCAAGAAGCTACTTAAACCGTGGACAGGGCCGTACCGCGTTATCGCCGTTAAGGGACCTGTCAACTTTAAGATTAAGGAAGTTTACGGACCTAAAACTGAGTTGGTGCACGCCAACCGATTAAAAATCTACAAGGGGGAATTAAGTCAGTCAATAGAAGATGTTGGTGGACCTGAACCACCAGAGCAACCTGAACGTGGTAAACAGAGACAACACTTTGATATCTACGATTCGCCCGTAACCGTCGAAGTAGGACAGCCAACCATATCAGGACACCGGGAAGAAAACGACAATTTGGAAGCCGAAATCCAAAATGTATTAGACAGGAACGACCACCGTACGAACGAAATTGAAGACCAGTCAATCGGGACTATCAATGTCCCAGTCGACATTCACCCGTCGCCACCGGCAGAGCGTCAAATCCCGATCGAAGAGCCGCATGAAGCTATGCAAAACAATCAGAATTTGGAAGTAGAAAACGTACATGGGAGAGAGAACGAGGGTAACTCATCAGATAGTTACGCGAGTGCAGACGACGTCGAGGAAGCTGCACCTGCCAGTGACGCGAGACAGGCTGGAAACTACCGCACCAGAAGTCGGGGTAGAGTTTCAGACCATCCGTGGGTTCTACCCAAACGAATTTAATCTACCTAACAAACAATTAGGGTAGTGCGAATGCTAAAAAAAAAAAAAAAAAAAAAAAATGTTTCGTTTTATAATTAGTGTAGTTGTGATAACAACCGTCATTGACATTAACAGACTTAAAAGAAAAGGGGGAGAAGGAACAATAACAGTTTAAATAACAATAATAACGCCAATAATAACAGTAAATAATCATGAATGAGCAAATAAGTGATTAAATAAATATCAAGACTTGTAATTAAAAGTGAAATGCAATTCTGTTTCAGAACATAAATATGTGGTTCGTGTGTCTTGTGTGGTCAATCTTGATTCAATGCGGCTTCGCGTTGATAGCGTACGACTGTCGTGGAGCGAGTTCGAACATTACAGTGATATCCATTAAGGATGTAGGGCAGTGTCCAGATCCGCAGGTGGATTATCAACAGACAATCAAACCATTGGAGATAATCCAACGGAATGAATTCACAACTACACAAGTAAAAACGTGTCTCGTCGAGGTGACACGAATTGTGCAGAAGTGCGGTATGTTCAGTCACACGTCAATGGTGCCGCAGGGTCTTCATAAATATGTACATCAACTTGGGGCGTCGGAGTGTAACAACCTGCATCGATTTCGGACACTTCAACCATTTCCCGGAAAAGTCATAACTGGCGTCAAACCCAATGCTACCATTACAGCAACCATTACGGTGGCCGGTAGCGTCAATCTAGATGGGAAGTGCGTCGGAGCGACGTACACTGAAGGGGATGTCACATGGGAAAACGTAGTAGTCATCGCAACCTTTAAAATTGCACTTAGGGACTACTCCGCCAGGGTAAAACTAGAAGAGGATGAAGTTCATTTGCTCGGGGGGATTATTTGTCCTTATACAGAGGGGTACTGTATGGACTCAGAGGCTGGAGAAACAATATGGGATCGACGTGTAACCGATGGATGCAGTACAAGTGAATATAGCGTCGTATATCGGGGACCAGGTAGTATCGTAACTACCAGTAGTACTCATATGGGCCATAAAGCTAGGTACATCGTAGTGGAACAAGAAGACCGCGTATTTGCCATAACGCTGAAAGAAAAATCATCGGTGTGTGGAGAGAATGCCTGGTTAACCGAACATCCGAGGATCTTGGTTATAGACTGGGACCAGCCCATGGGTCGATTCATAACGTACTCCAATCCAACCACTTCAAATGTCAATCTTATGACATACATGAACAGCAAATTTCTATACGTGGAACAGTCGTTTAAACGGAGTCTAAGCGAGTACAGCGCAATGATGGTACATCGAAGATGCCTACTACAGCGAGAAATTCTAAAGAATCGATTGGTAATGACACCATTATCAACAAACGTGGTGTCAATGTTGCTGAAGAAGTCACAGGGCTACATCGGGAGAGTGCTAGGAGAAGCACTGTACTTGATGCAATGCACACCTAAGGTGGTCGAAATCCGTCGTACTCAGAACTGCTTCAATGAATTGCCTGTCAAACTCGAGGATGAAGAATTATATATGGCTCCTATCACGAGAATACTGCAGAGCCATGCCGAACAAATTGAATGTTCCCACCTCACACCGCCATTATACCAAATTGGAGGGGAATGGTTAGGTTTCAATCCTCTACCACAAACCAGGGTGAAACCGGAAACAATCGAGGTCCAGAGCGAACCGAGCCCAACGTTCTTAACTGTTAAGCAATTAAGCTCTGGGGGTATCTACACCAATAAGGAATTGGAAGACGCGCAGAGAACCCTTACGTTCGGCAACGAACGACAAGCCGTAGCGTCAATACTGACAAGAAAAATGGTGGGGTTACCGACAGATGACCAAGGATTTTCCACTACCCGGTTGTTCAACCGGCAAGAAATGGTCTCCATGGCAAGACACGCTATTTCAGAAATATGGGGCTGGTTCAGCGAAGTTGGTATAGTCACTTCCAGCTTCTTGGGGATCTATGTTATCTTCCGCCTTGTCAAGTACATCTTGGGGGTTCTGTTGCACGGGTTCGCATTGTACGAAATGTTTGGATGTGGGGCTGCCGTATTAGCTAGCTTTTGGAATACCCTAGCGGTGTGGATTTTACAGCGGCACACAACTAAAGCGACCAATGGAACTGTAAAACAAACAACACCCACCGATCCGGATAGTGTCAACGAAGTCGAGGTTGGAACTAGCAGTGCGAGTCCGGGGCAAGTGGAACCACAACGGGACGTCACCATACAGTTCGAGACAGTGTGATCTTGAACTAATGGGGATGAGGAAATAAGAAAAAAAACTTTAAAACGGTGCTATTTCTAGTTGGATATACGATTCAGTGGATACAGACAAAATAGTGAATGACTGAAAAAGTGTCCATTGTTTTTTTTATATAAATCCAATAAATTGTTCATAGTATGTGAAGTGACTCAAACTCAATGAAACCGCGGGTTAACCAAATACGGAAGAGTGTAGCATTATCTAAGTAACAGACAATAAATAAAAACATTAAGTAATTGTCGCTAAGTTCATTCTCAATCTTTGTTTTCTTAAATCAATGTTTCTTTGTACTTCTAGTTAAGTTAATTTTGTAATTTATGTACGGGGGAATTAAGATGCTGGGATGGAAAGAAGGGAGATTTTATTTGTATATTTGTATTTGTATGTATGTTTGTATTGTATATTAAGATAACCTGATATTGTTTGATGATTCCAAAACTCTCACGATGGAGATATTTTAATATGGAATGATAAAAATTTTCCATCAGAAAAGGACAAGTATTCTACCTTTGGATCGCTAAACAATTTCAGGAAAAGTATAGATAAGTTAGATTTAATTTTGATATTGTGGAGGCAGACTCACCATGCAACGGGTAATACGTAGAAAAGGCTGGTCGCTCGAGAGAGTGACCATCTTTTTCAAAGGGGGGAGCAATGTTGAGAAGCGAATCGCCTGTATATGGGCGTCGCATTTATACACAATAATTTTGTAGGGCAAATTTCGAAATTGTTGTGGAATTTGCGAACTTTGCTGAAATTGATTACCAATCAATTAAATAATTAATGCGGTGGGGAGAGGTTTTCTGACCCACGCGTGGCTAATTGAGGTGGCTATCAATTTTGGTATGAAGAGAAGTATTCGCGCCGGGACACGGGTAACACACTGGGGTTGTGTGCGGGTTTTAATGCCATTAACAAGTGTTTAATAAAAATTATTTATTACTTTAATTATTTGTCTTGTAAAATTGTTTGACTTGTAATAATCGATTTTTCGTCGTTATCCGATAAATACGGTGATAGTGAAAGCAGGTGGGTACGTTCCTATATCATACTGGGTTAAGGGTTAGATATAATTTTTTTTTTCTCTGCTAATTGTATTGCCTTAGTTATTATTATTTCATTTTTTTGTGTATTTTGTTTTAAATATATTTATTTATTTCGAAAACATCTTTCATTTGGTTCCACTTATTGAGATCCCTCAACACACAGCACGGGACTTGAACCCTCTCGACACGCTACGTTAGTCCTGTTCCGTTAAGGAATATCAAGACTTCTGACAATATATATATATATATATATATATATATATATATATATATATATATATATATATATATATATATATATTAAGTTCTCTCTCTAAATCATCACATCATACAAAAATTTCCGTTCCATAACGTACTCTTAAAAAATCTGGGAAATTTTAATTTAAAAAGATGAGATAGAAATATGGTTATTATAATACATACATATTGCATAACTAGCATTTGTTTTATATAGAAGAATAGTATATTATTTAATGAGCTGGTAATGAGCTGGTAACGACAGTTATTACTCACGAAGATGAATTACAACACTCGCCTCATAAACTCGGCTCGTGTCGCAATTTCATCTTCGTGAGTAATAGCCATTGCAATCGAGTAGAACACTATACTTTTTCTACGACTTTTTCCCTTTTTGATTTAAATAAAACAACATAAATATAAAATTAAAAGAATAAAATCTTTATCTCTAATTTTATTAAATGTTTGTATATTATATTAGGCATAACGGTGATGGTCGTGACGCCTAGCGGTCGAATTTTGAATTAATGGTTTCCTATTAAGCAGGAGTTCCAGTGGTTCTTATATTGGCTATGACAACTAGCGATCAGTTTTTGTATTAACTATGAGCCATCTAGCGATTAGTAGCTTAAATGTTATTTTTGAATCCGTTTGTAATGTTATATTTGTGGTTCCCAATTTTGCTAACTTAAAGTTTATCACTAGCGCCGCTTATAAATAGTTGATTCAGTGTGAAAACATTTTGAATAGTGGAGATAGAAGCGAATCAAATATATGTTTGTGAAAATGAGGGATCGAAGTGAGACGATGAGAAGAGGAGATAAAAATTGGACTCGTTAGAAATAGGCAGTAACAAACCAGTTGTTGTTTCAAGTCAAATTGAAAATGTAGTCGACTTTTGCTTTAAGCGGTTTTAAATCAATAACCACTAACTAGTTCGAAAGTGACTATTACGACATAATTGTTATTTTATATTTTATTTATTTTAAATATTGACACTTTTTTGGTAACCAATGTAAATTGTTGTTTGGAATTTTCTTTAAAATCATTGAATAAAGTGATTACGCAAAACACACAAGGAATGTGATACTTTTAAAGTAACCCTAACCTTTGGAACTACTATCATAAGACATCCAATTACCCTAATTCTGTTTGGGACATTGTGGTGAAAATTTAAGTAACGATTTTTGGGCACCAAATTAAAGTATTTTAAACATAATCAAAACCGCCTCAACTATTACAGATGTCCTCCTCGTGGGAAATTTGTGTTTTGCGTTAAGTGTTGTGAACCGAAAAAGGCATGTATTTCTGGAAAAACTTAAGTGACTGGTATTTTTCGTTAGTAATAAACTTTTAGTGACTGTATTGTTGAATTTTCGTTTTTTGTGGAACTCTAACAAAAGTGCTCTCAGCAATGGAAGCACATGCTGCGGATAATCCAAAACCATTGACGCTCGCTGACTATAGTTTTATTGATGCGAATCTGCTAACATCTACACCCAGAACAATGTTGCGTCCGACGATGAAACAACAGACATCGACTCCATAGAAGTTTTAGTCGCTGAATCTCCTAAATCAGATTCTGAAGGCACATCACCCAATGTTGGTGTTTCACCATCTAACTCAGAGGCTATTGCTATGCCGAGTACCAATGAATCTTCATCGGCGGATTCCGATGTCGGACTTTCAATTCCAACTTCAGACCGACCGGCTGACTCCAGCAGTGGTCCAAAAGGTGATACTAACGCGACTACCGATTTAACAGGTTTGATCTTTTCATTACAACAGATTATGCTATCTAAGTTTGAAGAACAAAACGATAGATCAAATAATTTCAAAAAGGAGCTGAGTGCTGTTTGATGCTAAATTTGACGAGTTTAATGCTAAAATTAACGCTCGTTTTGAGAGTGAACGTAAAAAAACCTTGAGTTTAATTAACGCACAAAACTCCAAAATAGATAATATTAAAACAGAAATAAGTGCATATTTAAATAATGTAAATTTTCAATTGAAAGAGGAAATTCGTTCAAATAATATAAATTGTATATCAAATAATGAGTTAGTTAAGAATCAATTGATAACTTTTGCAGAAGACACTGTAAATTCCTTCAAAATATTTTATTCCTTCTTCCTCCTCAAAGAAACATACGCGGTGCTCGTTAAAGGGGGAAAACAATGATTTATTAATGACACTTAAAAAGAATTTTCTGAAAAAAAATTTAGGTCGGAATTTTTTCCATTTAAAACACTTGGCATACATACTGGCATTGTAGAACAATACTAGTTCGAGAAGGATAAGGTTCGAGACGAAATGCAATTATATAATTTGCTAAATAATTATAAATATTAAAATAAAAAAAGTAGTCTTAATATAAACTAGCTACAATATGCGCTGTAACTCAAATAACCATCTTTGATACTATTGCTACCTCAGTTTTAGCGAATTTGGAAATTCAGCAGCTCTCATGGTCCTAAGTCCGGGACTACGGCAGAAATTTGTTTTTGGAGCCTCCAGAACCCGCAAATCTACTTCACTAAAATTTATATATTTTGTGTGTGTGTGTGTGTGTTTATGTGATAACTCTCGAACGAAACGTTTAATGCTTATGAAATTTGGTATGCGAGGTGGAATCCGGATTGGCTCGGCTAAGTTCCTTAGCCAGACGCGTCGGATGTCCAAAAGTAGGTTTTTTGGCCATTTTTTGTCATTCGATCCTATCATTATACAGTTCGATTTTTACATCGTTGAAAAGAGAAAACAAAATTATGAAGAAAATGTTCTTATAATTTTTTTTTCTATGTTAAGTAATTATCGAGAAAATTGTAATTTTTTATTTTATTAACTTCCCACTGGAAGTTATTGTAATAGGTCCGATTTTACGAATCGCTAATTTGGAAATATCTCCACGTTTCAAGGTCATTAGAATCCGAATCCATCATTTTTAGCGTGATGTCTGTGTGTGAGTTCGTTAGTTCGTTCGTTCATTCGTGAATTTTTTTTCCTCTCGCATATCTTGAGAACAAATGTTGATATTAACTCCGGACTAATTTCATTAGATGGGTAATTAAAAAATGAAGACCGGATAAAGTTTTCAGCAAATTCGGATTAGCGGTTTGTTTTTTGTGATAAAAAAACGGAATTAAATTTATTAATACAACATAGATAATATGGATTTTTTACCATGTCGTTATTACATAATGGCCTAAAAACCTAATTGATGTTAAAAACGCCAGTAAATAATAAATTATAAAAATTAAAAAATAAAATAAAATAAAAACGAAATGTCTTGAGAATAAATGATATCATTTGTTTGATAAGGGCCCCCACCCTTAGGTACAGAGGGCGAAGCCTCCGGTATGGTACAAGGGAAAAAGAATGTATTGGGGGCCCAGGGGAGGAGCTCCCTGAAATGAAAAAATTATTATTTATGTACAGTAGTCTCTAGTCTTTAAGGACCCCAATGGGAAGTTGACTGTGTGGGTAGACCTGTCCCCCCAAATTTTTATTATTTTTTCCAGATAAAACAAGTGCTAGTTAGTTATTCAATATGTATGTATGTATTATAATAACAATAGCTCTGTCTCATCTTTTTAAATTAAAATTAGCCAGATTTTTTAAGAGTACGTTAAGCAAAGGAAATTGTATGATGTCCTCCTTTAGAGAGAAAATATAATTTATATATATTTGCATACCGAGAAAAGAAATCGAAAACTATATTGTTAAATGGATATATGCTACACTATATGAGATCCGTTAGAGTCCTGAGGTCCCAAAAGCGGCAAAAATTTACTATTCGACTGATTTTGGAAATTGTTTCATTGTTAGAAACCTAAACTATTTTAAATGGATACAGGTCTTACATGAGATCCTCCAGTGTTCAATATTTGGAAATTCGCTGGGTTATGCAGATGCTGCGACAGGAGTATCGAAAATTTTACGCCAACTGACATTTGAACTCAAGCTCCACAAGAATTCTATTTATATACTATTCCTAGATTAGTAAATTTAAATATTCTTTGTTAGAAAATAGCAGTACCTATCGCATCGTGTACAATTCAGTCTTTTTTATTCATTATTCAATTAGTTATAATTTATTATTATTATTGTCATAGGCGTGTTTTTTATTTTTTTATTTTTCAAATTAAACTTATGTATCTACTGACATAACAGATAATTATTATTTTTCTTTTCTAATCAAAAGTAGATGAAGGGAAAAAATTGTTTCCATTTATTTTTCATTATTAATCAGTTTTTTACCATTTTGTCAATTATTTGACATTCTCAGTATACTCCACTTGTTTATATTTCACGTTCCTATACTCTTCTTACTTAACGTAGGTACTTAAATTTTTTTTTAAAATGTCCATATTTGAAGACGTTTACTTTTGTCAATGCCAATTTTATGAAATTACAGCCTTATAGTCATGGTTGTTGCCAATAAAATGAATAGAACTTTAATTTTTTTTAAATTCCTTTTATTTAATAAAAACAGGCACAAGTTAGTCAAAATAGAAGGTAGAAGTCAAAGGTTGAAGGTGAAGCCAAGGAAGAAGTTAGTTAAAATAGAAGGACAACTGGTAATTTTTCTTATAAGTTAAAATATGTATATCAATTTACCAATCAAAGAATAGATTAATTCTCATTTTCTCAGTGTAAATTATTTTGAGTTTAGGAAATATTAAGCTAATTTTCAATTAGGGAGGACTTATTTTAGGACAGAAAGATGTCTTCAGAAATATTATTTTTTTCGTCAGACAAGTTTTTCGTACAAGCTTATTTTTCGAGATAAATAAAATCCCAGTTTAAATGGATCACTTTGTATATATTCTATAGGTATCTATATAAAATATCCTCAAAATAACAGCTTTATATTTTTAACCAAAAAACGTTTTATGAAAGTTTTTAAAACGTTACAGAACGATTATTGTCCGCAGAAAAAAACGTTTTTATTCCCTCCAAACGCCATACTGAAGCCATTATTGTGTAATGTCAATTTTGCCACTCATATTTGAAAAATAGGATTTATAATTTTTATTTTGAGCTATTGTAGACCTATTTTAAGCAACACCAATTTTGGACAGCAGGGGTCTACTGTTCAGAAAGAATGCCCCATATATATATATATATATATATATATATATATATATATATATATATATATATATATATATATAAATATATATATATATATATATATATATATATATATATATATATATATATATATATATATATACATATATATATATATATATATACATATATATATATATATATATATATATATATATATATATATATATATATATATATATATATATATATATATATATATATATATAAAATATGTAAGCATAGTAACTGTCTACCTATTAATGAAGCCTAAATGAATACTTTAAGTTGTATATTTGTTGTATATTATAATTGGAGTTGTTTATTTCGGACGAATATATTCGCTTGTTTTCGACGTCTGTCGAAATGGCAGACTATATTAAAACTAAAATAGGTGATCAACCTGTTAAGCGGCTTGTTGTTCCAGCCAATCTTTCAAGTGGGTATTTTGATGCATATGCTCCATAAGAAAATTTGATTTCGCAAGTTTTGGACATAGGTATAACTGCTATAAGATAACAATTGGAAGAGTGGAGATACTAATAACTCATTTGAGAGTCAATCTCTGTTTTCATTCTCATCATACAAAAGCTGACATATTTCCCTAAATCTTAGGAAAAAGTCATAGTTCCAAAAAAAATGGAACCCCCGCAAGGTGTACCTATATACTACCTCAATATATATACAAAATTTTAGCCCTCTGAGTTTATTTAAAGAGCTTGTATGCGTATGAGACCCACTGAAAAATATAAAAAATCATGAATTTTTTTGTAAAAATAGTGGGGATTAAAATTAAAACTGTCAAAAGTTACATCTAAATACTATTTCAATTCATATGTAAGACTTCAGCACTTCATATGTAAAAATTTTGGCGGTGAAGGGCTATTGGTTTGTCAGACCCGCCGAAAAACACAAAAACATAGAAACTTTTTTTTTAAAAAAAGCTTTTATTTGAGTTGCTATGTTAGTATGTTTGTTTAGATCAATTCTTGGAATCAAAATTTAGACAGATTCTAATTGAGCTAGAGGTTTCAAATTTTGCGTACGTGTATAACATTGATGACAATGCAATATTGTATAATAGTTTTGTCCTACATCACCCCAAACCAAAATTGTTGATTTCTAGTCCTGTGCAACTTTTTGACATTTCGAATTGTCAAATATCGTCCATTGATTTTACGTTGCAGTTTTTTTTTTTCAATAGTTATGTTTGATTAGGGTAAATTAATCGATTAAAATATAGGTAAAAAAATTACTTCTTTAATATTTTTAAATTAATTGTCATTGGTCGACGATCCATTGATCCTAACAGTCATGCTATTACCGTTCCTGAAAAATGCGATATTGTGGTTGATAATGTATTGAATAAATTGTGAATTAATAGTGTAGTGATAATATTTAGTGAAAACTTACTTAAAATCGTAAGTTATCTATTTATTAAATACTTTACATACAAATTAATATCACAAAATAATATAACCTCAATTTACTAACTATATTATAGAAACCACCCACTTGTGTGGGTGGTTAGATCCATCTAGTTCAATATTTGATAACTATAGTACAGATTTCTGAAATTATGAATTATAACCCTAACACACAAATTCCATCCCAAAACTCAAACCAAACAAGCGCTATCTCCACAATGAATACTCGTACAAAAGATTTAACTGAAACGAAAACAAACATTACCAATAAACAAAATTATGCAACAATTATAAATAATGTCAAACCAACAACAACATTAGCAACAAACACTACCACACTTAATACCTTTCATACAAATATAGAAAAACAAACCAGCTTACACAACACTGAATCAACACCTGACACAAACACAATTGCACAACAAAATGACACCTTTTCCTCAGTCACCCGTAGAAAAAATCCAACACTAGTCCAACAGCCAAAGAAACCCCATTTAAACCAAGGAATCCTATTTGATAACATAGATAGTATCCCTTTAATTAATTATATAAAAGCAATTAGCGCGAAAATAGGCGCAGAAAACATCATATTTGCTAGCCCAATTTCAAATAAAAGACTATGTGTATTTTTAAAATCAAAAGAAATCGTAGATGAATTCATGTTCCATCATCAAACAATAACAATTAATGAATATACATTAAGAGCTCGACGATACATAACACCAGCAAAAAAACTAATATTATCCAACGTAAGCCCCACAATACCACACGAAATAATTATTAACAAAATAAAAGAACTAGGAAATACACCAGTTTCCAACTTAATTTACCTACATATTAATACAACTGACCCAGATCTCCAACACATTTGTAGCTTTAGACGACAAATATATCTGTCACACTCAGAGCAACCAAATATCCCGGAATCAATAAGTACTTGTTAGCTATGAGGGAGACAATTATCGCATTTTTCTCAAATTAGACGACTCCATTTGCCTAAAATGTAACACTCCAGGTCATTCATCCCCTTCCTGTAACAAAAAACCACAAAATCAAGAAAACGAAACAAATAGTCAAGAAAAGGAAACAAATAGCCAAGAAAAACCACAAGAAGTAGGAGATGTACCCAATCAAGAACAAACTGAAGAAAATCAAGGAGAAACCAGTTCAACCATACAAAAAACTAATCTAGATACAATCAAATCAAACAATGAAACCAGAACATATTCAGCGACAACAAATTTACCCATAACACCAGAACACGAAAATACTTGTAAAACACAACCATCTAATAATATCCCAAACACGTCAATCACCGAGCCAAGACAAGAAGCGAAAAGATCCAAGAGACCAGCTCAAGAATCATCAACCCACAACTCAGAAACAAACAGCAACACAGAAGAGATTATCAACACAGAACATACAGGCAATCCAAATGAAAAAACACAAAAAAGAAATAAAAAAAAGAGAACAAATTCAACTGAAAATACCATGCCGGAATTAGACCTTAAATATGAACTCCGCAACACACAAAGTTACATACAAAACAAACAATCTATATTCCCCAATTTTGACAACTTCCTTGACTATATAGGCACACTCCTCCAAACTAAAGATCCATTAACAACAACTAGATTGTACACCAAAGATATAGGCAGTGTATTGGAGTTAATAAAAAATATAAAACCTCTCATAAGGAAATCATATATAAAAGCAAGATTAACCAGAATAGGGAATAAAATAACAAAACAACTAAGACTCGAAAGTTATACATCACAATCAGAACTCTCGACTTCTGATAGCGGATACACACAAACACAATAATGGAAGGTACTAAAATAATACAGTGGAATACAAACGGTTTTTACAATAGATTGGAACATTTACAAATTTTAATAGACGAAACACAACCACAAATTATATGTTTACAGGAAACTCACATGAAACAAAACCAATATCCACAGTTAAAAAAATATAAAACATTTACAAAAAACAGAATAAATAGGATTCATGCAAGCGGTGGAGTGGCCATTTTTATAGAAGACAACCTATATGCCGAAGAAGTCAATATAAATACACAATTAGAAGCTGTTACAATCACAACTTACCTGCCATGGAGGATTACTATTTGCAACGTATATATACCACCAAATGAATACCTCGAACAGCAACACTTAGAAAACATTGAAAACCAGTTACCAAAACCATATTTGATTGTAGGAGACTTCAACAGTCATAATTGTATTTGGGGCTCAAACCGAACCGACAATCGTGGAAAAATAATAGAAAATTTTTTATTACAAAAAAATGCAATCATAGTCAATACAGACACACCTACTCATTACAATAGAACGCATAAAACATTCACCAACATAGATTTAACACTCGCCTCACCTACCATAGCACCGCATATCCACTGGCAAACATTAGAAAATCTGTACGATAGTGATCACTTCCCCATTATCATCAAAATAAATAAATCAAAAACCAACATTAATAATAACCCAATCTTAAAGTGGAAAATTAAAAACGCCAATTGGGTCGATTTTACAAAATACACAGAGACAGAAGAACCAATAAATCCGCTTAACGACGAATCAATAAATGAAGCAGTGGAAATATACTCAAAAAAAATAATAGAAGCCGCAAATGTAACAATTCCTACAACAAATGTTGTTAGAAAAAGAACCCCTGTACCATGGTGGAATGAAAAGTGTCAGACAGCACTAAAACTTAGTCATCAAGCCTTTAATAGATATAAGAAAACAAGAACAGACGAGGACTATATTACCTATAAAAAACTAAGGGCACAATCAAAAAGAACTATAAAAGAAAGCAAAAAAAGATCTTGGATAACATTCATTTCAAACATTAGTAAAAACACAACCGTACATGAAATGTGGAACAAAATAAAATCAATAAAAGGAACACCTAATAATTTCACTATACCAGGCATTAAAACACAAAATGGAATAGAAACCAACGCAAAAAATATAGCAGACACAATAGCACACATCTATGCAAACAATTACAGTAGTGAACAATACAATGATGAATTCCTACTAAACAAGTTGAAACAAGAAATACAAATAAATGAGTTAATTGAACAAAATCAACTACATAATCAAGAGCCCTTAAACTCACCAATCACCCAACACGAATACGCAACGGCAACAAAAACAAATAAGAATAGCGCTTCAGGCCCAGACAATATTCCATACCCTTTTATTCAAAATCTATCCAAAAACTCCCAAAAAACTTTACTCAATATATACAATCATATTTGGACCCAAAATGTATTCCCTACAAACTGGAAAAAGTCAACAATAGTGCCAATCCTAAAACCAGAAAAAGACCCAACAGATCCTCAAAGCTATAAACCAATATCGTTAACTGACTGTATGTGCAAAATATTAGAAAAAATTGTAAACAAAAGACTAATGTGGAAACTAGAAGCTGAAGAATTATTAATAAAAAACCAATGTGGATTTAGAAAACAGCGAAGCACCACAGATCTATTAATTAAATTCGAAACAGAAATACAAGAAGCATTTTTAAATAAGGAACATCTAATAGCAGTATTTATTGATATAAAAAACGCATATAATAGAACTTGGAGATATCTAATATTAAAACAATTAATAGAGTGGAAAATAGGCGGAAATATGTTGAGTTTTATTCGTAACTTCTTAAGTGGCAGATCTTTTCAAGTAAGAGTAAATAACACATACTCACAAGAACAAATAATGGAAACCGGAATTCCACAAGGATCTCCTCTTAGCTCCACACTATTTCTTATTGCCTTAAACTCTATCTACAAGGCCGTTATCGAACCTGTTCAAATAATGCTCTTTGCTGACGACTTAGTCATATATTACAGAAATAAAGATATAAATTTAGTCGAAAGATGTTTACAAAACACTTTGCATAGTCTAGAAAACTGGACTAAAAACACTGGCTACGAATTTTCATTAACAAAAACACACGCAGTACACTTTACTAAACTAAGGAAAAATTATACACCACCACCATTATTGCTACATAATGAAACAATCATCTACAAAAATGCAACAAAATTCCTTGGAATATATTTCGACCAAAAATTAAGCTGGAAACCTCACCTAAACTACATAAAAAGAAAAACAGTAAAATCATTAAACCTCCTAAAAACCATTTCGAATCACAAGTGGGGCACAGATCGGGAAACATTACAAAAAGTGTATCAGACTACGATAAGACCACAAGTAGAATACGGTGCAATTATATACGCTGCGGAACAAAAACACATAATTAGTAAACTAGAAACAATTCAAAATGCAGCACTGAGAATGATATTAGGAGCTTTCCGCACAACACCTATAGAAAGTCTTCAAGTAGAAACATCTACACCACCCTTAAATTTTAGATTTAAATATCTAACAACAAAATACGCCCTAAAAGTTAAAACCCTCCCCAAACATCCTTGTTATAAAATTGTCAACTCCCAGAAACACCTAGAAATTTACCAACAACACCCTAACTACAAGAAGCCTTTCCATATTAGATTACATAACATATTACAGGAAATCTCATTCAAATTTCCATCCGTTCTAAAACAAAATCCAACCAGTTTCCCCCCATGGAAAATATTTGAAATCAATGTAGATTCGAGATTAATGATCTATAAAAAAAACGAAACAAACCCTATAACATTTCGAGCATTGTTTAAGGATATACTAGATGAATACAAAGAATATGAAAAAATCTACACAGACGCAAGCAAGAAAGATCGACAAGTAGCCTATGCCATTGTTCAGAACGACGAGATAACGCAACATAAACTGCCAGACATTAGCTCCATATACACTGCCGAATTCACCGCCATACAACAAGCATTAAAAAACATAGAACAAAAGCCACACAACAAATACCTTATAATAACAGACTCCCTGAGCTCAATCACATCCATAAATAAACCTTCACCCACTAACCAATTAATAACTAAACTGTTACACCTATACGACAAATTGCAAACACGAGGAAAGCAAATTACCTTTCTCTGGGTACCATCACATGTTGGTATACCAGGTAATGAGCACGCGGATCTAGCAGCGAAAAATATGATTGAAAATATGAGTCCACCAATTAATATACAACTACCATGCAAAGACATAATTAATGAAATAAAACGTAAATTTGAAGACCTTTGGCAACAAAAATGGAACGACTCCAACCAAAAATTAAAGATAGTGAAACAGTCGACTAAACCCTGGATATTCTACCAATCTTACGACAGAGAAATTGACACCAAATTAACAAGATTAAGGCTGGGTCATACACAATTAACACATTCACACCTGTTAACAAAAGAACCTCCGCCACAATGTATAATATGTAACACAACACTGTCTGTCCAGCATATAATGGTAGAATGCCCGACCCACCAGCAATTAAGAAGAGAGCTCGGGATTGCCAACAATCTATCCAGCTGCTTAAATCCAGAACAAGATCAAAACAATATGATTAAATACCTTCAAAAAATAAATTTATTTAATAAATTATAAAAAATAAAAAAAATAAAAAAAAAAGCAAAAATAAAAATAGTAAACAAACAACAATGTAAAATACTCACCTATTAATTCAAGAAAAACATTACTGGTTATAACACCTAATTAACTATTTATTTACTTTATAGATATACACAAAAATATTATTGTTACAAAAATATTATTATCGAGCACTGTTATGTAATTATACAATTTAATCATACTAGTATTAACTAATTATATTAACATTAAATGTATCAGTACAGATGCTAATGACCTTTAGATGTCGATGCATCGATAAAATTTTAAATAAAAAAAAAAAAAAAAATTAATTGTAATGAGACTAAAAAGTAGAAAATAAAGTAAAAAAAGTATTTTTTAAGAAAAAGCTTTTATTTAAAAATGGGCTAAAAAATAACTTTTGAGTGAAGTTTGAAGCAATATGTAACATAATTTATAAAAGCTTGAGGCGCTTAATTAAGTTTGGTAATTACTGAAAAGTAAAATAGCTACATTTATATCCAAAGCAGAAATAATTAATAATAACGCCTCAAGCTTTTATAAATTATGTTGCATATTGCTTCAAACTTCACTCAAAAGTTATTTTATTTTTTTAGTCCATTTTTAAAAAAAAAAAAAAACTTTTTCTTAAAAAACATTTTTTTTTACATTAATTTATTTTTTATAAAAACAATCAACGGTTAAACCATTGTACACTTGGTGACTTGTAAAATATTCAAAACTTTCCAAGATTTCTAGGGTGATTTATTTTAAAAAGATAACAGAAGACAGAATATTTTTTATGTAAAAATTTGAATTGCTTGAAAATTGCGACATTCATTTCTTTATTTAATGTATTATTATTGTTAAAGCTATAGTAACAGTAGTTATAATATTAAACTGATATTATTATTTTGTTCAAAGCACTCTTGTGACATAACTTTTTCCTTATGGGGATCCAATGTTATCAATTAACATGTAAACCGTATGTATACATCCAAATGGGACGTCTGGTGTATATTAGTATTACGTATTATTATGTATTACTCAAAAAAAACGCCATGAGCAGCGGCGGCCCATCCCGGAAGTCGAATTTTTCCTTTCATCTTCGGTATTGAATGTCTACAAGCGAAATGTAATTGAAAGTCTACAAGCTATTTGTCATTTTGGTGGTTTTAAAACTGATGATGAGTGTCTGGTTGATCGGGGCTGTAAAAAAAAGTTTTAAGTTTTTAAGTGCTGAATCTCACCAGGAAAGGTACCCAACGGTATCAGAAATTTTTGAAACTTTGGTGGATTGTAGATCTTATTAAAACTAATCACGAGCCATATTTCATTCGTGCCCATAAGCGGTTTAAGCGGGTGAAACTCACCCCTGAAAATTTGACTTTTTTCCAATTTTCTTAAATATCTTGGAAATGGTAATAGCTTTGGTAGAGAAACTATACATTTTTGTAAACGACACTTTAAGATCTTTATTATGGTACCAAAATTAAAGTTATAAAATCATTGGGATTTTATCCCCCACCCCAACCCCTAATTTTATCATTTATTTTTTGGTAAAAGAGGAGACTGTTATATGTAAATAAAAGAATTTTTAATTAATATATTTTATATCACACCAGTTTATTTCTTGTTGCATAAATACACCTTTTGCTAATATTAACTTGGGAAAAATTTTAACTTTTTGATTTAATAATGAGCAAAAATATGGTCAAAGAATCTCATATTTTATCTTATCTAGTATATACTTTAAAGTACATAATTTAGAAGGAAAAATAGACTGCACCCCCCCCCCCGTCGTATTTTACCGATATCTATGCAAATCTTATTTAGGGGAGACAGGGGCTAGTATTAACGGGGGTAAGTATTAACAGGCCATTTTCCGCCAAACTACGGACGAAAAAATTAATTACGTCCGGTTGCTGTCATCAGTAGATGACCACGGACACGTTGTGACCAATCAGTCTTCGGCCGGTTGCCGCAAAACAAAGTTGTGAGTAAGGTGTAGATTTTATTAGGTAAAAGAACATTTTTAAGTCGACGGTTTTTTGATTTGAAGCATGATTGTATACCTAAAAGAGACTAAATTTATTTCAAACGGTAGCATATTCCATCTGGTATTGTATTTTGTTTAAATTTTACCGCATTATCAACGTATTCTTTTTAAAAATTTAAATTTGTAAAAAATTTACCTTTGGGGCAAGTATTAACAAAATGCATGGGGTAAGTATTAATATGTTAACATTTACCTCGTTTAAATTTTATGCAACAAAGACTATGTTTTTAACTTCCCTATAAGAAGGTTATTGTATTCATCCCGATTTCAAAATCCAAATATCGTCATTTTCATGCTTCGAGGTTACCGAAATTTTTTTCGTGACATTCCCAAACATGTTTGCATGTATGTGTGTGTACATATGTGAGTGTTAAATTTAAATGGTTTTAATTTTTATATCTTTTCTGCAGTGACGCAGAGGAAGAGTTTTGCTTGATTTGAGTTATCATATATGTATTTCAAGAACTATAATAATGTTAAATAAGACGAAGACTAATTTTTTAATAAGTAAATATTTTTTAATATAGAAGATATTAAACGATTGTGGTTGTCTATCGAAGACTGAAAATTTACCAATTTTTGTTTCGTTATCAAGGTCAAAGCGACGTAATTTGCTACTTAATAAAGACTGACTAACTATTGCCTCAGAAAAAAATTAAAATAATGGTTAACTTTAACTAATTAAGTAAAGATAAATCTAAAATAAGAATTTTCTATGTCAAATTACTTTCTTTCTAATAATAAACACGTTAAATATGATACTTTGTTTTATTTCCTATAAGTACATATCTACAAAATATCATAATCATATTAAAAGTCTAATGTTAATACTTACCCCAACGTTGTTAAAACTTGCCCCAAAAGTGGGGTAAGTATTAACAAACACATTTTTTAAGAAAATGGGTTTTTCCATAGAAAGTACAAGGGATATGTAAGTTTTTTTTATCAAAAATTATAGACAGATAGTTGATGCTTCATTACGTTTACAAAAAAAAAATCGCTAACTAGTTTCATTTCCGTTTAATATGTAAAAAAGTAAAATCTGTTAGTACAGGCCCCTGTCTCCCCTACTTATTTATTTGTTTTTATTTAATTGTCTATACAATTGTCAATATTTTAAGGTTTATAATCTACACAATAATATGGTTCATAAAAATGTTCAAAACAAAAATATTGTCCACACCAAGCACATCTTATAAAAGCGGTAGTTTACCACATACACTACAGTTTGGTATTTCTCTTTCTTTTTTGAAAAGCAATATGTTACAGAATTTTCAAATCTTTCTGGTCGTTGGTCAACATGTCCACTTTTATACTTGAACAAATTTTGAGAACGAGGCGATAAAAACTGATTGTGAGCTAGAGACTGAAGTTTAGGAATATTGTTATGGCGATGACTCATTTAGTATCACGTTATCCGAAAATAATTTGATGAATTGTTTCCAGAGTCGAAATGCATAGACATCCAGAGGTTAAATTATTGACCTTGCTTTTTCAAAGGAGAATAAATTGTATAAATAAATAAAAATAAATAAATAAGTAAATAAGACTTGTATAAATATCGGTAAGGCACGGGGGGGGGGGGGGGGGGCATTTTGTCTTTCTAAATTATGTATTTTAAAATATATAGTAAGTTTGTAACAATTCATTACTAAAATACGAGATTCTTTAACCATATTTTTGCTCATTATTAAATCAAGAAGTTAAAATTTTTCCCAGGCTAATATTAATAAAGGGTGAATTTATGCAAAAGGAAATAAACTGGTGTGATGTAAAATATATTAATTAAAAATTCGTTTATTTACACATAACAACCTCCTCTTTTACCAAAAAATAAATGATAAAATTAGCGGTTGGGGTGTGGGATAAAACCCCAATGATTTTATAACTTTAATTTTGGTATGATAATATAGATCTTAAGGTGCCATTTACAAATATATATAGTTTCCTTATCAAAGCTCTTACCATTTCCCAGATATTTACGAAAATTGAAAAAAGTCAAATTTTCAGAAGTGAATTAACCCCCTTAAATCGTTTATGGGCCCGAATGAAATATGGCTCATAATTTGTTTTAGTAAGATCGACAATCCACCAAAGTTTCAAAAATTTTTGAGAGATACAGTTGGATAGCTTTCCTGGTCAGTAAATTTCAATTTTGTGCCGATAGCAGCTAGCAGGAAAAAAGCCAACACAATTCGTACGAGGGCATTCCTACCCATGCTTATCCGCCAATTGCTTTTGTGTTTTATTTTTAAATATTAAAAATAGAACTTAAATAGCCAACTGGAAGGCCTTTATGAAGATATTTTTTCTTTCAAAAAAAATCCAAAATTTCTATTTTATAAATAATAAAAATCCAAAATTTCTACTTTATAAATAAACAGTGACTTTAATAACATTTTTAAATTACTTAATATTTGTGTATTGCATTTGTTATAAAAGTGAGTTTATTGTTTTTTAAAATGTTTTAAAATTACTATTCGCCTAGTTCTATTAGAATATCAATAATGCATTTAAAACACATTTAACAATACCATTGAATTCCGATGTAAAAATCGGAGAAATGGAGGGAAAAGTAATGTGGAATCCATAAAAGGCACTAGTTGGATACTAACACAATACACGTACAAAATTTCAGCCCCCTAGGTTTCTTTAGAGAGTCTCTAGACGTGTTAGAAGAAAAGCAAAAATATCAAGGAAATATTGGCGTAAAAATCGTGGGGGTAAGGGTAAAAAGTTTAGACCTCCAAAAAGCAGTGGCTGGCTAATAATTTACACAAAATTTCAGCCCTCTAGGTTTAATTGGGGAGATTTTGACCCGAACGAAACTGTTAAAAAACAAGAAAAATCATGTTCTTTCCCAAAAGGCACCCCCTTGATACTAACTCAATCCGAATACAAAATTTCAGCCTTCTAGGTTTATTTGGGTGACCTGTGCGAGTGGCACAAAGTTCGAGAACGTCGAAAAAGCATGAAATTGGAGCTTAAAAATGTTGGGGGTTGGGGTAAAATATTAATATCTTCAAAAAATACAACCTTGGTATGAACTTTATCAACACACCAAATTTCAACCCTCTGCATTAATTCTGGGGGTTGTGAGCGTGTTAGATCCAGCTAAAATACTTTTTTCCGCCTCTACTGCCTCCAAATCATCCTAGGAAGTTGAATTTTGGATATGTTGTAGATAATTGACCGAAACATTATTTCAAACCGGTTTGGAAAAGTTTTATTATTTAAAACAATGGGGCGCGGTAAAATTTTAAATACAACAGAGAAAAAATTAATTGAGAAGTTAAAGAAGGAAGGAAAATCAAATAGAGGAATTGCTCGTACCTTAGACGGAAGTTCAAAAGCAATAAATAATTATTTTAAAAACAAAGAAAATAATAGGGAAGTTCATTTAGGACGTCCTTTCAAGGTTACAGATCGAGAAAAAAGATTAATTTTACGAACTGCATCATACACCGCAGCGTCTATTTCACAAATAAGAGCATCATCGGGGGTGCAGTTGAATAAATCTACAGTACACCGAATAATCAAAAGTAGTAAAATTACCAAACGCCGAAAAATTCTTCGTAAACCTCCTCTATCGAGTCAACATAAACTTGACCGTCTGAATTTTGCACGTCAGCACATGAGCTGGACAGTGGAATGGCGGAAAATTGTATTTTCCGATGAAAAAAAGTTTAACCTTGACGGACCGGATGGATATTCGTTTTACTACCATGACTTACGCAAAGAAGAATTTTATTTATGTCGAAGACAAATGGGTGGTGGATCGGTAATGTTTTGGGGAGCGATTTGCTTTAATGGAGTGATCGATCTTGTCCCTTTAAAAGGGCAGCAAGATTAAAAAAGTATATAGAAACTCTTGGCCAACAAGAACTAAAAATAAATGAGGCTTTACAGGGCGAAGAATGGATCTTCCAACAGGATAATGCCTCAATCCATAATGCCCAATGTGTACAGGAGTGGTTTAACCAAAGAAATTGGTCTGTTTAACCATGGCCAACAAAATCACCTGACCTCAACATTATTGAAAATCTATGGAGTTACTTGTCCCGTAAGGTATACGAGGGCGGAAAACAATACAATTCCAAAAAAGAATTGGAAGAAACTATTAAACGTACCTGGCACCAAATCCCACTGGAATATGTGAGGAACTTGTATGGAAGTATTCCAACAAGAATTTAAAAAGTAATAGAGAATAAAGGAGGCTCAACCAATTATTAATTTATTATAATTATACGTAATTTTTGAAAAGTGAGGCTATATTATGGGACGAAAAATTATGTTAATTTTGTATACTTTTCATATAATTTTTGTGATTTATTTATGTGTTTATTTTATTAGAACAAATACTACATATTTTTAGTTACACAATAAAATATTTTTGAAATATACGACTAACATATTATTGTCTAACCATTTCTCTAAAATATTGCAAGTGAAACATTAGCAAGTTTAGTGAGGCTATATTATGAGACGGACTGTATATCGAAACCGGGTTATTTTAAGTGGCATGTTAAACGCAGTAATGGTTTACAGTTTCCATCTAGAAAAAATGTATTTTTCAAAATATTAATATACAAAATTAGTTGGGCCGTCCAAAATTCCCTCGTTTGTATAAATACCCATATAATAAATTGTACAAATGTGTGTTGTAAAGCGAATTTATGTATTTCGAACAGTAATTTTATCGTATCGTATTGGAGGAAATTGTATATAATCGTAAATAGTGTTACATTATATTTTAAACATTTCAAAACTGGACAAATACAAATTGATTCCAATACGATTGGTGTGAAGAAAAACAACGAGAAGTATCAAATGAAATACGTGAGTGAATGAGTGAGGTATTGGAACGTTTGAAGACCGCACATCTAATTAATGATTAATCAATATGGAACCCTCTTGATGTAGGTATGAATACGAGGTAGGTATGAATGTATCTCTATTTGGATACAAAACAACCAAATAGTAATTAGTACCTGTACAGTGGTAACTGAACTGACTACAACATTCTACCCAATGTCTGATACATTAACTAAGTAGGTACAGGATTTATGAATCGAAATTAATTATTCAACAAAATGAATTTACAATACTTGTACCTACGGAATGTTTGTGTTTAAATCAAATATTGAATGACTATTTTTTCTTTCGGAATTCATTGTACAATGTTATTTTCTTTTTTCATCTTGACTGTCATCTGTAAAAATTGTTTCAAACATTGAATGCCATAATTAGTACATTGGATTGTCAAACCTGCCGTTATTTCCATATATCTTCTTAACTAGGAGACCTAAATTACGAAATTAATTTAGGTAATTTGTAATTACAAATTTTCTCTACTACATCAAAATTATTTTATTTTTCAATGATAATAATTATTGTTTTTTAAACAAAAAAAACTTATATTTTTAAATTAACCATAACAGCAAAAATATTACTATTTAGAATGTACAATTTGCCTTTTAAAATTTTTAATATTTCCAACACGCTACCTCAACGAGTGCATTCTAAACTTTCTATAATCCTAATTTTGACAAACATTTGAAATGTTTCGGACCCGACAATGCTTTGGTCAGGACATCAGCAGGCATCTCTTCTGTAGACATATAGTCCAGTTTAACACCTCCTCACACCAACGAAACCACATCTCGAATGAAATGATAGCGTATATCGATGTGTTTTGTCCTTTGATGGAAAACGTGATTTTCAGCTAATAACTTAGCACCACGATTATCATTATATAAAATAATTTTATTTAAATTATGTAAACCTAGTTCATTTGCGAAACTTCGTAGATGAATTGCTTCCTTCATGGCCTCTGATATGACCATATATTCAGCTTCTGTGGAAGAAAGAGCCACTGATCTTTGTTTCTGTGACTTCCAGCTAATGGCTGCATTAGATAGGGTGAAAGAAAGTCCTGTATATGACGTTCTGTCTATAATACTTCTTCCCCAGTCTGCGTCAACGAAACCGGTAATACCTAGATTAGAATTAGAGTATCGAATACCATAATCAATTGTACCTTGAAGATAACGCAGAACACGTTTTGCAGCACCCCAATGTATATTACTATAACAACTGTTAAATTGTGCGAGTAGGCTTACCACGTGAGCTATATCAGATCTAGTACCAATTGCTGCATACATTAAACCGCCCACTAATTCCCTATAAGGATAGATATCTAGTTTTGTATTTACTTTTTCTTTGACCAATCTTGTTCCAGGTTGAATAGGAATGCTTAGAGACTTTGCTTCATCCATATTGAATCTTTTTAACAAATCGCGAATGTATCCCTTCTGACATATGATTACTCCATCTGAATCTTCTTTTATTTCGATTCCAAGACAGAATTTAGCGATTCCAAGATCTCTTACTTCAAAATTTTCAGCTAATTTTAGCTTGATGTCCTTTATCCAATCCAAATCTTGACTTGCAATCAGTACGTCATCAACGTATATTGAGAGAACTAGTATCTTATCGTTTCTCCACGCCACATAGACACAAGGATCTGCGTTGGTCGGTTTGAGTCCTATTTGACGCAGTTTACAATCAAATGTGACGTTCCATTGCCGTCCAGCTTGTTTCAAACCATATAAGGCCTTTCTTAGATGACACACTTGATTTCCTTTGTTCAGAGAATTAATCATTAATTTGGCTTTTTGTTATATAACACTATTTTCCGGCTCATTACATATAATTTCTTGTAAAATTTCTTCCAGTATAGGCGGTGTCTTCATGAAAATTTCTTCATTCAAATTTCCATTTAGATATGCCGTTGTTATGCCAATCTGATGAACAAGCAAAAAATATTTTGCAGCTATCGCAAATAATAAGCGAATAGATTCCAACCGAGCAACAGGAGCAAAAGTACTAACATAATCGATTCCAGGCACTTGAGTAAAACCTCTAGCTACAAGACGAGCCTTTCTTCTGATAATATTACCATTTGAATCGCGCTTATTTGTTAATACGAATCTACATTCGACTACATTTCTGTTCGGTGGACGATTAACTAGTTCCCAGGTATCATTTTTTACCAAAGTCTTAATCTCGTCTGCAATTGCACTTTTCCATTCATCAGAGTTTTGTCCGGTAAGAGCCTCTTTCCAATTAACTTCTGCATTAAAGGCATATGCCACAACGTCAGTATTCAAATTTTCGACTGTTTTATTAACTAAATTCAGTTCAGTTTCATGATGTGGCCTAACTGATCCTACCATATCATCACTTAATTCCTTTAGTAGATTCTCTTGGTTAGAGTTAACAAATACATCATTAACGGAATTACTACTCGTGTTTTAGACCATGTTTAGCCGACCAGTTTGTTCAGAACGAACAGAACGTGATCTTCCCATATTCTCCTGTTCTACATTTTTAATCTCGACCGTATCGTCCTCGGATTCTTCGTTTTTAATTAAATCTCTAAGTCCACACTTAGTCTGAGTAGATATTATATCCACATCTTCTCGATTATTTTTAGTAACACCCACAAATTTTACGTCTCTTGTTATGGTGATCTTCCTCTCATTTGGAATCCAAATTCGATATGCTTTGGCGTCAGTGGAGTAACCGACAAATATTCCTTCTTTAGAATGTGCTCCCAATTTGTCTTGGTTAACTTCCTTATCTAGCATGAAAGCTTTGGATTCAAATTTTTGAAAATACTTTATATTCGGAAATTTTCCTGTCTATAATTTAAATGGGGTTTTTCCTGCGAGACTTCTTGATGGGCATCGATTTCTTATATAATTAGCACAACATATAGCTTCACAACATATAACTAAGTTTGTTTCGTACGGTACATGCCCTGCAACAACAGTATATTACAATACGTATATATACATATATATTGCATAGAATAGTAGTCCATATGATCAGTTTGAATAAATGATTCAGTAACTATAAATTGTACTTAAAAACATATGGCACATTCAAACAAATATTTCCAAGAAGTTTTTTATTAAAAAGTTCAAGTATTTTAGGTGACAAATTTCAAAGTAAATGCCGGTATTTCAACCAACTGATTAAAAAAAAAGTAATAAATTTTTCCAAAAATATGTATGCTTTCCTCATTTTTGTATCCTGTTTTTTATCTCTTTCGAAATTAGCCTGAAATTAACATATAAATAAATACATAATTGAAATCTGCTGCGGACATGCGTAAAAAATTTTCATATTTAAATCAGAAGGTCCATTTCGTAATTCAGTCATCAATTGATTATAAGCCCCTTGTTGATCTTACTTTTCGCAATCCTGTATCGTACTAATTTCTTTTTTTACGTTTTTGATTGGCATATTTTCTTTTTAAATTCGTGGCAACAACGAAAGCAACTGCAGTTTTATTTTTGACATTTTTGTCACTGATCAACACACATAAAATATCAACACAATACTAAGCAAAGTTAAGTAGAAAAAATAAATGAATGTATCGAGATACAAATGTTGCAGCTAGTGTACACACTTGGTGCAACACATTGCAACAGACTGTATCACGAATCCCTGATATCATGTTGCAGATACAAATGTAGCGCAAAACACGTCTTTAAGTGTACACACCATTGCAACATTTGTAGTGCTACAAACGATTTGTGGCGCTACAATTGTGTCAAGTCGACTCGTACCATTAAGTGTAAACCTACCTTTAGTTTGTTTCGCACGATGCATGCCTAGCAACAGAAAGAAACCTGTGTACACTGAACGTTGTATCGAATCAACATTTTTATCGGTGCAACTTACATACTTTTGTTGCACGGCATGTTTCACGGCTGTGTCCACAGGAAGCATGTGTTGCAAGCATGTTGCGCTACAGTGTAGCTCTGCAATTGTATCAAGTCGACTCGTACCATAATATGTATTCAACAGAAAGGTTCCCTTTAATTTCAGAAGTATTGTATAAACTTTTGCAGGTTTATTTATGATATTTTAACACTCACATATAATAATAAAATTGATAATAAAAAGTAAAATACCTGGTAGTTAAGTCTTGGACTTAAAAGTGACTGTTGTGTCAACTAATTGCATTAATTATTTAGAAATGAAAATAACCCAATACGTCTTTGTCTTTTAATGCATACGAAGAAGAGAAATTTTACACAAACGAAGATTCAAAGGTAGTAGATACTGCTAAGAAATATTTATACATTATTTTCATATTTAGATTTAACGATGCATTTAAAGATGCCGATTCATACTTCATGATAAAAACGTACTTATGTATTTAAAATTTATACTGTAATGTTGACTTAACAAACATGTAAATCATTTTTCCAAATAAATCTTCTAGAAAATCTGCAATAGAGGAGTAAAAATGTGTAGCACTAAAATCAAGTATTTATTTTAAAATGTATTCTAAATCAAAAAAGTTTTTCAAAGAACAACTTTTGTATTTTCTGATTTTCTTCTTAGTATCATAGAAAGTTTTGATATTGAATTTCCTTTTATTCATTCTTTGATTTTGATAAAACTTTTAGTTTTAATATCCGATTACCTGAAATAGCAAAAATATACAAAAGTACAAAAGAGGAAACAGTAATTAGATCCCTAACTGTTACAAAGGCTTAATAAATTACAGAAGAATAAGGAAGTTCCGCTGTAAGTATAGCAGTCTTGTTTTATATACATTCTTTTAAATTTAGTGAAGTTTAACATTAAAATATTTTATTTATGACTATGATTTAAACGGTCAGTAGACAATTACAGTTTTGGTCAGTAAAAAATATAAACGGTATGTTTAATAAAAGATTTGCTGTAAAATGTAGCAGTAAAAAAAATAGAAACGGGCAGTAAAATATTTTGAAATGAGCGATTCAATAAATATTTGGCTTGTTAAAAATCCAATTTGTCAGTAAAATTAATAAATGGTCAGTAACTTGTGAGCAGTTATTAAATCGAAATTTGTCCGTTAGAAATCTTGAAATAAGTGATAAATATTTACTCTTTCCCCGAAAATGCGACTTTAGTGGTAAACTAACCAAAGCTAACCTAAACTAACCTAAATTAACCTAAACTAACTTAAATTAACCTTAACTAACCTCACCACCTAGTTTTTATATCAAAGTCGAAGTATATTATCAAAACCAGTGCTGGGCGCAATCGACTACATGTAATCCGATTACTTATAATCAGATTACAAGAAATCATATTACATGTAATCGGGAATCCATTTTATTACGATTACATTTCTTTAATGTAATCGCAATTACATGTAATCCAATTACTTATAATCGCGATTACATTTAATTTGATTACCATGTAATCTGATTACATGTAATCGTGATTACTTGTAACCAAATTACAAATTACTTTTACTAGTAAACAGTAAGTACATAAATATGCATAAGTATTTCTGTATTTCTCCTAATAGTAGAAAAGTACTGAAAAACTGTGAACAATAGCGTCGAAAAGGTTGTGAAAGAATAATTACTAAGGATTTACCCGCTGCTTCGTCCGCGTGGTAGTAGCAGGGCTGGAGGGGTCTGCGGGTTTCAGCAGACACTCCGTCGTCAAAGGTATGGGGATACTTTAACTCAGGGGGCACACTTTTGACACGGCAGTGTACCACATCGTTAAGTATAGAACCATGTCAAAAGTGAGGGCACACCTGGGTTAAGGTGTCCCCATACTTTTGACGACATAGTGTGTGCTAAAGGGCCTACCTTTATTTCCTTTTTAACCTAATTTTTGCACTATCGAATTTTTTAAATTCATATAGCAGTTTATATATCTTAAGCAAAAGTAATCGTAATTTTCTAACCAACTTACTGAAACCATTACATATTTTGTAATCCAGAAACGATTATAAATTACAATTACAAAATGTAATTGTAATTAAAAATCTTAGATCACATTTTGTAAATCTAATTTGTAATCATGATTACCAGTTGCAAAAGTAATTTGTAATCAGAAAAACAAATTACGTTTTGCAATCGTAATTTGTAATCTATTTGATTATATTTTGTCCAACACCGGCCAAAACTATCTACACTAACCTAACCTTAACTAACCTCACCAACTAGTTTTTATATCAATGTGGATGTATATTGACAAAACTAATTAAACTAACCTAACCTTAACTAACCTCGCCACCTATTTTTTACATCAAGTCGAAATATATTGTCAAAACTAACTAAACTAATTTAACCTTGACTAACCCCATCACCTAGTTTTTATACCAAAATCGAAGTACATGGACAAACTTAACTAAACTAACCTAACCTTAATTAACCTTACTACCTAGTTTTTATATCAAAGTCGAAATATATTGTCAAAATTAACTAAACTAATCTAACCTTAGCTAACCTCGTCACCTAGTCGTTATACCAAAGCGAAGTACACTGTCAAAACCAAATAAGGTAACTTAACCTTAACTAACTTTATTTTAAATTTGCACGCTGCGTTATCACGAAATATTATTCATTTTGGCACAAATTGTACACTATTTTCAATCAAAATAACGTCTGACTTTTACTATATGCTGGGGACTAGCAAACTGTTTATTTAACTGTCCGTTTAGATATTTTACTGACCATTTAGTTATTTTACTGACCATTTATTTATTTTACTGACCATTTAGTTATTTCACTGACCATTTATTTATTTTACTGACCATTGTAGGATAAAATAACTGACCAAATTCATTTATATTCCTTATCACGTTTTACTGCTAAAGTTGATTTAATACTGCTCAAAAAATATAATTCTAACCGTTTAAATTTTTAACTCACTAAGGTAACTGGCCAAATGTTTAAAATACTACTCAAATAATTATTTCCCTTTATTTATAATTAAAGACATGAGTGGATGAAGGTGTTATGTAACATTTTTTTATAATTATACAGTAGAAGCGTTTGAAAGTTTTTATTTACATATACGTCCCATGCAATAGCACATGTTTATTATTGAATTTCTACAAAATATTGGACGTAATGGAACCAAATTTGAATATGTGATACCTCAGTATAAAATATTTCAAAAGTTGGCAAAAAATGAATTTTTGAAAAAATGTTACATTACACCTTCATCCACTCATGTCTTCAATTATAAATAATTTATAGAGGGAATATCTATTTGAGAGAATTTACTGTATTCAATTTTTAGTCGAATTTTTATACTTTATATATCATCTAATTTTTTCCGCTTTTTCTAACGATATCGCTACCATGATATTCCAGTAGGATGTCAGATCACACGAAATGGCATAACTTCTGAACAATTCGATTTTTTTTAATGAAATTTTCAGAAATTATACAGTTTCACTTCTAGATCGTCTTCTACGAATTTCGTTGCAATCGGAGCAAAGGTAACAACGGAACTACCGTAATATTCCATTAAATGTCGGAATCTTACTTACTACTGGTCCTACTTCACACAAATTTTGCGGGTGTGTAGAGGTTAGTCCATACATGATTCTATAAATTTCAATACAATCAGAGTATAATGATAATAATTACTGTACATGCGAAAATTAAGTAAATTGGTTTCTATAATTTTTTGACGGACTGACATTAAAAAATAGAGCTACGCAATGAAGTCTTCCCGTAATTCTTATTTAATTCTTATTAGGTAAGTTATTTAATAGATTATAGTCTAAGAACCGGCAGCCACCTTTACTAACGTTCACAGTGAAAATTGTAGACCGAAATTTAAATTACTTACGAAGTTATAGCATATAGAAGAGCGTATAGTGTATAGTATATAGTGTTAGCGCTCCAAGAAAATGATGCTTACGAAGAAGCGGAAGGGTTATTTTATAATCAGGTGTAGCTGATGTCTGTAGGTATCAGGGAACGGAACAATGCCTCCTAACAATGCTGGAGTACATATCTAATATTTTTGAGGGGGAGAGGGTCAAAAATTTTTCTGTTTTGTGGAACATATATACACATTTTTTCTGTGCTATATATATATATATATATATATATATATATATATATATATATATATATATATATATATATATATATATATATATATATAAAAGTTATAAAATAAAACGTAAATAGCAATAAAAATATAATAAAAATATTTTTTTTGTTTATAGCAAAAGTAAAAAATTTATATCCCCCTAGTTCGAAATATTGTACACTCCAACCTTGTTAGGGATCATTTTGTCCAAAGTTAAGTAAGTACAGCTTGTTCAGTTTTACTTGGTGGGTCACAAGATCGGCGCAGAAACCTATTTGTGTAAGTACTATTGTAGTACTGTAGTAGTATTTGTGTACTTACACTCTGTATACATGCTGATATAGACTAACACATATACAGATATGCGTGAGGTTCAAAGTCCAGCCGCCAAGTAGAAATGAACAAGCTGTATATATATATATTATGAAAATATTTTTTTGTAATTATGATATATTTTATGAAAAACTTGTTAATAAAACTTTAAAACTACATTTTTTCGACTGGTGAGCAGCATAGACAAAATTCTAATCAACCGATCGGGCTATAATTTTAGTATGTTGTTCTACACATTAATAGTTAGCGTTCGTACTAGAATCATTTGTTTTTAATCATAGTTTCTTGTTTCTTTCTCAATTTTCAACCAGAAAATCACGATTTTTGAATTTTTTTTTAAAAGACCGCCAGATTGTTATTTATTAATATAAACGATAGAGACAAATCTATAAAACAAGAATATCGTTGATTTTTTCGTTTTAAGATATTACAAATGAATATCTACTGCCCACCACCCCACTCATGCTTTTTTTGTGGAGTCAATTTTGACCACGAAAAACGTAGGGGAAAGGGGGGCATGATGGGGTAGCTAAGGAAAATAACAAAAATAGAACACAATTTTTACGTTTATTATTCTTATTTATTTATGGCACATGTCTTATTAATCTAACTACAGTTTGGCATAATCTTTGGGATATAAACTTTCCATATTTTTTAAAATAAATGATTTAATAGGAACTTGCGAAAAACCATTTTGCCCCGTACCATGGGGTAAGATGGGGTAATTAAAGTGGGGCAAGATGGGGTAAGCTAATTATTATCACAATGAACACAAATGTGAATTTATTCGGCGTTTTCATCATCCACACCGTCACAAGCATTGTATGCCCAACGCCCACAAAGCTGGCAGGCTACCCAACCTTCGGATGATTTTAGATAAGTATGGTTTTCATCATAACAATACAGGCAAATCGTATCTCCATCATCTTTTTTCATATTCTTCATAGCTTTTTTTTGCAACGAGGGTCATGTGGATTAGATGATTTCCTGGGTTTTTTAAATTCTCCAACTCCTTTTTATAAGGAGTGGAGGTTATAATTGCTGTTTTCCCTCTCCGGTATCACTTTCTTTTTTCAGTTCGTTGAACTGAAGGAATTGGCAAAATATCACCAGGGGATGCATTTTCAAAGCTAGATGTAAGATCGCGGCATACTGCACGGATGGGAGACTTAGAAGAAAAAGAACATCCAGGTTCAGGTTCGGGGCCAGATGTATTACTCATAGTAGGTATGACTTGCCCGTAACATCCGGTAACAAAGCCTGTTCTAACTGGAGTGGATGATTCTGTTGTAACTTTAGGTCCTGTTGCAACTACTCCAGGATGGGAAGTTGTTGAGGCCGTTGAAGATAAAATTGTGACTGCTGTAGTCGGAGGCACAGGTGGAACTAAGGCATATTCGTCGGCTCCTGTTATCATTTGTTGTTCTGCATATGATAAGTCTTCATTATTTTGTATATCCGTAGTTTTAGTAGATATAAAATCGGTATCCATAAAATTATTTTGATTGTACGGCCATATACCACACTTTCTGAATGCCTTAATAGCTGTAGACATTGTAGTTGCCTGAATGTATGCATTTCCAAATATTTCACTTATCTGAAATACTGTTAGCACACGCCCTGGGTGTGATCTCAACCAGGCGGAAATAGGATGGTCATAATAAGTACTGAGTGGCCTCATAAATGCAACATCTGCTGGCTGCATTTTGTGTGTACAGTCAGGAGGAAAGTAAAGTATAATAACCCCATTTTTACGTGCCAAATCAATGCCTCCCAAATTTTGGGTATGACTTACATGCCCATCCAGAAGCAGTAACACATGGTTAGTAGGAGTAGCTCCAGAAAATTGGATGAATTTTTTAAACCGAGTCGAAAATATTTCAGTAGTTATCCAGCCTCGAGGATTGCAAACTGCTTCAGTACTTGGTGATGCGTGATCTAACAATTCTGGTTTCATTCGTTGTCTCGGAAAAATCATTAGTGGAGGCATATAGGTTCCAGCAGCGTTAAAACATATTTCTACTGTAATGGTCTGGCCTCGTTCTGCAAATGATAACGAGCCTACTTGTTTTCGTCCTTTCGTAGCTATTATTTCGCTCTTAGTTTTAGATTCCAGTCTCGTCACAGTTATATATTTTATCAGGAGTCAATTTATATTTATCGTAAACCTCTCCGAGCAACTGGTAGAATTTACCTACAGCCACTTTGTTGAATCCCATTGCTCTAGCTGCTGACGTGGCTTCGAGCTTACGAATAGATAAATCTTGATGACGCCTTAAGAAACCTTTGAGCCAATCAACCCCTGCCATCTCCTTGTCAGTATTAAAATTATGAGTCTTACCATTTTTAACTGCCAATTGATATGTCAAACGTCTCAGCTCGGCAGTTGTCAGTCCAAAAAGACGTTCTTCCATATGTTTTAGATATGCTACCATTCCATCTTCTTCTTTTACAGTAAATATAGTTTTTTTAGGGCCCAAAGGTACATCAATTATAACTTCATCACCATCTTTTATTTTCTTGACAGATCGCTCCAGAGTTGTCTAAGGCACTGCGAATGCAGAAGCAGCTTTTCTGTAGCCCATTTCTTTACTTAATACTTTATCTATAGCTGTTTTCATAGCCTTTATTGACCACTCTTCTGGTTTTTTTCTTGTATGTACGTACCATTGTTTTACCTGAAAAGTAGTAACAGTGCTACGTATTACAAACATGGATAAACTTCCCCATCTCGCCCCTATACGCCATCATACCTCGCACCCATTACTCCGTCTTGCCCCAAAGGTTGACTTAGAAAAAATAATTCCTCAAAAATAAAAAGATGAATTGAACTTTTATTCAATTATATCACAACAAAGTAAACAACACTAGCAACAATATACTAAAAAATACATAAATTGGATAGTCATAATTACCTTACAATAAAGACGTTTTTAACTTCACAAAATTAGATAAACGGGACACTGAAAGTGATTTTCGTTTTTAACAAAAAACACGCGCTCTCACACTGATGGTTGCTCTCGTACTGACCGTTGATCGAGTATGGCTTCCTAATGGTTTGTTGCCTTCTATGCGCAAGTGCTTAGTTTCTTGTATAAGTGCGTGACCCCATCTTACTTCGTAAACCCATCATGCCCCCCTTCCCCTAAGAAAAGCATTATAATATTGAGTAAGAAAAAATTTTTTCCTAAAATCTAAAATGCAGATAGGAACACATAAAAGAAATGAAAAGATTATATTTTATTTTGGTACAAAAAAATAAATAAAATAAAATAAAAAATACTGAAAAATTCTACGCGTCGCATAGGAATACTGCCTTAAGGGGGACCACTAGTGTGACGTTTTCAAAAACTTGAAAATTTTTTTTTTGCATGTTTTGATAGTCTATCTCAAATAGTTTTTGAGTTACAGCCATCCGAAGAGTGGATTCTGAATTTTCGTTGTTAACTTTGAGGTATTGAGAAATGTATGAAGGTTGATAGTTCGGGAGTTCCTGGACGTGGCTGACAGTCGCATGTTGTGGAGGAGCTAGACCCTGACACATTTAAACGACTCATCTAGTTTTACTATGACCGTTATAGTGAGTACATTGTAAATAATTTTAGTAAAAATTCTCAGTGATTAAAACTAAAAGGTAAAATTACGAAAAACTACATTTTTAAAATTTGCTGCAGTTGAAGACAAATCATTCGATCGATTTGATTCTTATTGCAGCTTCTTATATATATTTCTTCGTACCATGAACCTCCAGTTTTTCGATCGAATAAAAAATGTAATTTTCGCAAGCCAAAAACCATCAAAATTTCACGCAAAATTTGAAACTTTTTTTTTAAAAATTCCGCCATTTTGTTAAATTTTGACTTTTGTTTTTCGATTGAGGTTCACGGTACGGACCATACCTTCTAGTATAATAGGCTTTTTGGTTTTTTTGATTTCAGGCAGTGTGAAGGCCGCTATCACTGGAGCAGTTGGGGAATTTTTTCTTTTGGAGCCTTGGGAGATCTCGAATAACTCACTGAATTTTCAATTTTTTGGTCCAAGAATTTTATCATGAATTTATTATATATCAAATAATATATCCTTAAAATATTAAAACATTCCATACAGTAGTCTTCTTCAAAAAAAATTCTCAAAAATCACCTTTATTTCAGGCAGTCAGACTAGTTGTCCCCCTTAAGGTAAAATGAGCAGATGTATGGCTTTTATTAAACAAATTTCAGTTTTTTAATATGTTTTCCATTCATTTATAATAGTAAGGCGGTCTGATAAATTGACAATCAATCACTTGATATAAATGGTTATAATTCTAGCTTGGAGCGAATAATTAATTTAGTAATAGTTAATTAAGAAAATCAGTGTTTGATAGGGTTGACGCGGCTGCAAAAGTATTTACTTTCAAAATGCGAAATAACTCAAATAACTCAAATCCACTTAAAACTGAATTTACGTTTTGAAGAATTAACGTTTTTCTACAAAGCTGGTGTTTTAATTTATACAGTTTTAAATATAGAAGAAAATTGTCATACAATTCTCTCGGTTACAAATATCTGCCAGTCACGCCTAAAGTTATTGAAAATTCCTAATATGTTTCCACAAGGCTGAAATTTGAAGGAAAGATTCTTCAAGATGTCTAAAGAAAGTATACTGAGAGTCAGAAAATTCCATTAAAAACAATGAAATAGTTTAGAAATTATGCGATTTGCTGCGATCTCGCGACAGACAGATGGACAGACAAACGGACCAACAGAAACCAAAATTGTTCAGGAAGCTCTAAAATGCAAAATGTTCGTGAAAATTTTCATTTTAGAGGGAAGAAATTTTTATATTTCAAAAGTGATTACAGTAATTCCGCTACTTTTTGTCTATTATATCAACATAGTTTTCACATATTTCGACTTATGAATGGCTGTATTCGAGCAGAAAAAAATTCTTTAAGCGCTTCAACCGGTTCATATTACTGACTAATTTTCTGTCAGGACAGAAATCAAGTGACACGTAGTTATGTCTTACACCAAATTTAAATTTTACTGCGATAAATTACAAAATTCTGCCATATTGTTACTTACTCTGATGATTCTTCAATAATATGACCTATAATGTTATCCACATTGTGTAAAATATAGAAGAAATAACAAATTTTCCTATCAAAACTCTTATTGAGGATATTTTGTTTAAATATCTACGACGACATTTTACTTTTTGGTGCTTTGTTATTGTTAGTAAATCGCCATTTTGCCTTAAAGCGCCTTAAAGAATTTTTTCTGCTCGAACGCAGCTAATATGGAATTTAACATATACATATTAAAATTAGAGATTTCAAATACTTTTTCATATTGTAAAGTGGAGATAACAATTTTATTCTACGTATTCCATTGTATGGAGTATTGTTAAAAAGCTATAAGTGTCAGGATCGTCTTTAGGGCGGTGCGACCGGAGCGACCGAAGCACGCCCCGCGCTTTCGTATTTTTTTTAAGGATATAAATACTATAGAGAAAATCTATAGTTCACCTTTGAAGGAAAATGCGAGAAGAATATCTTAAACTTCGAATAAAATATTTATTATTCGATTTTAGAGGAAGGAGGGGCACACAGGTCCGACAGGGTACAGAGGACGGGGTTATATGTTTAAAAACACATTAACTACATTGTCTAATGTCTGCCATATTAGTTTTGTTTGACAATGAGTGTGTGCCGGATGATTAAACAAAGAAAACAACAATTCGAAGAACAATTAAGGTAATACTGTAAAAAAATATTTAAATGACTTGCCTTATCTCATGTTAAAATAATGATAATTGAGAATGTTCTCTTAACGTTATTTTTAGTTTAAATAGTTTATGTTTTTTAAAGATCTCATATTTTTTATATTTAAATTTAGATGCTTGATTGGCTAGCAATTTTAAATTAATTTTAGTTTTTAATTTTTATTCGTTTTTCTAGATGGTCCATAATTAAAAGAAAAAGAGATCAAATCCTGGTTGGGGCGCTAATGATATGCGCACGGCGATATCAACAGTAAAAGAAAAACAATTATCATCCCGGCAGGCGTCACAAAAATATGGAGTGCCAAAAACGCGCCTTTTGCGTAGTTTAAAAATAATTCAATTAGTGGCCCATGAAATGACAACTTTAAGCCAGTTTTCTTGGAAGAATAAAAAAAGGAATTAGTTTCTTATATTCTAGATTTAGAATCTACATTCTACGCCTTGACCTCTAGAGATGTCAGGAAGTTAGCATTCGATCTAGCTGAAAAGTTGAAACTTCGACTTGACTTCAACAAACAAAAAGGTATTGCTGGAAAAGACTGGCTCATGGGCTTTCGAAATAGAAATTCCCAAATCACCATAAGATCACCGGAAGCCGCAGCATTTAATTAAGTTCAAGTTCAGAAGTTTTATGACGTCCTAAAGTCAGTAATGGAGAAACATAACTTTGGGCCAGATCAAGTATTTAACGCAGAAAACTAAAACCGAAACCAAAAAAGATTATGGCCAAGATGGATCGAAAAATGTTCGATAGTCAGTACCGAACGTGAATTCAACGTAACAGTAACTTGTGCAATGTCAGCAAACGGCCAATACATTCCTCCATATTTTCTCTTTCCCCGATAGCGAATGTCGCCACTATTCATGAAAGGATGCCCCGCAGGATCTAAGGGATTTACTAATCGAAGTGGTTTCAATTTTCATGTAATAGTTTATCATTAGTAGTAACGAAAAAGCATTGTCGGCCAGTCGACCTCGAAAAGTAGTCAATTTTTCGAGGCCCCCTTACCCATCGATTTAAAGAAAATTTCATTTCTCTTGTAATAGTTTACCATTCGAAGTTACGAAAAAGCTTTGTCGGCTGGTCCTTATCTTGTCCGGCTGCGTGGACCTATCTCGAAAAGTGGTCAAAGATGATTTGAAGGTCAAAAATATTTACTTAATTATCTCTGTAACCGCGAGCCTTTTTGTAGATTATATAATTATCTATAACTTTCATTTGGAACATTTTGGCGGAAAATTAATATTTAAGAAATAATGATAAGAAAAAGCTAACTAGTCAAAACTTGAGAAATTTTAAGCCCATCTAACTTTTCTATTTTGAATCCAAATAGAAACGTGCTTCTTAGCTTTTTTATAGAGCATTTTTTAATAAATAATTTCATCTAGTTAGTTTTTTAATGCTATATCTTTGGCGATTTTAAGCGCAGCGAAAGTGGGCAAGTAATGTATGAAGCCACAGAAAATATTGCAAAATATCGTTGAATTTTTACTTTGGAAAAATACTAGTCTGATAGTATATTAGCGTAAACTTTTATATTACTATTCAAAATAATAAAAAAAAATTATATAAAAAATAGTTGGTTAAAATAGTTATTGGAAATCGAAGACGCAGAATATGCCTTTTTGTGAATATCTTGTTGAAGATGAATGGTTTACAAATATCAAAAAATTTGAAGAAATTTGGAATTTTCCACAGTGCGTCGGTTCGCTGAATGGAAAGCATGTTGTATTACAGTGCCCTTTTAATAGCGGGTTAGAATATTTTAATTATAAATCTCTAAATTTTCGAATTGTATTAATGGCTTTGGTAGACGCTGTTTATAATTTTCTATTCGCAGACATAGGTTGTCAAGGGCGTATTTCTGATGGTGGTGTTTTCAAGCACGGTTTACTTTATAAAAAAAATAAAAGTCTTTAAAATTACCAAATTCATGTCCTTTACCAGGAAAAGACAAAGAAATTCCATAGATATTTGTTGTCGACGAAGCGTTTGCATTATCAGATCATATCATGAAACTCTATTCTGGAATTCAACAAAAAAGGATCTCCTAAAAGAATATTCAGTTACAGACTTAGTAGAGCACGACGTGTGGTTGAAAAAGCTTTCGGAATTTTACCGCCTGTTTTTCGAGTATTCAGAAAACCCATATTATTGGAACCCGAAAAAGCAAAATTTATTGTTATGGCAACAGTGTTGTCTTGATAATTTTTTAAGGGAAAGTAAAAATTCAAAAAATGTTTAGGCACCACCAGACTGGTATGATATTGAAGAAAATGATCAACAAAAAGACAATAATCAAGGAATGTTATCTTTATTTCCGCTAAACAATTCTCCACGTCAAGCAAAAGTTTCTGTGCATGAAATTAGGCATAAATTTACTATATATTTTTGCACAACGTAGTCAATTGAATGCCAAAATTATTTGTCTTTAAAGTTTAATAAATAATATAAAATAAGTTACATATACTTACAGAAATTGTTGATTTGGATTTGTCTTGATCATTGAGAAATTTTAATTTATTGTAAGCAAACCATTTCGATATGTATATATCTTGCTGTCCTAAAATGTACATTTAAAAATAATAAATTATTAAATATTATTATATTAATTTTTTTACTTTATCGAAATTAATTTTACGTTTACCAGTTAATGGGCTCTTCTTTTCCCGATTTTTTCTCTCCTGTACGATCCCCTTAAACTGTCTATTTTCTTTTTAACTTCTTCTACCGTTTTATTTAGTTTATTTGCTATTTCTTACCAATATTCTTCTTTTTTATAATATTAAAATAAAATTTATGTTTCGGATTCCATAATATTTCTCTGTTGTAGTATTCTGAAATTAACTCTAAATACTCCATGTCGAATACATGTTTATATATGTATATGTTACGCTCAAAGATCGAAATCGATCGATCGAAAACGACCAAAAAGCGTTATGGTCACTTAAAATCATCCACAACGTGGATCTCCTCGAACATCTCGTAGCTCTAATCAGAGTTGCACCATGTGGTGTAAAAAGCCAGTTTTTTACATTTTTATGTAAAAAGTTGTAAAATATGTAAAAACTGTAAAACACCGTCATTTGTCATTTCACTGACAAACAATTTATTTTGACCGTTATTACTTATTTATAAGTTCACATGAAAAAACCAAATTAAAAATTGAGTTTTGACAGATCAAAAAAGCTACTATTATGAACGCGAGCTCAAAAGACCTCCAGAAACTGAAGTGAGGGGAACACAAATTGTATTATTTACATAGTTCCCAACCAAACAAAGTAATTATGTTTTAGAGGAGCGAGTGAATAAACGTATATTTACTAATATGATAGACAAAGATAAACGCAGATATAGGTAAAAAAGTTCTTTTTGGCTTGCGCCCATAATACATGTTTATCTCTCTTTAAATTATAATAACAATAAAATCACCGATGATTGTGATGATGAAGATGATTGATTACTTTAAGGGGGACCACTAGTGTGATAATTTTTGAGAATTTTTTTAAAGAAAATTAGTATATGGAATATTTTGATATTTTAAGCATATACTGGTTGATATATAATAAGTCCATGATAAAATTTTTGGACCAAAATATTGAAAATTCAGTGAATTATTGGCAATCATCCAAGGCTCCAAAAAAAAATTCCCCCACGGCTGAAGTGGTAGCGACCTTCAGAGTGCCTGAAATTAAAAAAAAACTAAAAAGCTTATTAAACTAGAAGGTATTTTCCGTACTATGAACCTCAATCGAAAAAAAAGTTGAAATTTAACAAAATGGCGGAGTTTTTTAAAAAAAATTCCAATTTTGTGCGAAAATTTGATGATTTTTGGCCTGCAAAAATTACATTTTTTATTCAGTCCGAAACCTGGAGGTCCATGGTACGAAGAAACATATATAAAAGAAGCTATAATAATAATCAACTCGATCGGATGATTTGTTTTCGAGTTGTAACTGCAGCAAATTTGAAAAATGTCTTTTTTCTTTACTTTACCTTTTAGTTTTAATGACTGAGAATTTTTACTAAAATTATTTACAATGTACTCACTATAACGGTCATACTAAAACTAGATGAGTCGTTTAAATGTGTCAGGGTCCAGCTTCTCCACAACATGTGACTGGCAGCCACGTCCAGAGACTTCCGAACTATCAACCGTCATACATTTCTCAGTACCTTAAAGTTAACAGTGAAAATCAGAATCCGCTCTTCGGATAGCCGTAACTCAAAAGCTATTTGAGAAATGCACTTGAAATTTTAGTATGTTATTTTTGGGGGTATAGACTATCGAAACATACAAAAAATGTTTCCAAGTTTTTAAAAATGTCACACTAGTGGTACTTCTTAATAAAATTTAACTGAATAAATAAAAATATTTTTAATATTGAATTTTTAAATAAACTATTCTATCAAAACTATCCTTTTTTTCCTGTTTGTATCCATTTATATTTTTAATTTTCGAATTACTTAATTATTAAAATTTACTTTGCAAATATAGCAAATATAGAATACCATCAGTATCGCTTACATATGTTAAATTTAAAAAATTTAGCTTTTTACATTTTTTATTTTTTTTTTTTTTATACCAAAACAAGTATGTGTAAATTACAAATGTTTTACATGTAAAAACTGTGTAATTTACCCTAAGTTAATTACACGCACAACTCTGGCTCCATTTCATTTTTGATTTTTTGTCCAAAATAAAACACGTAAAATACATAACTAAAATACAGTTAAACTTTCTTTTTATGCGGCCCTTTTTGTGCGATTTTTTTTGTACGACTTTTTTATGCCATTTTAAAAGAAAAATGGTCATTAAAATGCATAATGTGAATCAAAATCAAGAGAAAGTAAGAAACTTAAACGTTAACTATAATAACTTTCTTTGATAAAAATACTTTTTAATGGTTTTTAAGCATTTAATCAATACATTGCATAAAAATATAAGATATTGCATTATTTAGTTTTTTTAGAGATGTATATTTCACAATTTTCGTAACATTATAGACAAAATTGAAAAAAAATGTTTCCACGTGTAAATTAATGTTTTATCTTGTTTAGAAAAGCAATTTCTAAGAAAATAGTGAAGCTTTGAGCGTTTTCAGTTATGTATTTTCGATGAAACTTTTTTCATGCGGTCCCGATCCACCGCATAAAAAAGTTTTTTTTTACAGTCTGGACCGAACTAAACTTTTTGTAGCTATTTATGATATTTTTGAATATATTTTTTTTGTGCGATTTTTTTATGCGGTCCCTATCCACCGCATCATAAATCTGTATAAAAAATAATTAATTACAAATAAATTCAAAATATAAATTAAAATTATATAAATTTTAAATAAATTTAAACGCGTGATATGCGTCTTACTATTTACATACCTCACATCCATATATTTTGTATACAATTTATTAATGATAACAAGCGGTAACACGCTGACAACAATCATATAAACGGTTAAAAAAATTAAGAAATAATGAACATATACGACGTATCACACTAGAATAGAACCGAGGCATGAATTCCTTTCATGTACTGACTGGATATGAATTCCTTTCATGTACTGACTGACTCCGATCAAACGTATACACTTGAGCAAGTGTACGTCGTCGGATTTCCTCATGTGCGTTCGTACTCATGTGTGTACCCGGCTTAAGAAGCATGGTAAACGTAAACCAAAAACGCTACATACTGAAGAATTAACTGGATCTCCATTTAAGAAACAAAAAGTAGCTGAAGAACAAAAGAAAAAACAAAAAGCTAAAGTAACTACTTCTAAACTAAAGAAACAAAAGATTCAAAAAGGTACTAAGAAAGTTAAAGCTAATAATAATATTAAAGAAATTGACTATTCTGAAAGTAATTCTGGCGAAGATACGAATGCTATGTGTATTTACTGTGGTGGAAGATGCCTTGAATCCAAGTCCAATGAAGGATGGATTCAGTTCCAAAACTACCAAAAGTGGGCATATGACGCTTGTACCGATGCTGATGATTGAGATAATGATATAATTTGTCTCAATTGCCAGTAATTTAATTTTATTATATTTTCTATATTTTTTATAAAGTTGAAAATGCATTTGTTAAGGACGGACCTGATTAGTGTATGTTATTTAGTGGTATTTAGTTATTTTCCTATATTAATGAATTCTGCGCGCCGACGATTTTGTGAAAAAAAATGATATAAATGATATAGGTAGCGTCTGTATAAAGCAAGTCTAAAATACAGAAATAAAAACCCTTTCTGATTATTAGTTATTTTAAGTCTTACAGTATGTTGTTTTGAAAATTTTATTCTCATAAATCTAAGTCACTATGTCATGCAGGACGCTGGGACAGGAATATTAAAATATTCTGACCATCCAGAGTTTTAATATTATCTAAAAAAAAAAAATTATAAAAATATACATATATAAAACGCCTATATTCAATTATCGTTTAAATAAAAAACTATGTTTGACACAAACATAAATTTCTTTTACCAGTTCTAATAAAAATGATAAAATTTTTCGTATGAATTTTTATCTAGTCGTCGCTTTGTTTCGTGCATTGTTTTCTGAAACATTGTGACTGTAATTTATAAAAAAAATTAATATCGCAAGTGATACTCATCTTCTAATAATGTACACTTTAATTTACTTTTTTATCTGTTTCACTGTTTCAATGTAACAAAAGCCAAGCAAAGACATTATAACAATAACTACAATTAAATAAAGAAGCTAACAGCTAGCTAACAAACAGCATTGTATAGTAACATAAAAATGGGGAAAAAATTAATAAAATAGAAAATAGAGCTAGAGTGTAGTGAAAAAAGGAGAACGATTGAGTTTTTCCCTTTTTTTCAGTGGTAACGACCAACCTAGTAGATGCAAGCAGTTAGTTACTTGCTATGTAGCGGTAATTAATTAGTTTCCAAGTTTTTATTCCAACATTTCATATATGACTTGTCTCTTTTTATACAGGGTTGTTTAATAACTAAAGTCATTATTTTTCTGTATTTTAATTCATTAATTCGGACCATTTCCACTTAACCTCACATCTTAACAATCATGTGCCCGAATTTGGTTCACACTGTGTTTTATATGCGTCTGATATTTACTTAGGTATACGCGTTCTGCCCTATATGCTCTTGCTGGTTTGAAAGTAAAGATTTAATTTTAAGTACTGGTTTTTTACACGCTTAAGTAAGATAACCCACTATTGAAGTAGCCGGAAAAATAATGGAACAAATAATATCATTAATTAGAAAAAAAAAATTGCGTTGAAGCTAAAATTTATGTAGGTAGGTACTATTTTGCAAGATTTTATCTTCTGCTTGCAGCGCACATTTTGGAAACCTTATCTTTTAAGAGCGCTTTGCATTTGAACATTGTGTACTTTTGGTGATATCTTCCATATAGCTCAAATCTTTCACCGAATATTTATATTTTTGGCTGTCTTTAGACCTCAAAACAAATTTGAGAGAATGAGAATATCTACATAAAAATAAGTGGCTGCAAAAGCTGCGAAAATGAAATATCCTGCAATAATATGGCTGTTATGTATTTCCATAAAAATTTTCATCTCCTAGTTAATCCCTTTAAGAGATGAATTTTCAAAAATCTTTTCTTAGTGCCCACCTACGTTGTGTAGGTAACTCCTGTGCAGAATATTATCCTTCTGGACCTAAGCTGTGTGTTGTCAGACAGTAGATTTATTTTCTGATTGAAGAGAATCGATACTTCTTAGTCATCAATTCATCACAAGATTTGACGTTTAGATATTCTCTTTATTTCGTATTCCATTAAGTTTCCACATTCAGTTTCTGAATTATTTATACGTCATTATTCATCCATAAAATCTATGTTCAAAGTCGTCGCAAATCGCAATTAAAAAAAAAAACAATATCTATTGACACCAATTGTGTATACAGTTAAAAAAATCGCCACCGTTTTGAGGAATTTCAAGAATTTCTCGTATGTTCAAAAAGAATAAAAAAAAATTGCAAAAATGTATCCATGAGTTGATTGACTATTTCGTTCGGCATATAAAACGTAAAATATATAAAAAGAAAACGTTAAAAATAAACAAAAATATACAAAATAATTCCGTGTAGAACGAGAGTCTACGGTAATTTTCTTTATAAATAAACTAAAAATATAATAAAACAGTAAATAAATTTAAATTAGAAAATATCCAGCAGAGATGGAATAGACTTTTAGTAATGGTGATAATTTGATTTGTAATTATAACATTTGTTGTTAGGCACCCAGTATTTTTGTTCCCAGGTATTATATTAATTGAAGTCGTCTTGAAACAAAAAAAAAACCTTTTGGAATTGCTTGCCGTGGTACAATTATTTTCCTCATCGCATCAGTTGTGTCCATTTAATTTAATTACAGCAGGTCGCGATATGTTATTATCAAAATGAAGCTTGCAGCTTAATAGAATAATTAAGTGATCATTGTTAGATATACTGAACACATGAATATGTATTATAAATCCACACCTACAACACATATATAGTATGCACATAAGTGCATTTATAGGGTCCAGGTACACAATAGACCTTTGTTTTACGCGGCGGTTTAAATATATGAAATGTACTACTTCATATCTAGTCCGAAAAATATTCATTAATTAGAGACTAAGCATAAAATTAAAAAGCCATATAAAATATTTGTGTGAGTACGAACGGAGAGATCCACACTACCAACTTCTCAGTAGGTGTATAGTTAAGGGGAGGTTTACTTGATATGCGACAAAAAATCGATTTTATTTTTACATAAATTGATAGCAAATTATGTGTAGAATATACTCCCAAAGTAACTTTGTTAAACGTAATTTAAGGAGAGGTTTACTTGAGATGCGATCAAAAAATCGATTTTTTTGCAGAAATTGATAGCAAATTATGTGTAGAATATACTCCCAAAGTAATACTGTATAGTGTTTATGTATTACTTTTAACAATCAGAATTTTTTTTTTAAATTGATGTTAATAATTATATTATTGTAAAATACGTCTTTACTCGGTAAATGTTTAAATCGAGCTCCTTTTTTTTAATAAGTATAAAAGGTAGTTTTTTAAACCAATGAATGTTTTTAAGAAAATATAACACAAAAATTTTTACTTGTTTTTTCTTTTTTTTTTACAAAACGTCAGCATGACGCTAGAGCACTGGTATTCCAACCCCCTATGCTCGAAGAAATGTCTCATTATGAAATAAATTATTAAGCAAAGGATAATAATGTATTTTATTCACACTTTATAATTCACAAATAATACGTTTTATACAACCATTTTTTTCTTGTTAGCGATAAAACTGAATCTAAAATAAGTTATTTTCATAACTTCAGATTAGTACGTCAAAAAATTGATACCGTAATTCGGAATGAAAATGCACGAACTTAGGCTATATTTTATTTCTCTCAGTTTAATAAGCTTTTAATGTATATTTGTTTATTTTTTTTTTTTTTGAGAAGATTTATCAAGAGTATTTGTTTTATGTCCGAGTATGGTCAGAATTTAGATTATGTTTACACCTTACTAAAATTATTAAGAGTTTGCTACAAATGCATAAAAATTATATTAACTATATTGAAACAATAATATTTCAAGGTAAATTTCTGCCTGATTGAGATTACTATTAATAATTATAACGTATGAACAAAGCATTCTAGTCGTAAATAATTTTGTACATTCAATTTTTTTTGTCATCAAAAAAAAAAAAAAAAAATTAACTCTGACACATTCTATCATACATTTCGTTTTAGAAATATTAAAAAATTTTAAGGTGAATTATTTAAAAAGAGTTAAAGTAATTAAGGGCAAACATTTATATATTTTACATGTGTAAAGAAAATTTTACAGTTTACAGTTTTTTGAAAAAATATAGGTACAAATATTTTTACATACTTACAACAACTGAATTATTAGAATCCAACTGCAGGTAAAATGAATAATGAAAAAATTTTTTAGCGACAGCCTGCATATAAATTATTAAGAAAGAACTAAAAGAAAAGAAAATTGTTCTACATGTTTCAGTCATTTAAATGACCATCTTCAGGAAAAATCAATGATTCAGTTGTGAAACAACTGAGAAAAATAATATCAAAAGGACATAACCTCCAAATGTCAAATGAATGTCAAAAATGACAGACGAAATTAAAAGAAATTAAAAATCAAAGAATCAAAAAATTAACGGACCCCATACGAAATAGGGAAAGTCAAAATCATGATAAAATATAAGAAGACGAGATGCGACCAAATACTTACCGCATCAGGAAACATCAAGAATGTAAAATTCCAACGAAGTCGTAGAAAAAACCGGTATAGTCACAAAGAAATTATGTAACATCACAAAAAATTACGAAAATCATTAAAAATTAGAAAATAATATAAAAGTAAAACCCAGTAATTATTACACTTAAACCACTCAATATTAAGTTGAACATATTTTAGTAGAAAAATTAAATTGTTGAGGTTACACAAGAAATTGAAAAATGATTATTAATTAATTATTAAAACAATAGTTAAGTAGGATCATGTGTAGTGTTTGAAGTTTTGTTATTAAATGGCTGTTCAAATTGCTTAGATATTATTTTCATGAGAGAACGACATTGATCATATGACAAAAGTTGCGCAGTCTTTGTCAATAGCTTAGCAATTGGCGCTTCTCGCTCACTAACAAAATTTATCAACAAGTCAATAGCTTAGCGATGGGCGCTTCTTGCTCACCGTTCATGGCCAATTTTTTCATGAATTATCTAGAGGGTTTAATTTTCGATTCAAATCACCCATATTTAGAATATCTTGGTTTCTGGAGGCGTTATGTGGATGACGTACTTGTAGTTTGGACTGGTACTCGGGACCAGGCATCGCAATTTTTAAATTTCCTTAACAACCTGCATGACAGAATTAAATTTACTCTAGAATTTGAGGAAAATAACAAAATTAATTTTTTGGACATCACCGTGAAAAGAGACCATTATTCCAAACGTTTTGAAATCTCTGTATTTCGTAAATCAACACATACAGATCATTGTATTCACCAACTTTCTTCTCATCCTATTTCTCACAAATTAGCTTTTTTCAACTATTCTTTTAATAGATTATTTTCCTATCCGCTTAACACCATTAATTTTCTTCGTGAATTATCCATTATTATACATATAGAGCATGCTAACGGTTATGAAACCGATTTTATATTTAAAATTTTTTCTAAACATTTAAATAAGTATTTTGACACATCGTTGTTTCCGAATTTAACTAAATCTATAAAATCACCTAATTTGAGATATGCTTCTATTCCATATATATCCTCACAAGTGAACGGGTTCCGTAAATTTTTTCATGAAAATGGCGCTAAACTAACTTTTTCTTCTTGTAATACCATCGCAAGTCTTCTCACTAAAAACAAAGATACTATTAATCCTTTACACAGATCAGGCGTTTACAAATTTGAATGTCAATGTGGGGCCCTCTATGTTGGTCAGTCTGGCCGACGTCTCTGTACTAGATTTTCTGAACATTTAGCAGCAATTAAGGCTTCTAATTTAAAAAATTATTCTGCAATAGCTGAACACATTTTGGAAACCGATCACGAATTTGTGATCGCTGATAATTTTGAACCGTTACATTTTGCTAAAAAGGGGGCACTCTTAGACATGCTGGAAAAATTATATATTGCACACCATCATAATTCTAATCAATCAATTCTTAATGAGACTGCGCAACTTTTGTCCGTTAATTTTTTGATTCTTTGATTTTTAATTTCTTTTAATTTCGTCTGTCATTTTTGACATCCATTTGACATTTGGAGGTTATGTCCTTTTGATATTATTTTTCTCAGTTGTTTCACAACTGAATTATTGATTTTTCCTGAAGATGGTCATTTAAATGACTGAAACATGTAGAACAATTTTCTTTTCTTTTAGTTCTTTCTTAATAATTTATATGCAGGCTGTCGCTAAAAAATTTTTTCATTATTACAACAACTGTATTGTATTTATCCACCAACTAATTTTTTTATTTCTTTAACTAATTTATTATTAAATTTTTTATTAGAATTTTTTTCTTCACGGAAGGAAATCTTCATTATCTAATAAACATTTGTAAAATATCGTTTTGAATTTTATAACTTAATCATAACAAATAAAATCTACGTAAAAAAATCTACTTGATCAGATTTTTCTCAATTTTCTATGATCCATTTCACTTAAATTTAACCATGATTCATCACTTACAAATTTAAAGAATTTCTGTTTTCTTCGCTTTATCTCTTCCACTATTGCATTTGCGTAAGTTTTGAATTGGAAGTTTATTTTTAGTAAAGAATAGAAGATTGATTTCTTTCGAATAAAAGAATTATTTAGTTCTTTAAATATGAATCATGATCAGTTGTATTTGAAATGGAGTATAGTATTAAGTTTAGAGGTAGTTAAAGTGTGGGTCAACATTTTGATGTAAAATATGATAATTTTAATTGTTTTTAACAGAACGGTTCGATTTTAGCACTAAAAAAATTTTAAAATGGGTTTTAGTGTTGCCAGGATTTCCAAAAAGGGATTGAAATGTTTTTAGATCTTGATATATACAAAAAATGTTGTAAAATCACAAATTAATTGAAAAAATTATCAGGATCGGCCGGGAATCGAACCCAGGATCTCCTGGTAACTAGCAAGGATCATAGTGACTTTTTCTTGGCCTTTTACGCTTTCTTTTCTTTTTTTAAGAAAAAACAAAACTCGTCCATCATAACTGGATCCCATCGTCCTACTATCTGGCTCCTATTGTTTTCAGGAGCATATTTAAGCTTCGATGACACTGAGCGAGTTTACAAGCTACTAGCCGGCCAGTTTAGAAACTGGCGAGTCAGCTAGTGCGATAGTAATGACGACGCAGAACAGTTTTTACGCGCTCAGATGCCAACTAGCTAACGAGTTGTAAACCGCATCTTGTAAATATAATCTTGTTTTTTCTTTTATTTGTTGAACTTTTTTGGGTATCCTAACGTTAAAAAATAGAGTGGAATGAACACTCGAGTCGCCTTATGAGTCCGCAAACTTATTTTTTCAATGAAGACCATCCCTCTCCATAGCTAGAAAAAAATGATTTCTGTCTCTCGATATGAAACGGTACTATGGGTGAAACGAATTACATATCAAAATAAGCAAGCGGATTCATAACGTAATTTGAAAAAGAATGATGCCCACACTCGTACACGTGAAAAGTAGGGGAAGTGTAACTCGCGGTAGTCGACCGCTGAGCAGAAGTGGGGGTACGATAATTCGAAGAATTTTATTCCCCTACACTTCACCCATACTTTTCTATCACTTATTTTTGCATTTCTTTTCTTTTTAACTTCTTTTTGATAATATGAGCTAAAATAACAACTTCTGCACGAACTAGTTCCGTCGACTAGATAAGTGAAGTATTTGATTTGTTTTTTGTGAAACAACTATCGGCATACTCGCAGCTAATTCACTAGCAACTATGATAATACATCAGCTAACAAGCTCACACGCTAGCGAATAGTGAGTAAAGTAACCCAGCTTTCAACTTTTGTCGCAGCTTGTTTAAAATCTGCTAGTTTACTAGCAGCTGCTAAACTCACCGGCTAATAGCGAGTGAACTCGTTCAACATCATCGAGGCTTAATTACAGTGAAATCGGTAGAGAGTTCCCTCCAGGCTATATGATAAAAAGGGGTGCAATAAGAAACAGAAATAGCGTACAAGAGAGAATCAAACGCAACTAGGGAAAAAATTTAGTAAGGAAGTTTCTTTTTTTTACTCGCCAGCGCGAATTAAGGGGAGATAGTAAAAGCGGGCAACGTTTTTTTCCTCACCACTTTCATTTTCTGGAGAAAAAAAACGCTTGACTGAAAGTCACTCCAGGGTACAAAATTTGTATTTACACCTTCTGATTGTCTTAATATTTTGATGAAACTTCTCTCAGTTCACCAAGATTACTAGGAAAAAAGTTTAGATAAGAATGTAGAAAATGAATTTTAAGTGACATTCCGTATACTAAGTTTTGATATGAGTGAAGCAGTTCGTATATCAATATTTCATAGTTTTCTGCTTTATTGTTACAGAGAAAGCCTTTGACGACTATGAAGAAACGATTCCAAGCTTTTAGTCCTTTTTGTTTAATTCTTGAATTATTTGTAGACCTACAAAAACGCTATTTTTAATCAATTTCATTATTTGTAGACCAACAAAAACGCTTTTTTCAGCTTAGCCTCGACTAAGGTATGGGGAAATGTTCTTCAAATACTTGAGACCTTCATCATTCTTATCCATGGCTTTAACTAAATTCTTTATTAGTCTCAGCTTAATATGCAGAGGAGGCAACATAACATCTCTAAGATCAACAGGCGGTGGGTATTTGGCGTTATCACTTCCAAGTTGATATGATTTTTTTCAAATAGACACATCCTCTTTTTTCTTGAACTCAAATATAATTTTTTGAAAACGAACCACGAGCAAATACTTCGTTGAACGTCAGATCTGAAAGTACCTGATAGAGGACGTATTATATTAACTATGTATAATAGATAATTTACTTTGATATTATATATGTATTTAGACCTGCGCGAATATTTTAATGCTTGAATTCGTGAAATCAGGTATTCCGAAATTCTGTACAAAGTTAATTATTTTTAATGGTTTGCTTCGCTTGTCCAACTCTAAAGTGTACTTTTTAGATTTACTTCGGATATACAAACAAACCGATTTTCTATCTTTATTATATTAGTGTACACCGGTCCCTCAATTAAAAAAGAATATTTTAAATTAACTATTTAATTTAAAATAATTAATATGGCAAGCAGTATAAGTAAGCCTTAAAATTCCTTATTATTTTTATTTGTTATTTTTATTCTTTTGTTTAAATTAATCTTGCCTACACACAGATGTTTTGATTTTTAAGTAGTCTTTTAATTATTGTGCACCCAACATGATTTCGAAGTAGCTTATTGTTTACGTATTTCCTGAATGTGATTACTATTATATTGAAATAAAGGAACCAAGAAAATGTGTGTTTTGTAAAACCAGTTTTGACCGACAATTCAATTTCAACCAGCACTTTCAATTCGCACTGAATAAAATTTAATTAAATATTTTCTAAAATTTATACAAATAATAAATAATAAATTTTCTAAAAATTCTTTGTTGGTTGATGTTCCAATTAAGGTGAATCGATCACTTGAAATTTTCCAAGTTTAGAATTTCAAATTTTAGTACATTATAGAGAAAGATATGATGCATTCACTGACGCTATTTTGAATAATTTATGATGTGTAGTTTAGAAGAAATAAATTTTCAAAGTTAGAATTTTTAACGTATGAGCAAATGCCAAAAAATTCTTAGAGATGAAACGAGGCGCAAGCTCAAAAGACCTCCAGAAACTGAGGTGAGGGGAACACAAATTGTATTATTTCCATAGTTACCAACCAAACCAAGTAATTATGTTTTTAGATGAGTGAATGAGTAAACTTCTATTTATTAATATGATAGATAAACATAAATGCAGATGTAAACAAAAAAGTTCTTTTTAGCTTGCGCTCATAATATTTAAGTAAGTTGTGTCATTAAAAAACTTTTTTTTTAATATTGGACGTTTAGTTATTGTAATAAATAGAAAAAAAACTACAAAAATGTCATTAACTTCATCAAATTCATTACTTTTAAAAATATTACATCAAATTCATTACTTTTAAAAATATTAAAGTTAGAAGATTGAACAATAATCAAATATTAATACTGTTACATGTATTATAAACTTTAACTTATTTTTCTACACATAAATTATATTTATTTATAGAGAAAAAAATAGACTTAGTAATTCATTTGTCACAAATTTGTCAGTACTGAACGATTCACCTTAACCACAAATAATGTTGATTTTTTATTCTTCTTGCCACATGCAAATAGAATAATTGATGCTTTAGGGATATATACCGTTCAAGTTAACTCATTTAAAGGGAAATAAAAAAATTTGTTACTTGGAATTTTATAAGTGGATATGCTAAAGGGGTTCATAATAAACGTAAAAAAATAAATGCGTGAGCAGGAGTGGTGGAGGGTCGATTTGGGAGGTTCCAAAGTGGTAACAAATTGTATTATTGCAATTTCTGGCGAAAGTCGAAATCAAACAAACAAATATCCTTTATAAAAAAGATTACTTTTTAACATAACCTCACAATTTCGGAGAAAATGTTAAATTTCTTGTTTTTTCTTTATTTTGTTTTATATCTCTCATTTCGACAAAAGTGATTTAATTTTGACGAAACTTGATGAAAGTATACCTACCTTTCTGTGTCTTAAATAAGCACAAGTTTTTTGGGTGAAAAAAATTAAGTTTAGAAGAAGAAATATATTTAATATAAAAACCACCTTGGGAGAATCAGTACAATTCGACAAATGCTTGACTTAATTTTTGCATTCTCACCCCTTTTCTTTTTTCATATCATTTTAATAAGTCTTGTTCAAGTTTTTAATTTTTTATTCACACAAAATATTGGGGCAGTAATTGCCCCCCTTGCCCTCTAAATCCCGTCTATGCTTGTAGCCGTTGAAATTTAACAAAAAAGAAATTCCATTGTGGGAAACGAGAGATTTAATTGGAAAATTTAACGTCTCGGCTGAGCTAATTAGCTCGGTTGTTTGATTTTAAATAATTTATTTTATCTTTTGCGTTAACTTGTAAAATCAATCATCTAACATAAATCAGCGTAAAACGAGAGCCTACTGTACCCTGCTTGTGTCTAAGTACACATCTATCGACATCATATCATATTATTTACAGAAGTTCATTAATTATTTCGTTGTAATGTGTTGCAATTAATGTATTGTCTATTGTACAGATATGCATACACACATACATACATACGTATGTATGTGTATACATATATATATATATATATATATATATATATATATATATATATATATATATATATATATATATATATATATATATATATATATATATAATATATATACATATATATATATATGTATATATATATACATATATATATATATATATACATATATATATATATATATATATATATATATATATATATATATGTATATATATATATATATATATATATATATATATATATATATATATATATATATATATATATATATATATACGGAGGGTGTCCAATAGGAACGTGTGCAAACTAATAAATTGGTATTTTGCCATAAGTAAAATAATCAAATCAATGAATTTTCTATTCAATAGAAGAGAGTTGTCAATTTGTTAATTTTATTCTATGTCCATTTATTACAAAAAAGACTGCGTTTACACCGAAAAAATTATATAGTAAAATAAATACACAAAATGTCAATATCAATGGTATATATTTTGAAAATGTGAACCATTTGAATGAAGACGTCCTCTAACGTCCCGTACTCTTTAAAATTATCAATAACTCTGCAAGATGAATATATATATATATATATATATATATATATATATATATATATATATATATATATATATATAATTTGCCATGGGTATACAGTTTTTTCATAGTTATAAATTAATTACGGATCATCATCATATTACCGTAGACAAAATCAGCTTGGCATTTACTATTTGATGACTTTAAATTTAATAATTTGACAAATATCAAAATATTTGGTATCTATAGTAATACGATTTGAAAACGAAATATGATTGGTCGGAGGGATTAAAGATCACATTGATCTTAAGAAAAATTTCCTATTATATATTTCCCCTATGTTCGATAAATCTGTTTTCCAGATTTTAATCAAATTTGTTGTGATGATAATTTAGTACCTATAGTCCGGGAGGCGACCGTAAGAACGTGCCCCGATAAGCGGTACGCTTGAAACTTATTTTTTAAAATACTATCAAGTATTGCCAAAATAAAACTGCAACCCTGCCTCAGTTTAGTGGGCACATTTAAATAGTATAATTTTTTGATAAAGAAAAATTTTGATCACGAATTCACCCATTTCGTCCCACCTTGGAATTAATTTCAAAATGTTCTATTCATCGAGTAAAACAAACTAATCTACGTCTGCCTCCACGCTGCCGGTGATAACGCGATGGCACAGATTTTTAATTGAATTTTTTTTTGGCCACGAACGTCACCATTTCTGGACCCACATAAACCTTTTTACCAAATGAAAGTTTAAACAATATTACATCAAAAAAAAAAAAAAAAAAGTGAGTGCCTCGTCGATCGGGGTTCAAAATACCTGGCAGGGCACTTCAAAGTTTTCGAAGTCCTATGCTGCTATACGTATTTTAAATGTTTTTTTTTTCTTTTTTTTATCAAGAGTACTGTTTGTCATTGTCATGGTTTTGATAATTTTCATATTACAAGTGTCATAACTTTTGGAGTACTTTTGATATTTTTCGTATTAAAAAGTTCTATAAAACGATACAAATAACGAAAAAGTGTTTTCTATGTCATTCTGGTGGACAACTATAACCTTTTAGTGAACCTCTTTTTAAAAAGGCTAGACGAATGGCTATGTTTAGAACGAATAAAAATCATAAATATGGCGATATTGATTTTCCTACCAAGATGGAAAATGCTGCATACCATCCTGATTGGTATGGAAAATTCCACTGGTATTGAAAGCGAAATATAGGAACGAATATAACATGATGTTACAACGTGAAGGTGTAAGTACAATTTTAAAAATATATGTAATTATTATTTATAATATTAGATGAATTATTTTCATTTTTTACTTATTCAAAATTTAAGATATTTGATAATTTTTAGACTGTCCATGATGCAGCTGATGGTGTCCTTGGACAGCCAAGTCACAGTGAAGATGAAGGGTTACTGGGCCATGCGCTAAAAGCCAGTAGCTCCCATGGTGAAGCCCCTACTTTAGTGAGTATATTCACAGTTTTTGAAAATTCATCTTCATAAACAATATTTGATTATCGTTTTCTTAACATTTTCACAAAGAATGAAGAAGAAGAAGAAGAAGAAGAAGAAGAAAATTCTGGTCTACTTCAATCAAAATCAACTAATAAAGAAAATCTATGCATTTTTTTTATCATGATCGCAAAAAAGTTGCTTCAAAAATGGTTAGGACATTGCTGTGTACCTCACAAGATATCATCAAGAATTAGGAATGACTGATACAAGAGATACAATAAAAGATTTAGATTCACACAGAATAAACAAAGATCAAGGATGCTTAAACTCTACAATTGATGCAATAAACATGAATATTCCTTTTAGTCGACAAATTGATAAAGATAATTTATTTAATATCGTGACCGGTCGAGCAGCAAGTGATGAAATTGTTCTATCTCTTCTTAATTGACGACATGGGTGGAATAATAGCCTAACTCGCGTTAGAAAGTTTTTCCGTAAATTGCATTTTTTTGTAGCTCTGGGATAGCTCTATTTGTAAAAAAAAATTCACTTTAAAATCTTTAAAAATAACGAAGATATTAATAATTTTGTGTTAGGTTGTTATTTTTGCAATTTGCTATTAGTTGACCTAACTTAAATTAAACCATGTAACACATACATACATATTAATTTATTAGGATGTGCATGAAAAATTGGGTTCTAATAAGAATTATATAGGTACGGTACGTATATCCAACAAAAATATTGTTTTCATGAGAAAAAAACATGATAGAACAAGTTCTACTACCCCTAATAAAGATAAAACAATAATAAAATTTTGTAAAATATTTTTAAACCTATTTGCATACAGTACCTTCAGAAAATGAAGGTACAATAAATGACTTTTTCCAGTTTAAAAATAAAACTGATTTTTTTTATATTCATTTATATTCTTAAATGTAGCCTATAAGGTACTTCTGATTATACTTAAAAGAAAATTATTACCGAACCTTTTTTTATTTTAAATGTAGTGTTTTGATTTTGAATTGACAGTTGAGATGATTTTCCTATACTATAAGAATGTCTAATTTCTAAACATAAATACATAATTCTTAATTCTTAAATGTTAAATATGAATGATAGTTCTTTACGATAGGTATATAACTAAAAATGAGGTATATCTAAGTTTATAAAATATTGTTTTTAAATCATATAAAATAATTTATTTTCTCCTCATTTCATAACGGCACTGTATGTGTATCTGTATGTATTTTAAAAAAATATTTTTGTTTTGCCAATTATGTGTGTTTATATATATACATACCTATATTACCTATGTACACTGGAGCATCGATTATGCGAACTATAATAGGTTTGGTTAATCGATCATTTTCGAAAAAACAACCATTAGTGTTATATTATGTATATGAGCATAGTGAAACGAATAAACAATAATAATAAACACAAATATCTTTTGCACATACTACGATGCTTACACAAAAACAAATAAATAAAAATTACATATTATAGTACATAAAGGTACATAGCGCTAAATAATGGTAAACACGTAAACAGTAGGCTTATATTTTAGAAGACAACAAAAAGTTCCACAATAGAGGTAGGAGTTACAAAAGGATTAATTTGCCAAGGGAAAAAACTATCAAGGAATAAGGTAATTAAAGAAATAGACGGAACTACTACTAAATTTGAATTTTGTCTTCTGGAACGCGTTTGGTTAATCGAGGTTCAGATAATCGATGCTCCACTGTACTTATTTTATTACTTGTTTAGTATCCATGTTTAGTATAGCTGGTGTACTTTTTATTTAAAAAAGTCTTGACTTAAATTTTTAATTTAATTTAGGTTGTTATTGTATCCAAGTTGTCATTTTCATATTAATCCGTCGCCAATAATTTTATTTGAATTTCGGAAATAAGAACCTAATTTCTGAAATATTTAAATCAATTTATCTCAAAACTAGTATTTTGAAATTAGGCTATTATTCCACCCATGTCGTCAATTGTAATAAGTTAGGTGCACAGCAAAAGAAAGCTTTGATCGAAGCTTGTAACACCGACTGTAATAGATTTGAGTCAGCAATAAAAAAGAATTCCATAAAACATTTTGTTTCAGAATGTCTGAAAAAACCCAAAGAAATAAAGACGGTAGTAAGCAGGTGCTAATTGCAATGGAGCGAGACATTTTTGGCCGATTGTTGGCTATTGCTTTAGAAAAAAAATAGATATGGCACATTGTTTAACTTATCCCTTATCACCAGCTCCACCCGCTCTTGCACCGGAGAAATTGAACCACCAACACGAGTTGACTTCGGTATAATTGATGGATTTTATTTTCTGTATCATTTAGGCCCTTCAGTTCCCCCAACTTTTGATAAAATAGCAAATCACATTTTATCAAAAATGTGTAAAACTTCAGCATCAGAAATTCATATTATCTTTGATCAGTATTTTCCTAATTCCATCAAAGATCTAGAAAGACACAATCGAAACGAAACTGTTACACTGTCAAACTGAAACTGAAACGTATACAATAGTAGGACCATCACAGACAAGACCTAGCGATTTTTACAAAGCTCTAAAATATAAAATTCAAAGAAGCTTTAGTGACATTTTTAACAGAATATTACTGTAGCAATGATATAGCACCATTCTTGCGTAATAAAATAATTTACATTACACATAAAAATGAATGTTTCTCGTATCAAATAGGGAATAACTGCATTATAAGAACATCTGAAACTAATTTTACATGTTATCACGAAGAGGCAGATACACAAATTGTATATCATTTGAGCAAATTGTCAAAAAAATGCAAAGTAATGGTCCAAGCGTCCGATATTGATATACTCATTATTATATTAGGAAATATGCATAAATTACTAGCATTAGAAAAAATATATTTCAGTTCAATAGGATCAAAGCCTAATATTATTAATTTCATTAATTGCACTCAACTAGCTACGGAACTTGGTGATCTTGTGTGTCGTGCTTTGCCTGGTTTCCATGTTTACATAGGGTGCGACTACACAGCGAGCTTTTACAAGAAAGGAAAAGTAAAGCCTTTTAAAGAACTAGTGAAAAATCCACAAGTAAAAAAAGTATTCGCTAGCTTGAATAATATTGATGAAATTAATAATTTAAGGAGTACGGCAATATTGCAAGAATACACATGCAGACTTTATGGAATTTATTGTAATAGCGTTAATGATGCCAGATTAATATTATTTCAATCAATTTTCGTCAACATCTGTTACGGAATATTTTTTAAAGAATGTAAAAAGATTTGATTCTTCCCAACTTCCACCATGTTGGAAGTCACTTAAGCAAAAAATTTTAAGAACAATTTATGTAACCTCGATGTGGCAGAATGCTACAGAAGCGAACTGCATTAAATACTCACCAGAACAATGTGGATGGATACTAAATGATAATAGAATAGAACCACTTTGGTTTGAAGGTGATGCAACACCTCTTTTAGTTGAAGATATTGTTGAAACTAATATTGTTGATCATGATAATGATATTAATATTGACAATAATAATGAATATGATCATGAAGATTATGATTATCATGACGATGATTACGATAATATTTATGATAATGATTGTAATGGTAGTGATGATAATGATAATTACAGTGAAAATGATGATGATTGAGTTTAAAAATATATTTTTATAAGTATGACTGGATGGATACCCCATTTCAGATACAATTAATCATGAGTCATCGTTACAAAAATTAAATAATTCTTATATTCGAAACAAATAAATCTTCTATTCTTTTCTAAAAACAAATTCAAAATTCAAAATTTGTGTAAATGCAATAATGAAAGAGATAAAGCCAAGAAAACGGAAATTATTTAAATTCATAAATGATGAAGCATGGTTAAATTTAAGTGAAATGGACCATATTTCATTAGATGTATAAGTTTTTTATGGATTGAATTGAATCTATTGCTAATAAGATTATACTATGTACATTTTTTGTAATAAATAAAGTGTTGTTGAAATGCTCAAGAAATTGTTTATTGAATTACTATTTATTTATCCTTAAAAATCGCTGTACTAATCTCTATTTAATAAATTATAAGTTTTTAAGATTAAGACAATTGTATGGAAAAATTTAACGTTCAGTTAATAATAGTATTATCATATGAATATAAAAATATGATTAAAATTTCGTTTAGATCATTTTAAAGAAAAATCTAATTTTAAAAATAATTAATGTTAAATTAACGTTTAAACATGAATTTGATTACAATGTACAATAGTAAAAAAATTAAGAATAACTACTATTAAAAAAATGATGAGTTAAAGAAGTAGATAGCTCAATAAAAAAATTATATTAAATTTAATCCTGGTTAAACTATGGAGAAAATAATTTTATAGAACTTTTTAATACGAAAAATATCAAAAGTACTCCAAAAGTTATGGCACTTGTAATATGAAAATTATCAAAACCATGACAATGACAAACAGTACTCTTGATAAAAAAAAAAAAAAAAAAAAAAAAAAAAAAAAAAAAAAAAACATTTAAAATACGTATAGCAGCATAGGACTTCGAAAACTTTAAAGTGCCCTGCCAGGTATTTTGAACCGACATCGACGAGGCACTTATTTTTTTTTTTAGTGTAGGGTAAAAGACCCGATTGTCGAACGGGGTTATAAGTCTGAACAGTTTTGACATTTATATATTAATGAAGTTATTTCTGAGAGAAACCTCTGATAAAAAAAATTATTATTAATAGAATGATTATTTTTCAATTTAAATTCACCTCACATTTAATGCCTCCTCACTTAATTTAAGAAATATATATATATATATATATATATATATATATATATATATATATATATATATATATATATATATATATATATATATATATATATATAACAACAATTTTTGTTGAATTCGTGAATTTTTAATATGATGGATGATCATTATTCAAAACACATGAGTTATAAATTGTAACATTTTTCACCGAATTTTTAAAGTTATTAGCATAATAAAAGTATACAAATAATTGTTATTTGTCCACTTAAGAGATTAGGATAGCTAAATTAAATTTTATATGCGTTAAATATTATTTCTAGTAGTGTTCCTTCTTAAGATCCAAGTTTTAAGGTTGGGTACCCCATTTTGAGAATTATATATTACATATCTATTTTATAAACATTTTTAATTAATTTTTGGGTTTAAAACACTTAACTAACCGTTTTTATAATTTCACTTTAATGTTTTATTTATTTCAGAACGTAAAATCAATTGAAAAATAATTAATATTGAATTAAAACTTCGAAATTGTTATTTACATATTATCAAATAAAAACGTCAAACATATGTATTAAATCTGAAACGACATAAACTGTGCACGTGTGTACATTAAATACATTAAATATATACTTAATTTAACTGTTTGGATAAGTTAGAATGTACACAATCTTTTTTAAAATATCAGCAGATGGCGAAACAAAATACAGTATTTTAGTGGTTTATTTTATCGAATATTTAAACCCTTCTGTCATTGCTGCTATGTTTCACAAGGTGTCATTCTGTGATACTCTATGACACAGACTGACCCCTTGTAGTGGATAGAGTGTCAAAGTGGCTGCAAGATAATAGTTTAAGTATTCGATAGGAGAAGATGGTATGTATGGTATGTATTGCATGTCATGTACATTAAATGCGTGTTTTTTCTTACGGGTCAGTGTCTTGTTTTTTTAAAGGAGGTTAATATATTCTGTCCGTTTTTTCATAGACGTCAACAAATTATAAAACAAAAACATTAATAAATCAAAATTTTTGGGTTATATTTTCTTAAAAACATATCCATTGGATTAAAAAAACTTGGTTTCAAACTTATTAAGAAAAAAAAAACGGGTGTTTTGTTTATTTTTTAATTTTTACTCTACTTTAATGATAGAGCTAAAAATAGTGTTCGGTCATCGGGACTCTTACCCTAATATTGTTTAAACTTTCATTTGGTAAAAGTTTTATGTGGGTCCGGAATTGGTGACGTTCGTGGCCAAAAAAAATTCAATTAAAAATCTGTGCCACCACGTTATCACCGGCAGCGTAGAGGCAGACGTAGATTAGTTTGTTCTTCTCGATGAATAGAACATTTTGAAATTAATTCCAAGGTGGGACGGAATGGGTGAATTCGTGGTCAAAATTTTTCTTTATCAAAAAATTATACTATTTAAATGTGTCCACTAAACTGAGGCAGGGTTGCAGTTTTATTTTGGCAATACTTGATAGTATTTAAAAAAATAAGTTTCAAGCGTACCGCTTATCGGAGCACGTTCTTACGGTCGCCTCCCGGACTACTAGGTCAACATCTAAAATACTTTTTATTCCGTGACAGTGTCTCATTTCCACGGGAAAATAGAAAAACCATTTTGAGCATGTGCACAAATTACGTAAATTTACATTTACATATTTTTTATAAAATTTCATAATTTCATAACTATAGTAACAAAATGTAAATAAACTGAATATTGTACTATATTTAAATTTAAAAAAAAAAAAATAAGTGTCAGAACAATGAAAAATGAATCGATTTGAAAATTTTTCTGAATCTGAAATCAAAGAAAATGTTGCTAGTTGTTTACCAAAAAATACAATAAATTCACAATTGTCAATTTGGAGAAAATTTAGTGCATTTTGGAGAATTTAAAAGTAACTTTTTATTCCTGGAAAATAATGTATTAAACTTACTGGATGAATGGAATACAATCCTATATTCACTAAAATCGCTCAAATTGGAGATAAAAAATTAAGTGATAGTAAATGGCTAACTCCAACATTGACGAAAAATATATTTGTCCAGTAATATTACATACAAACATTATCGAGAAACGAGGAAACCATATTACATGTGAAAGAATCTTCTTAACACCAAATCCTTTTTGAAAAAAAAAAATTCTAAAGGTTGGTACAAAAATTCTTCAATAGATTTAAATGAAATTGCAAATTGGACAAAAACGTCTGCTTTAAATATTGAATAAGATGTTAAAAGAATCAAAATTACGAACCATTCCAATAGAGCAGCAACTATTAGTGAATTCTCAAAAAGTGGAGTTGGTGAATAGAAACTTATAAAAATAACAGGGCATTCTAATCCCACTTCTATAAAACCATATCTATAACTAAATGAAGAACATTTTATTAAGCTTATTCATTCTATTCGTGGTGAACATGTTTAGCAAAGTAGCTGAACTAACGCAGAAAACACAGAAAATGTTACACCTAAAAAATTAATTTTAATAATTGTATATTTAACAATTGTATATTTCAATAAAACTTTCCTTGATCTTTTTCGTTAAATTGTCTTACCGTATTGCACTCGAGCATTGTATCTTTTTTCCGAAAAAACTTTTGTTCATCTAACACAAAACTATTTGCTTGATAGCAGTTTAACTCGAGAAAGTATCAATCCAAAAACGCTCCACCTACGCTCTCGCGTTTTTATTAACTGATAGCTTTTGCCGTTAAATCACTAGGCAACAGATTTCCGTTAGGTGAATAAAAATTTATTCGAAAAAATACAAACCTTGCTGTTGTGTCATTCATTTATCTGACTTTTTTTTATTATAAACGACCATTAGCTTTTGTTACACGGTAAAAAGATTTTTTGTTTTGGCTTTGTGATTTAGTTGTTGTTGCTGTTAATTTTTATCTATTCACGGACTTATTTAACGACGACCACTGGCTTCATCGTACGGCAGACAAGTTTTTGTGTTTAAACTGTTTAAAAAAGTTTAATACAGATTAAACTTATTAAAATGCCATCTAGAAGAGAGAGGTCAAATCTTTCACAGTACTCAAGACAAGCTAAAAGAAAGCAACAAATAAGGTCGCAGGAAACAGATGAACAACGTGATGCTCGATTAACTATTGATCGTCAATGTCATGCTGAGTCACGGGCTTATGAAAATTCCACTCAACATGTAGAGCGACTAACAACTGACCGTGCTCGACATGCTGTGTCACGCGCTTATGAAACGCTAAATCAGCGTGCAGAGCGACTGACGGCTGACCGTGAGCGTCATGCAGAATCTCGGTTTTCTGAAAGTTTTACTCAGCGCGAATTACGACTAGCACATGACCGTGACCGTCATGATGAGTCACGTGTTATGGAAACTTCCACTCAGCGTGAAGAACGACTAACAGCTGATCGTGAGCGTCATCCTGAATCACGTGCATCGGAAAGCTTGATGCAACATAAAGAACGATTGCAATTAGCTAGACGTAGATAATCGCCTACGTGAAGCCCGTGATAATTTTTTATCTTTTGAAAGGGAAAGAATTAATGAAATTAGGCTAACAGAGACCCAAGAATGACATGACACTCGCTTAAATGAAAATCGTCTCCGTCACAGTTTAAACAGAATATCGTTCTCATCAGAAGACTCATTCGAGTTTCAAGAGTATGACGTGCTCACTGATCTGCTTCCATGGATCAATAGAAATAGGAGTGGATTTTATTACACTCCTAACATTAATTATGCCGAATTTGCTGACATTGGTAGAATGACTCAAATTTGTACTCATTGCCAAACTTTAAAATGGAGTAAGGAATCAAATTGATTCTGTTGTTCAGGTGGACAGATTCGACTAGATATTTTTGAAGAGCCTCCAGAGCCTTTAAAGTCACTTTTGGATGGGGAACATCTACATTCCAAACATTTTTTGGATAATATTCGTTCGTACAACTCTGCATTCCAAATGACTTCATTTGGAGCAAAATAAATTTTGGAAGGTTCATTTATGCCCACCTTTAAAATTCAGGGTCAGGAATACCATTTAATAGGTTCACTTTTACCTGCGAGTGAACCAAAATTTCTACAAATATATTTTGTATTCGATTTCTGTGAACAAGCTAATATAAAAAATCGTAATATTCAAAATCTAAACGTAAATGTGATTACTGGACTACAAAATATGTTGCATCAAATAAATCACTATATTAACAACTTCAAAGCTGCACTAGAGACTGTTCTTTAAGGTCAAGAAAACTATTACAAATTTGTAATCAGTGCAAACCGTTGACCGACAACAGAACATCGTGGCTGATACAACGCCCCAACCACAAATGAAGTTGCTGTCGTTCTGGTAGATCAAGAGTGCGACAAGCGTGACAGTGTTTTACGCACACATGACGATCGCTTGCAACGGATAAGTGAAACTCATCGGGCTCATGATGCACTCCAATTCCCTTTGATTTATTGTCGCGGCGAAGATGGTTATAATTTTTGCCCTTTATCACGTCAATCCTATTACTGAAGTGGTCAATGGGGTACTTGACAGTATCAAAGAAAAATTATGAAAATAATTTTTAATGAAAACTGATAATGAAAAGTAACAATTTATTATCTTAATTCATCCTAATTATCAATATTTAATTTTAAAAAAGTAATTAAAAAAGTACTTTTATTTGCTACTAATGACGTAATCAGAAACGGGCTGTGACGTTTGTTTCTCTTATATTTCGATACTTTTGCCACTAGTGTCGCTACTGGGATTACTGGCGCTACTACGGTTATTAAATTTCAGTAATTTTCCATTTTTTCCGTGTTTTGATTTTTGAAGTTTTTTAGTTAACAGACATTGGTTTTGTTTTTGTAATAAAGTTTTAGTAAATAAGATATTTTTAATAATGGAAAATAATTTTATGAAGACTGATAGCGGTAATATGCCGAAAATAGACGTAATAATGATTGCACATTACTTTAAATATAATTCCAATTTCTATTCTACTGAACTGAACAACATGAAAACATTTAGGTAAGTACTTGTTACATTGTTTATTTTAATTTTTTTTTTTTAAATTAGATCATTTTGTTATATTTATTCGAAATTTTATTAAATTAATGTCACTTATTTTAAGAAATTAAAATTTTTTTTTATTTATATACAGAGCTTCAAGAGAATCTTACGGAGATCATGCTATTGGCTATGTGCAATTGCGGTGAGACAATGATATATGTACTATGAAATGCAAAATTACTCCTGAGAATACAATTCATTCAAAATCATATTCTGTGCGTTAGTTGTTAACGAGCTAAATAAAGAGATAATGAACTGTCAGTAAGTGTCACGATTGTACAGCTTCTCAAGTTGGCTGTAAACATGCAGTAGATTTTCTAATGTGGGCACATCGAAGAAGTGAAAAACCTGCTACGACTTCAACTGAGTGCTACTGGAGAAAGCCGACATTATCAAAAGTTGGGACATACTTAAAGTTTATAACAGAAAAAAAGTTATCCAAACAAACAGTACCACAATTTGAATCGGATTCCTCTCTTTTACAGAGTTTCTTCAGGAAGCAAAAAAAGAAAATTAGATAACTGTCACCTTTTGAAGTACCAATCTGATTTTAAATTTCATAGTGCGAATAAGCTATCATTGTATATTTTAATGTTGGAATATAATAAAGAAATTATAAAAAGTGCTGATTTTTTTTTTTACACATATCTGGAAAAATTACAAACAAAGCTATAAAAGGTGTGGAGTTGATTACCCGAGACCAACATAAAAGCAGTATGTGGTATGAGTTTCGATATGCGCGAATAACCGCATCTAAAGCTTATGAAGTTACTAAATGTCATACAGGAGAGGGATCATTAGTAATGGGTATCAAGGGCGCAAAAAGTCTAGACACGAAAGTAATGAGGAGAGGGAGAATTCTAGAGGATGCAGTTAAGACTGTAGCTGAAAGAAAATTAGAAAAAAATTCACACATTGTGGACTTTTTTTTATCTAAAGAATGCCCTGTTATAGCAGCATCACCGGATGGTATTTCAGAAGACGCCGCTATTGAAATAAAATGTCCCATAAGTGATAAAGCCTTTCAAAAGTATATTAAAAATGGAAAAATATAGATATGCAGCGCAAGTGCAGTTGCAGATGTTTGTGACAAAATTAAAGAAATGTTACTTTTGCATGGCAAACAGTAATTTTGAACAAAATTCAAATATTGAAATAGTTCTAGTTCCCTATGATGAGGAATATGTAAATGATATTATTGGAACTTCATTATCATTTTGGAAAAAATACATATATCCACTATTGTATCGTAGCACCACTACATCATAATTTATTGCTAATTGTTTGTTGTTCAAAATTTAAAATTATCAGTTTACATTTTTTATGAAATAAAGGCTTTGTATACCCGACATCACTAGTTTTAGAAAAGAAATTAACTACATATTTGTTATTTATACAAACTGAATGGCTGCAGTAATTAAACGTCAGTGAAAGAAAAATGTGCAAACTAAAAATGATTTTTGTATTTTTTTTTTAAATAAGTTATTTAATTATTATTTTATATTATTAATAGTTATGAACAATATATTAATTGACTTATCTATATGTAAGTACATTGTGTTTAACTTGCTTTTTCCACAGAATTTATTGCTCCTCTTCCTCCTCATTATTCCATACCATGAACCATACAAGGAGTTACCACTACAATTGCAATCACACATAGATTGTGTTCCATTAGCAGAGCACAAACGACACTGTGTAACACAGTGCATTTAGGGGAAAAGTAATGCCAACCAAATTTTCGTGCATTTTGTACTTTCTTTTTTTACAAAAAAAAAATTCATTTTTTTTAAATTTTATTGCAAAACTAATATTTTGCCTGCTTTTAATTAAATTATACATGTAATTAGGAATTATAGAAAGTATAACAAGCAGATTGAATCAATTATTTTTTTTTTAAATCTAGTAACTTTGTCTATGCTTTGCTCTGCAGAAACACAATAAAAGTTGGAATCTGATGCATGCATCTTAGCAGGAAGTCGATTCCATTTACTTTGCAGGAAGTCGATTCCTTTTTGATGATTTACAATAAAAGTTGATGTTCCATTAGTGAAAAAAGTAGACACAGTGTAACACAGTGTCATGCACTGTGTAATATTTTTTCTAATGAAATGCAGTCATAGGTATTCTATTTTATCAGAGGATTTTGTAAATTTATAAGAGCACAATCTATAATAATTATGTCATCTAGAATCCGTATTATATTTACGTTAACAACAGAGTGTGGTTTTAATAATGAAAATTCTCTCACTCGATGTATAACCCGTTCTACATGAATTCTTAAACTAGCTATTTTTTTTTGTTTCTCTTGCTTCTTCTTTTGTCATTTTTGACCCAGTAGTCACACTTGGTGGTCTTACTAATGTCATTCCTTTTTGTAATAGTATAGAATCCATATGCTTAAAACCTTTGTCTGCTAAGACGCATGCATCAGATTCCAACGTATCTAGAAAATCGCAATTTTCAATTAAAGCCACATCAGTTATTCTACCACCATAGCCCGGAGATATATAATTAATAAGTCCATTAGGTGTACAGGAAATCAAATATTTAATGGTATTTGTTTTTTTATATTCTGACCATGTCAAACTTTGGTTAATAGCTTTTGATGGCTTTTGAATTTCGATTTCTAGACTGTCAATTATACAACTTACATTTAATATTTGTATCGGAAAGCAATTGGAAGACATTTTTTTGTTTGAACCTTATCTAACTTTATAACAAATGGGCGTAATATATTTGCAATTATGGGTACATTTTTAAAAAAAAAATTTTGCTAGCGTATGAGAGAGAAATGCCAAAATTATCTTGTAATTCAGAAAATGTTGTGTCTAATCTTATTTTTTTCAAGCACATTAAAATGTGTTCTTGGGGTATACAGGTGTGCTTGTGTATTAAATCGATTATAAAGTAAAACTTTTCAGAAATTCCGATGTAAAATAGAGGTTTTGCCTGAATTAATTTAAGGGTATATTGAAAGGACTGTAAATGTAGTGATAATTTTTTGTTATCATCGTCGTCACTATCTGAACTCTCTTGATTTTTGACAGATGGAGCGAAAATTGAAATATCAGTGTCATCTTTTTCTTCTTCTTCTTCAGTGAATGTTAGCTTTTTGGCTACCATACTGTCAGATACGTTTTTAAGTGGAGACGTACAAATTGAATTAGTTTCTGGCTTGCACGGCGATGTTCTTGCATCTGTCATTTCGATATTTACTTGTATAGCCTTACTCCTAATCTTTGGTTTCATTGAAACCTGTACTGATGCATTCTCAGATTGAACACTTATCTGTTCTCCAGCCTTTAAAAATGTTTCACATTCCTTAATTACTTCAAATTTGGGTTTCTTTGCAGAAGAAGCTTCAAAAATGTTTACAGTAGATAAGTCCCCCCGTGGATCGAATTGGCATTCAAATTTTGATGGTAAACATTCATCTACCATTCTGATTTTTCTAGTAAACTCCATTTTGTATTCCTGATAGTTCGCCATGTCCTTTGATAGCTGCAAATATCTAATTAGATAATAATTAACGTTATTTAAGCTACTATGAATAAAACAAATCTTAAACTTACTTCAAAGTGATCTTCACAAAAGTAAAACTGTTTTATTCGAAAACTTTTTGTCGTTTCCTGCCAGTCGAAGTCATAGCTTTCGTTTTTCTGGGTTTAGGGGAGCATGTATAAAAATCTTAGTGAGACTATTTATCGATGTATTTAAACACAATGGACCTACACAATGTTTGTATGTTGTACTATGATCCATTTTAAGAAATAATTTAATAAAAGTAGCAAAACAATAATTTAGACACAACAAATAATATTTATTCTATTATGAATGTTCATATTATGAATGTTCGAAATGATAAAGCGGCAGCAATCAATGGCATTATACTGGCGCGTATAGGGGGCGAAAATGTTGAATACACTTCCATCAACCGTGTTATTGATGAAGATGACGCCACAAACTACCTAGTCGAATTTTTGAATTTTTTATCTACACCTGGACTTCCATCTCATAAAATAATTTTAAAAATGGGTGTGCCTATAATACTTTTGAGAAATTTGAGCCCACCCAAGTTGTGTAACGGCACTCGCCTGAAAGTGCTTGCTCTGCAACGAAACGTAATAGAAGCTTAAGTGCTGACGGGATGTGGTAAGGGCGAGCAAGTTTTTATACTTCGAATTCCTCTCATACCAAACAATTTCCCATTCAAATTCAAGCGTGTGCAATTTCCACTTAGTGTCTGCTTTGCAATGACCATAAATAAGGCGCAGGGACATACGTTGGGCACCGCGGGCGTAAACCTTACTAGCAGCTGCTTCTCACATGGCCAATTGTATGTAGCTTTTTCCCGGGTTAGTGATAGCAACAATCTGTTTGTGCACGCGCCAACAAATACTACCAGCAATATTCTTTACAAAGAGGCTTTATGTACACAGTAATACTTATTTTAAAATTTTTTCTGCTTTCATTGTTTCATGCATTTTTGTTTATTTGAATTTCCAATTTTACAATTTCTTTTATATAATTATAATTCTGTAGCCACAAGCCCAAGTATCTTAAGTCAATTTAACTAAAAAAAAAAAAAGAAAAAAAAAAACAGATTTCTATTGATTATTGCACACTGTTCATCAGAACATTACGAAATAATGCCAAGTTGACCTACGTTTTACTCAGCTTAAATAGGAAAAAATTTTCAACTGAAAAACAGTAGTTAAAGTTATTTTTATAGGCCCTATCAAACGTAAAAACTTGGCTTCTGAAAAATATAAATTTTAGACTTAATATACTTTGGCTTATGGCCGCAGAATTATATACTTCTCACTGACAACAACGTGACGGGTACGGCTAGTATATATATATATATATATATATATATATATATATATATATATATATATATATATATATATATATATATATATATATATATATATATATCGATATTTCGATGTGCGAAACTTTAAAATAAATTTTATGACGTTTTGTATACCTTTTTTGGTCTCCACAAATAAATTTATTATTATTATTATTATTATTATTATTATTATTATTATTATATATTATATATTATATATATATATATATATATATATATATATATATATATATATATATATATATATATATATATATATATATTAGGGTGGTCCATATTTTTGAAGTTTCGAAATGTTGCTAACTGACCCTCTTATGTTGTTCTAAGACGTATAAAAATAATTTGTGTAAAATTTCAGGCAAATCAGACGATATTTAGAGGTCGCTCAAGTAAAATGAAATTTCAACCTAAACTTAATTCTATTTTACATTGCTGACGCGTGAAAATATTGTTTGGGGAGACACAGTGCCATATTTATCTGTTTTTATTTCGTGATATCTACTTACTGTTTTTTAGCCTTTTTATTAACGTTTTTTTACTGAAACCACATCACTTGATAAAACACTCAGATTTAGAACTAAAAACTAAAATTTTTACCTATTTGTAATTTTGTTGACTCCAAGATACCAGAAAATTCTTTTTGTTATAATATCAATTAGTTAAACTCAATTCTTTATTCTTATGCTACTTAAGATTTTAAAGCAAGGTTTTCGGTTCTAAGCTTAAGCGATGAAATGATTCAGTACCTAAATTTTAGACATCGAAACTACAATTAGTAAAAAAAAGTTGAATTAAAATAAATGTAAATCAAAAATTTTAAAAAATAAACAAGAAATCGTATATATAATTAGACACAAAATAATATTCCAATAATAATATAATATAATACTGACAACAACTAACGAAACGGTAATATTTGAATTTTATCTAACAGTGAAATAGACCGTTGGGGTTGGTACATATTGGAGTGAGGGGATTACATACCAGGTAAATGCAATGTATTTCGGTACTACTGCTGGCAACACAGGTCACAGAAATGGAGCATGCATACTTTTGGAACAGAAGTTGCAAAAAGACTTCCTGTACTTAGCATGTCCATATTGCATATTAAAAATCATTCTAGCAAGTGTCTTTAACAAGGCTATGTGATATCAGTTATCTAAGCCTGATATTGCCATTTTTAAACGTTTTAAGCAGTGCTGGAGTAGTATTGACCAGTTGACGTACGAGTGTGCAAGGAATGATGCAAATATTATGGCAGCTTTAAGAAATGAGAAGGAAATTGTGACTCAATTTACAGTTAGCAGACTGTAAGTAAGCAGACAGTTAGCAGACAGTAACTGCTTCTCGCATTATAGAGAGTACATACAAGTAAGTGGTTGAACATTGTCTGTATCGGACGCCTGTCGAGCAAAGGACCGGTGGTGTAATGGATAGCACACCTGGCTAGTTACCAGGAGATCCTGGGTTCGATTCCCGGCCGATCCAGATAATTTTTTCAATCACTTTGTCATTTTTAATTTACAGTTAGCAGACTGACAAAAATTCAAGTGAGAGATGACTACAGAGAATTCTTAGAGTTTGCGATTATATACTTGGGAGGACTTCCATCGCGCGGAGTACACTTTATGTCTCTTGGAGCTAATCATCAAGCTAGATGGATGGCCAAGGCATTGTATCCTTTAAAAATGTGAATGTAGCCAATTGGAACTCACTAATTGTAAGAATAGAAGAAAACGGATTGAGTGACGTTTGCATTTTCTTGTTTTATTTATCTGAGAGCTCTTTCTATTTCAGCTCCTTTCATGATCTCAGGCTACTTCAACAGCTTAGTACTTATGGGAAGATAAATTCTGGACTTTCTAAAATTGCCAACAAGAAATTCGAAGGGCACCTATGGTATTTAAGTGAGATCTTGTGGGTCTGACCTTTTTGGACGAATATGTGTCCATGACTTCAAAAAAGCTATGATTCAATTCATTAATGAAAAGGACGGGGTTGATGAACCTCTTAAGCGTTAAGTAGCAAGAGTTCAAGTGAGATGCAGATAGAAGATTTTGTGTCAAAAAATACGATCATCAATTTCTTTCATCGTCTTAAGATTCCATTATTTCAAGAGGGTATTTGGAATTTGACCGAGAAGAATGGCATCATAGAAGTGACTACAAGCAGGCAGTGGCGATACTTAACATTTGAGGGTTGTTAATGACAACACTGCAAGACAATATTTATTAGAAAAACATAGGTAAAAAATAACTTTAAAACAATTTTTTTTAAAAAGACATTACAAGACAAAGGTACAACTGATCTCTAATTTTGGCAATTAGTTATAAGGAATTTGTTAAATCACTATATTGAGCTGTACTATGGGCTGGCTTATACATAATATTAAATAATAATAATTTTCTTTTTTTTGTGAATCCTTAAGGGGAAATACTTTATTATTATGTATAAGAATTTGCGTCTGATTTTTTCTAAATAACTAATAAAGTATTCTGATCACTCACACATGTTCATTGATGTTTTATCGCAAAAATGACATTTTATGTAAAACTTCGACTCCATTGAGCTACCATTAAATGTTGATTAAAACTGCTGAAATTTTACACACATTACGTTTTCGAGTCGTAGAACAATTTTTGGTGGTCAGACCATACGAAATGAAATAAAAAATTCTCAGTATCAGGTAGGACCACCCTAATATATATATATATATATATATATATATATATATATATATATATATATATATATATATATATATATATATACCGTGTGAGTTTTTCGGGAGTTGCCATTTTGATTACAGCCAAACCGTTGATTTAATCGAAAAATTGTTCAAATCAGAGTTGTAGATATCGACGGGGGCAACCAATTGCTATAGTCAGGAGCTTTATAGCTCTTATGGTCTTCGTGTTACAAACTTATCGTGATACAAACTTATAGTTTTTTAAATGGAAACGTATGTTTAAAAGTTTTTCAAAAATTTGTTTGTGATTGAAAACTACCAGAAACACTCAAATTCTCATTGTTTTATGTCATATTTTTGAGTAAGTACGTTTTGAAAACGACACTTTTAAATTTTGTACTCAAGTACCTGCAAACGATTAGGATTTTACGTAATTTAAAAAGATATTGACTCAATATGGTTGCCATTTTTGACAATGTAGTAACGAAAAATCAAACGATTATTACGTTTTCCATCGGAAATTAAAATTATTAAATAGATTAAATTATCATATAAAAATGATAACTAAGTACAATAAGGAAATAAAATTTCAGTTTTAATTCATTGAAAAATAAAAAATTATTTTTCTGAAATGTCACTGTTTGACAGATACATAGGCGTCTAAACATATTTTTGCAGCAAGTATTTTTAAAAGAAATGAAAAGTTTTTTGTGAAAAAACTTCTCCTTTTTAATTTGGTTTGTAATAAAAAGAAAATACTATCGAATTTCAAATATTTTTACACTATTTGAGTACATTTATTAATAATATTTTCGTTCCCAATTAACCTCACTTTGCTACTATCAAGAAACGCCAATGTCATCTTGATTTGTATTGAATGAACACATTAAAGTCATTTATTTCACTTGCCACCTGTCATTGGCAAAAATAAAATAAATAAAAAATAAATATATTTTTCAGTAAATTAATGAAATACTTCAAATTATTTTTGAATTAAGTTACTTTAAATACTAATTTTTTAAAATAATTTGATTTTTTATGCAAAAATGTTAAAAACTTGAAATAGAGCCCGACATCTATACTCCAAAATCTGAATTACTGCCATTTAGTTTTCAATGCTGTATTATAGAGAATGATATTGGAAAAGGTTCTTTTCTTGGATATAATAGAAATTTTAGCCGTTAAAACTCTGTCGGTTGAAAGAGCCTCAAATACGTATGCATATTTCTACCGCCTAATTGCTAAATTAAAGAAAAATTCAAAAAATAAACATGGGCAAAAAAATTTTCTTTCTTCATTTATATTTTTAATTGATGCATTAGAACAGTTTCATCGAAAAATTAACATATAGTCTCATTTAAAAAACTATAAGTTTGTATCATACCTCGAAAACCATAAGAGCTATAAAGATCCTGACTATAGCAATCGGTTGCCCCCGTCGATATCTACAACTCTTATTTGAACAATTTTTCGATTAAATCAACGGTTTGGCTGTAATCAAAATGGCAACTCCCGAAAAACTCACACGGTATATATATATATATGAAGTATGTAGATAGGCCTATTAATTAATATGTAATCATATTTACTTAGGGTCCGACTATTTTTTTCAACATGTAATGGGCTTTTATTAGATTTTTCTTCAACATGCAATGTGTGCTTTGTAGATTCTTAATTAGAGTAATATGATGAATATAATTTAGAAATTTTACTTACGGTTTGCCAGGTGTAGTTATTTTATTTCTTTCATTTTTAATAATAGTTTTGAAATACAGGTGGGCCTATTCTTGATGATTTTGCAGTAAAAATATACCATGTCGGGTAACTCTAACCACCGTATAGGGAAGTAGTACAGTAAATAGCCCGTCTACACTACACCAACTTTTGTTTGTACAAACTTTTACACAAACAAAAGTTGGTGCAAATGGTACGTGTGGACGTGAAGTTTGCGCAAACATTTTGTAAAATCACACAAACTTTTGTTTGAATAAATTGTTTGCACAAACATAAGTTTTAGCAAACGATACGTATGAACGTGATATTTGAAATTTGTACCATTGTTTGTGGATTTTTGTATCTCGCATCAAAAAGTTGGTATGAAGGTGTGAGTTTGACAACTACCGTAAAAATGACTGAGTAGGCACGAATTCAGGCTTTACACCGTATTTTTTTATATTTATTTTATGAGTACGTATTCTTTAATATTATATTAATTAATATATTAATTTAATATACTAAAAATTTACGCGAGAATGGTCACTTTATTACATTAATCAAAAATTTTGGAAAATGTCCCTGGTTTTTAAAAAAATTACAAAAATAATGTAATTTCTTCTCTATGGTAAATAGGGGTCAAAAGAGACGATAATAGGGTGAATGGGGACGATCCGTAGGGCCAACCAAAATTGAAACAGAAATATAACATAATTTCGAATTTTTTTATATTTATACATCCAAAAAAGAAATGATATTTCATGATTTTGTCGTATACGTATATTTTTACTTGATGCTAATTTTAATTTTACCACCAGAGGCGCGAGTGAGAAACTTTGCGTCGCCAATAGTCAAATTAATTTTGACTATGATTGAAATGAAAATGATTTTGTGTAGAAATTGAAATGAAAATGATTTTGTGTAGAAATTGACAATAAATATTTTTTAAATTTTTCAGATATTATGTTTCAAAATAACTAAAATTTCGATTAAACAAGAATTCTTTCATTAGAGCACCAAAATAAATAGTTTTTACAGAAAGTTTTAAAAACAAAAAGTAACACTGCGTTGAAGACGTCAATTTAAATTGATTTTTTAATATTTTTTATTCAACTTCAACCTTAGATATTGTTGTTACCAAAAAATATTATCATTCTACTATATTTTAAGAAAGATATCTATTCCGATTTATGTTTAGTGTTTTTAAACCAAGCTCATGAGGACATTTTTCCTTGTATTCCTATTCACCCGCCTTTCTCGATTCATTCCAGTCTAGGGTAATGGTCTCCGAAAGACATTGAAACTGAATACCTACAATAAATATTTATTATCAATAAATTAAAAATATTTATTACGACCGACACTTTGTAGGTTATAAAAGGCGACTTGCTTCAAAAAAATAATGTGTACCTACTTGTATATAGTGTATTGTATACTTTAACGATCGGTATTTGGGATGATTTTTTGAGAGTGATTATAAACTTTTAAAAAGTTAGTTATTTTATTACTTGTACCAAATATCATCCTATGCTCACTCCAATTGTGCTTAAATATATTACCTGTTTTATGAGTGGCGGTTTCTATTAACACTAACCTAGATAAGTAGACAACCTACAGCGCACAATACTAAAAATTATTGCTGTACTTGAGAAGTCATCCCATTTATATATGGTCAAACTTTACCAATATTCTCTACAAAAGTTTGCTCAAACAAAAGTTTGTGCAAAAATTCACTCAAACAAAAGTTTGTGTAATGTGGACGTGTTATTTGTACAAATTTTTGTTTGTGTAAAAGTTTGTACAAACAAAAGTTTGTGTAATGTGGACGGGCTATTAGGCAACTAGATCATAAAATTCCTCTTACACACAGATTGTAAAATTTGTTATGTACCTATATATTTTTAAATCTTAAGTGTTGTAAAAGCATGCCTCATAAAAATAATTTCATTTGTCTATTTGATATGCAAAGCGATTGTAAAAAACGATTTTCAAACTTTTATTTTTTTAATTGTTGTAGTAGATTTGTAGTTTTGTTTTAATAATTTTTCAAGCTTTTTATTTTTTATTAAATTTTATTGTTATATATTTTTATAGTGTTTTAATTTATTTTTTTAGTTTCTTAATTAATATTTCATAATAAGTTCATTAACTATTATTTAGTTCCTTTTTTGAACAAAAAATTAAGAAAATCAAATGGGTGGAACTCGTTGTTCAGTTAAAAATTGCAATAGTAAATTCTGGGAAAAGCCAAATTTGAGTTTTTTCAAATTTCCATCGGATGCAGAGAGGTTAGTAAACTTATCTTTTTCTGTTTATAAAAACTAAATGCTCTTTTAAGGAGACCAAATAATTGGCCTCCATAATATTAATCAGTTTCCAGTTTTCTCAACCAGTTAACTATATTCGTTTGTTTCGGAAAGTAAGAATCATGACGATCTTGATGGTTTTATTTGCCAGATAATTGAAAAATTGGGAAACATTGGTTTGAAAGTAAAAGCTTTTGTATTGGACCAAGGGTCTAATTTTTAGCAATTTGCTAATAAGCGCAAAATTTCTATGGATCAGCCTTATTTTTCGTTGGTGAAAGAAAAGTTTATTATATCTTCGATATCCCCCATTTAATAAAGTCGATAAGAAATAATTTAATAATAACGTCTGATTTTTATTTTAACGACATGAAAGCATCGTTAGGGGACATCAAATTTTTTATAAAAATGATAACCAAAAACAAATAAGGTTGGCGCATAAATTGACGGACAGCCATATACATCCTACAGATTTTCAAAAAATGAAAGTAAAATTGGCTGTCCGAATATTTAGTAATAGTGTCGCGTCTGGCATGCAAACGTATTTAGCGTTTAATGCCTTACCAGAGGCAGCACGCGGCACAGTGTCTTTTATAGATCTCATGAATTAAATATTCGATGTATTAAATTCAAGTACCCTCAAATTTAGCAATAAATATAAAAAGCTTTTTCCGAGCAAGTGTACCAACTTGACTTTAAAAAAAACAAAAAACGATTGAGTTATTTAAAAATCTTAAAGTTGTATAAAGATCTGGGGGTAAAGATGTCACAAGATCTATAAAATGCTTAAAAAGCATGCAAATTAGCTGTCAAGCAATCTTAGACCTTTGGCAGGATATAAAAGATGATAATTTTGAATTAATTTTTTTAAGAAGGTTAAATAAAGACTGTCTTGAGAACTTCTTTGGAATGGTTCGCCAGCAAAGTGGCAACTTAGATGAATTTTTATCGAAATCTAATGATGTTCGTCAATGCAGTCTTAGTTTGACGAAAAAACAGTAATAATGCCAATTCTCCAAACAATTGAAATTGATAAGGTGAAAGGTCGATTATAATTTCGATTTGCCAGCTAAGAATGGGTTAGCTTATGTTAGTGGCTACCTTTTCTTTAAATTCCTTGATCGTCATGAATAGAATATATTAAAAAAAAATTAAAGAACAAACGAAGGCGCAAAGCTAACAAGAATGTACATATATTAATTCATTTTAAAGCTTTCGATACAAACCACAGTAAAATATTTGGTGATTTAACAGTGCCCCCATCGACATTTACAAGTTATATTGATAAAGGGAAGTTTTTAGGTGGTGAATATCTATAATAAGGATAATTTTTGGAAAAATAACCACCAAATGTACTACTTTAAAAAATTTTTTAATTTTAACTTTTTCTTTATTACGACGTACGTTTCGGCCTATATCCGCCCTCATCAGGTCTGTGTTTTATAAAATATAAACAAAAATAATTTAAATTTGTATATAAAAAATATAAGGAAAAGAATAAAATACTTACAAATAAATATTAAAATTATAAAAGTCACATACAAATTTCAAAAATAAAACAGTTATTTATAGATAAAAACAAAATATTTATAAAAACAACAATTAAAATTAAAAACAATTAAAATCATCACAATGCGACTAGTTTAAAAATAAAAAATAAAATGCAAATGACTAGAATTTTTACTCGTATATGGCTAAAGGTTCGCAATTTTTTAAAAGGGAAGTGTGAATCATTAAAAGTGTATTCATTTTTGCAGTTTCGATACTGTACTTGTTACTATGCTACCACGATCAACATGTAGCTACCATCATTGGGAACTAGTTTGGTAGTAGTTTGCGCGCTGTCATGCAAAGTTGTTTATAAACAGATGATGACAGGTTATTAATGTCCGTTTGAAAATTACAATTGTTTTCGTATGTTGCGATCCATAGATTCTCCAGGTTTAGACGCTTTCTTAAATTCGTTTCGCACTGTAGAATGTTGGCGTCTTCGAATAAGAAACGGTGATCATTTTCATCGGAGTGTTGCCCTAAGCCCGTGCGAATGTCACCCCTTTTTAGATCCCATTTATGTTGTTTTATTCGATGTTCCAAACTTTTTGATGTTTGTCCAACATAAAGAGTACTGCAGCCGCCACACTGGACTGAATATACCAAGTTTTCCTTTTTCTCTGTAGCTATGGTTGGTTTTAGGTTCGAATAAAATGTGTTATAAAGGGTGAAGGGATAATTAAACACTGGACGAAATCCATGGGTCTGTAGAATAGAGGACACTGCAACTGTATCTTGTCCCAAGTATGGTATCAGTACATAGTCATTTTTTCGTGGTGTGTGTCTGTCCGTCTTTAAATTATTGTAACTACGATGCACGATTTTTTGTATTAGCTCGTTGATTATTTTTTGCGGGAAATTATTCTTTTGTAAAATATTTCTGGTAGTTTTTCATGTTTCTGGACGGTGTTCAGGGTGAGTTAGGTTCACAGCTCTGTTAATGATGCTGTAGGCAGTGTTGCGCTTGACATGTAACGGATGTCCAGAATGCCAGTTAATGAGTCTCGATGAGCAGTACGGTTTCCGGTGCCACATTGTGGTGAGTGCGCAAACTACTAGTTCCCAATGATGGTAGCTACATGTTGATCGTGGTAGCATAGTAACAAGTACAGTATCGAAACTGCAAAAATGAATACACTTTTAATGATTCACACTTCCCTTTTAAAAAATTGCGAACCTTTAGCCATATACGAGTAAAAATTCTAGTCATTTGCATTTTATTTTTTATTTTTAAACTAGTCGCATTGTGATGATTTTAATTGTTTTTAATTTTAATTGTTGTTTTTATAAATATTTTGTTTTTATCTATAAATAACTGTTTTATTTTTGAAATTTGTATGTGACTTTTATAATTTTAATATTTATTTGTAAGTATTTTATTCTTTTCCTTATATTTTTTATATACAAATTTAAATTATTTTTGTTTATATTTTATAAAACACAGACCTGATGAGGGCGGATATAGGCCGAAACGTACGTCGTAATAAAGAAAAAGTTAAAATTAAAAAATTTTTTAAAGTAGTACATTTGGTGGGTATTTTTCCAAAAAATTATCCTTATTAAGTTATATTGAGGAACTGGAGAAGATATTTATTTTAAATTTTGAAAAAAATATCCTGGGGAACGTGGGTAATGAAATTTTAAAAGAAATAAATCTAGTAAACTTTAATCCAATTTGCCCATGTTTCCCTGTAGAGTATCTTAAAAAACTGTTCACAAGAATGCGTATTTACTTTGTAATTAAATATATAAATAGAAATTTTAAAAAAAATAGGAGAAAATGTCGAAAAACAATTTCTGTTTGCAATTTATAAATATCTGTGCGAAAATTTCAAGTCGATTAGTTAAACTGTCAGGCGTGAAAGCGAGAGAAACAAACAAACAAGAAAACGCACTTTCACATTTGTGAGGATTGAAGTATGAATATTGTTACTACATGGAGACAATTTACTTTTAGTGAGTTGCCATTCTGGAAGTTAATCTATTACAGCCTGCGGGTCTCATTGTTCTAGGTGAATGAGCCATTGTTCTAGGTGAAGGAGCTTTTGAGAAAAATTAAGAAATTTGTTGTATTTCTGTACAATAAATGGTTCATCGTTTTTGTCATTAACACCTCCAGAATTTCAACAAATAAAGAAGTCACCAGATAAGTTCTAACGAAAATCGCGAAAAATAATTTTTCCAAAAATACAGTTGACAAACAAAGAAAAAACTAAAAATCAAAGTAGCTCAAAGTAGTAGTAGCGCCTATTTGCCACCAGCGATTTAAAAAAGTCGCCAGTCAATACTTACTGCCAATTGGACTATCTTGTAATTATTGACTGGCGACGTTTTTAAATCGTTGGTGGCAAATAGGCGTTTGAGCGACTTTGAATTTTTAGTTTTTTCTTTGTTCGTCAACTGTATTTTCGGAAAAATTATTTTTCGCGATTTTCGTTAGAACTTTTCTGGTGACTTATTTATTTGTTGAAATTATGGAGGTGTTAATGAAAAAAACGATGAACCATTTATTGTACAGAATTCAACAAATTTCTCAAAAACTCATTCACCTAGAACAATGGCTCATTCACCTAGAACAATTCAAGAATAAATCTCCCCTTAAATAGGTTAAGAAGGGGAGAATAAATCTCCCCTTCTTCACCTATTTAATTAATGGCTCATTCGCCTAGAACAATTCAAGAATAAATCTCCCCTTCTTAATCTCCCCTTAATTATCTTCCCTTAAATAGGTTAAGAAGGGAAGAATAAATCTCTATAAAACCTATTTAATTAATATATCTCATTACTTTTTGTCCAATATAATTCTGTTAAAATATTTCTTAATCAAAGTCAAATTGAAGTTTAATCAGGTTAATTTCCTTTAATTTCTAATGCTCATTGTGTAATCGTCCCGCCCACTATTTTTGTTATCCACCAAAACTTTTTTAGCATCAATTCGTAATTTTGCCACCTCGTTTCCGGCACACGTGCCAGTTGTTGTTTACCTCTCTTCCCATCTCTGAACCAACTACATTTCAACCTACTTCTGTTTACTTTTAATTTTATTTACATATATATACGTTCCCAACAGTTTTCAGTTCAATTCAGAGTTCACTTGAAGATGGTTTAAGAAAGCGAAAACTAGTTTGTGAAAAAGTATTTTTCTATATTTAAGTGAAAATTTGACAAAGTTAAACATTCTTCGCCACATATATTATGGATTTTCACAAAGTAAAACTATCTACAATTAATTATATAAAGCAATTATAGGTACTTATTTGATTATAATATAAAAAAAGTGTGAAAAAAGGGACAATGTTTTCAATACATCTATGCTTATTAATAAGAATAACAATACAAATTAAGGGAAGGTAGTTACTTAAATATTGTAATTTTGTTTTTTTTCTTTACATGTCGTAGAATTGTTGGTTTTGGGATTGAATAAGATCTTGAGATTTTGTTTAAACTCAATTTTTTTTTTCGTAGGCCACAAGAGCTCTTTCTAAATCTTCTGCACTCCACTGATAATATTTTCTTTTATATATTTCTATTATATTTTCGTTAGCGTCCGTGATCTGAAATAAATAAAAAAAACAGTTTGTAAATTTTTCACCTATTTAGTTTTAGACTAGGCGACTAAATCGTACCGGTACAATTTACCGATCTACGTGTGGTACGATTTAACGAACCAGATAATTTTTGAAAAAACAAAACGTCACAAAATAATCTCAAAATTTTGACACACCCCCAAAATCAACAATAATCTAGCTCAAATCTGTAATCAAATTATATGGACTGTGTAGTTTTAGCTTGTAAAGAATTTAACTTTACCCTGAAAATAAACTTGTTTGGAATTGGGGTTGTTTGAAACAAACAAAAATGATAAACTTACAAACCTATATTTATTCAGTTAATGCTGGTATTCACCAAGATTGACTTATCTCTTAGATAGTAAACCAAAGGTTAAATTTTATTCTTATGAATATATTTTTCATTATTCACCAACGTTTTAAATTCCATAGGTTACTAACCATTGGTTAGCCGATTTTTAAATGTAATCGAAATGGTAGATCTACAATTTTTTTAATTTTATAATGATTGAAAAATGTTGAAAAATAAATATCTAATATATTAATAAATAAAAATAATATAGATACAGGTATAGAGTCGGATTTACATAACGGCACTTGAGGCACGTGCCCCCGGGCTTCCAGGCAATAAGGGCCTCCACAAAATCGAATAAAATCTCAAAATTCAGGAACAGAATTGAAAGGATAAGGGCTTTTTCGTTTACGTTTTTTTTTTTCTCGCCAACCCTATTTTCCGGGAACTTTGGGAAGAGCCCCGGGGCCTCCACAGAGGTAAATCCGGCCCTGTATAAATATAACAAAGAAATAAATAAATTAAAAAAACTAGGTAACAAATTTAATTGAAGAACATAAAATCATTGCGGAAAAAGGATGAATTTTTTTTTAAATAAATTTTTGGACGTTTTCCATGATTTTCTTCATCAGATGAAGATGATGAAGTAGATCTGTGGTTCTCAAACTTCTTGGTCCACGGCCCCCATGGTACTCAAAAATTTCAAAAGACCCCGGAAATATATAGAAATAGGTAGCAAACGTATAGCAAATAGGTATGTAATCTGTAATCAATTGTTTCTGTAACCCTCTCAAATAATTTTTGTGACCCCCTGGAGATCGCGAGCCCCACTTTGAGTATTACAAGTCTATTCTGATGATGAGGGAAGAATTCTAAATAAATAGAAGGTATTTTTGTAGTATCAAAAAAAAAAAATCGACATAAAACATTAGGTATCAATTATTCAAAATTTTATTTAAGCTAATTCTAAAAAAAAAAATGGAACTAAAATCACCTTAAAATAACAATAATAATTTTTTTTTAGAATGTAAAATAATATTTAGGTATAATCTGTCAAATTATTCTACTGTTAAAATTTATCTGTCCAAAATCGAGCGAATAGTTATTCTCTTGTTTTATTCTATTGATAAAAGTATCTGACAATGGTGAATAGCAATTTGTTTAAATATTCTATGGTTAAGATAAATTCTGTAGAATAAATATTTAACTGACAATGGTGAATACGGGCATTAGTGATTTAAAACATACTCGTATGTTTAATTACTAATTTTTGTTCTTTACTCAATTAAAGAAAGAAAATCATTATACAATTGAAACATCCCAAAAATAATCCTCTAAGTTTTTATTAAATCGTAAATCGTGAAAACAATCGTGAATTTTTACAAGCACAAAAATTATACTTAAAACAGGAAACAAATTTTAAAATACGAATAATTGAAATTTTACTTACATTTATTAGATTCAGCAACTGCAGAAGTAAACTTGGCGCACGCAAAATTTAATCAAAACACGCAAAGCCGCCTCTTGATTTTTCATTTAATAAATATTTCATAATTATTTCTATAGAAACCACCAACAAAGTAATTTAAACAATATTTAATTCAGAAAAAAAAAACGAACACTCAAAAATATTATTTTAAAAAGTAATAAAAATGTCAAAAATTGTAATAATAATAGAAAAAAGTATGTGAAATTCGTAATAAAAAATAGTATGTGCAACTCGTGCGGGATTGTCGATTGCCCACTCAAGCGAATGAGCGCACTCACTACGTTCGTGGGCTCAACTTCGCTTTCGTGAGCAATCGACAATTTCCCGCACTTATTGCACAATATACTATTTTGTTGCTGTTTATAATTATTTATTATTTTTAATTAATATTATTGTAGGTACCTAGTTATTTTGAAATTTAATAAAATTTATATTTCACTTGTTCACAGATAAAAATAATATGAACTTTAAAATCCGTTTATTTGTTGCCATAGAAAGTATAAACCACGCCTACCCAATTTATAATTAAATGTACGTTTAGCGAGCGCCAAAGTATTACTTCACCGCTTTAAAGCGAAAAGTAATAGTATTCAGCAATCATCGTTTTTCGTTTGCTTCACACAGCGTAAAAGCCTTCTTTCTACTATGATTGTAGAAAAATGAATATAAAATTTAGGGTTTTAAGGATTTAATCTACTAAAGCGAAAATAACAAAAACTTTTTGAAAATGTCACTGTATCCTCATCCCTTAAAGAAATGTTTCGAAAAAATTCAGACAAAGTAAAATAGTTGTTTATGCAAAAAGTACATAATGGTGATCTTTATGAACGAGTAATAAACATGATCTTCATTCAAAATAAAGGCAATTCATTCTGGTAATAAAAAAAGGTAAGTTATAAAGTCAAATAATGTACAAGTTGCATACGAAGCTTTATGCACGACTGTCAAAATTTCTTATTACAGTGGTCAACAAACTATAGTGAAGGGTTAATACGAATATTTATGAATATTACCTAATATGAATATATTCGTTTGACGGTATTATAATATCTTAAGCGATACCAAATATTACTAATATTTGTATTCTATACCAATACTGTGCCAATATCTAATATTTTAGATATGGTAGATATGTATGATAATTATGTATTCCTTAACTAATATTGGAGATACGTATTCGTTATGAATATGTATAATATGTTATGAATATGTGAAAATTTATTATAACGTATTTTCAACAAATTATTTTTTTTTTTTAAAATTCAACAAATACAATTTTTTTGGTTAAAAAATTTTATCGAGAGTGAACAGAGGGTGTAAGTTTGATGGATTTACGTAAAATTTTATGAGTATAAAATACCTTACATTAGAAACTCTTAGAATTAAATTTTGAATTTCTTTGCCTATATGGAAAAAGGATTTAACATTTTGTGCAATGATATTTTCTAATAAAACCAGTAGCTGTTCTATTAAGGTTTTTTTTATGAAGCATTAAAATACCAAATTTTATGTAGAATATTGAGTATTGGGAAAATTGAAATAACAGTAAGTATGGAAACGATTCATTATTGTATAAGATTTTGGTTTTGCATTGCTGGATACAAAATTAAATTTTTCCCTTGTAACTTTAATTTATTTTGTTAATTACTTAACAAAATTAAAAGGAAACAATCAAAAACGATTCAAAAATCATCACACATATATTTTATACATATGTATTTTTTAACAAACTAGAATACATATTATATCCGATTACTCGCATTTATCTCATTCGTACATTACCTTAGTGTTCAATATAGTTATCTCCTTTTGCTAAGAACTGTGTCGCTGTACATAGGTTTGTGTGCTAATATCGGGTTGTATATGGGTTATATTTGTACAGATCTGTCGATGTGTGCTTGTATGGTATGTAAAGGTTATTATATCGTTCAGAGAATACAATATACATATCGTTTTCGTTACGTTACTAATATGTTACTATATTCATACTAATATTATAATATTGTTGATATATTTATACTAATACTTTCTTTCGTTAACATTCCATACGGGACTAATACCGTACTATTATAATATCTGGAATATCTAATATTAGTAATATCTAATATCTGTAAATATTAGTGATATCTTAACGAATACTAATATCTTCGTCTCACCCCTCACAAACTTCCAATTTTTGTAAGCCTATGAAATGAGTTCGTCTGATTTTGAGAGAGCATTAAAAAATATTCACAGTGGCACTAATATCATGTCTTGGTTAGCTCGGCTTTCTTGTGGATATCAAAAAAAAATTTATAGTCCAGTAAAAATCTATTAATTAAAATAATTTAAAATACGCTGCCAATGAAATGTGGGACACAGCTTCCTCGTAAAAGACTTTAAAACAGTATTCTACCATATGCTTATATATATATATATATATATATATATATATATATATATATATATATATATATATATATATACCGTGAAACTATATTTTCGCCTTGAAGTTCATAAAGTTCATTTGTAACTCAAAATACTTAAAGGCTAAATTATAAAATAACAGCAAAAATATTTTAGAAATTAACCTCCAAAATACTTTACAAATTTGAGTGACGTGGGAATTTCATGGTAGCGCCGTAGCTACCGTTACTTTGATTTCTATTAAATTCATAGGAGACGATCTAGGAACCAAACTGCATAATTTCTGGAAATTTCATTAAAAACAATCGAATAGTTCAGAAGTTATGCCAATTGGTACAAACTGGCGACACACCGACGGACAGACAGACGGACGGACGAACGGACAGGAACCAAACCAAAATTATTCAGGAAGCTCTAAAACGTAAAATGTCCGTAAAAAAATTTATTTTGGAGGGAGAAAATTTCTTATTCTTCAAAAGTTATCACAATGCTTCTACTACTTTGTTAGTTTCGGAAGCAAAATGTACAGTTGATGTGCTTTTTCTTTTATAATTGAGATCTACAGTTTTTCTCCTTAACGCTCAACAATCATCTGCTAGCATAGCAGGGCTCTACTTTCGAAATAGTAATTAGCAAAATCAATTAAAACTTATATGGATTTCCAAGCTTTAATGTCTTTTTTATTTAATTTGCTATTAAAGGTATTGCCGATAATCAACGGTTCTATAAAAATCCCTTTTTTTAACTTTGCATCTGTAAGTTTTCTTTAAGATATTGAAGAGCTTCACTTTATAATAATAATAATAATAATAATAATAAAGCCTAAAGGGTGTAGGCCTCTCCCAAGCACTTCCAGCATATTTTGTCACGACATGTTTAATGAATTCATCCCTCCATCTTATAGCTTGCCTACCTCTGCTACGCTTATGATGTAATGAAATCCACTCTGTAATTATTTTTGTCCAGCGGTCATTATTCAACCTTTGAACATGTCCAGTCCATTTCCACTTATATTGTTTTGCTATTAAAATAATATCCTTTACTGTTATTCTATTTCTAATGTTTTAATTAGATTCATGATCTTTTCTGGACACGTTCAACATGCTTCGTTCCATGGACCTTTGCGCAACAAGAAGTTGTTTTTCCTGCTTTTTAATTGTAGCCCACGTTTGGCAACCGTATAAAAGAGATGGTAGAATGTAACTATCAAAACATTTTTTCTTTAAAGAGATATGTAATTTGATATCTTTAAATACAATATATTTAAGTGACCAATATTTCTGCTATCCTATTCCTATTCTTCTACTAATTTCTTTGTCCATTCTTTTCTCAGACGATAGAACTTGTCCTAAATTCACATACTCTTTGACTTTGTCTAACATTATTAAATTCACTTTTATTTTTATATTTCCTCTGTTGGTCATTACTTTTGACTTTTGTAAATTAAACGCAGATGATTCAAATAATTACCATTTACTTTAATTCCCATATTGACCCAGTTCAATTTTCTAAATATAGATTCTAAAGTACAGTTGAATAAAATAGGTGATAGAGGGTCACCTTGCTTAATGCCTTTTTGTAGAGAAAATATGGTCCTTTCGTTTCTATTACTATCCTAGACCTGCTATTTTGATATACATTTATAATTATTTTTATGTATTTTGAATGAATCCCGTGCTCACTTAATGAGTCATACAAATATTGATACTTAATGGTGTCAAAAGCTTTCGCTAAATCGATAAATGCTAAATACACATCAATATTCTAGGGATCTTTCGATCAACTGATTTAGAGTTTGTAAGTGGTCAGTTGTGGAAAATCTCCTTCTAAAACCAGCTTGTTCATTAGGTTGATTCTCATTCATTAAAGGGTGAATGCGGTTATATAATAATTTCATAAAAATTTTGTATATAGATGGAGACAGGCTTATTGGTCTGTAGTTTTTAATATTTTTACAATCACCGTTTTTGTGTAATAATAATAATAATAATAATAATAATAATAATAATAATAATAATAATAATAATAATAATAATAATAATAATAATAAACGCCCTGTGGGTGGGGGCTTCACTTTGCAGAATTTCCCCACAGTAAGTCCTGCTTGTCGTAAAAGGCGACTAAAAGGACACCCCATTAGGATGGTGAACAAACGAAAAAAGCCTCGGAAAAATGCCGCTGCTGGTGGAGCGACCGGGCGCATCAGGGTCACCACTGAATGTGACAGCTTAGATCGCGGTGACGACAGGCTGGGTTCTAGGCAGCCACCTGTCAGCTGTAACAACACCTTCAGCCAAAATGCTACTGCCGTACTTACGGAGCCCCCAACACCTTTGGCTCAGCCGACTTTAAGTGTTTCCTCGGAGCATCCTTTGGGGACCACTAAAGCTGGTAAGAAGCGTGTGCGTATGCAATGGACAGATGAACTGAATGAATTCATTGTACGCACATACTTCAAAGTTACTAGACTTGAAACGGACAAAACTGGTTACCGTACAAAATTACATCAAGAGTTCGCGCACAGCTACCCTCACCTAAGTCGCGTTACTGAACAGAGACTGGCAGACCAAAAACGTGTCATTTTTACCAATAACCTCATCCCTTCACCCTCATAAACACCATTAAAACACAAGTCGCACATCAATTTACTCAAAATGAAGAAAGTCAGGACGACGGCCCACCAGAAATGGAGAGCCCCACACAAAACGACACTCAACAACTTGTCGAGAATGAGCCTGACCACCATGAGACAGCAGTAAATGACACCCTACTGCAAAAGATCGAACTGGAATTTAACACAGCGCTTACTGAATTTGAAGGGACGGGCCCCACACATAGGTACTTGTTGCCTAAACAACACACCTCACGTAGATTGGCTGAGATCGTTGAGATATTAAACAATACAATACTGCCTAAACACTTGGAAACATGTGACAATTTTATCGAGTTACACACAGCTATCTATTGTGGAGCCGTTGCAGCTATACGTTGTAACGGGTCCGATGTAACACCACCTGTAGCGCACAACTCGAAGGAACACAAAACTCCTGCCTGGGAAACACGATTGAATAAACACATCAGCAACATCCGATGCAACCTTGGCAGGATCACCCAATACCAACAGGGTATGAGGTCCAAACGGCTCAACAAATACATACACGACATATTACGTAAACACACAGTACACACACAATACGAGGAACCCAATAAAACACTCACAGAGATCAGAGATACGCTTCACCAAAAATTAACAGCACTAGCGAAGCGCTTACGAAGATATAAGACCAGTACTGAACGCAGACGACAAAACCAAGCGTTCAGCAGAAACGAGAGACGGTTTTATCAGTCTCTAACGAACACGGTAACTGACAGTAATGGTCTATCGGAGAAGAACGCACTCCATAGTTTCTGGGCGAATATATGGTCCAACACCATTGACCATAATGACAAAGCCAGCTGGATCGATACAGAGTGCAGGAATAACGAACATCTTCCGGAGATGCCCTATACGGACATTACTACAGAGGACGTCTCCAGAGCTTTACAGAGATCGCATAACTGGAAGGCACCTGGCATCGACAACATACAAAACTACTGGCTCAAACACTTTACATCAACACACAAGTATCTCGCTGAACACTTTACACTATTTATAAGAACACCAAACCTGACACCGAAGTTCCTAACGCAGAGTATCACATACATGAAGTCTAAAAACAGTGATACAAAAAATCCTGCGAATTATAGGCCTATCACCTGCTTGCCTACAGTGTATAAAATTTTGACGTCCTGTCTGGCAGAAAAGATCAATGAGCATTGTCAGATTGACACCATACTGACAGAAGAACAAAAGGGATGTCGAAAGAGGTCACAAGGCTGCAAAGAGCAGCTTCTGATTGGCTCCGTAGTACTGGAACAAGCGAAAGGGAGAAAACGTAACCTGTACACAGCGTTTATTGATTATAAAAAGGCATTTGATTCGGTCCCGCACTCCTGGTTGCGGAGAGTATTGGAGCTGTACAAAATACACCCAAGTATCGTGAACTTCCTTGGAACGATCATGTCCGACTGGCGCACGACCTTACATTTGAGTATTGGTAATGAAAAAACAACAAGCGACCTTATTCAAGTAAGACGCGGCATATTCCAAGGCGACTCATTGAGTCCATTATGGTTTTGTCTCGCAATGAATCCACTTTCTCGCCTGTTAAATGAAACCAAATACGGTTACAATGTAGGTACGCAAACGAATTTGCGCCATACCATTTCACATCTAATGTACATGGATGATATTAAGATCTATGCAGCTACTAAACATCAATTACAGCAGCTGCTGGGACTTTGCAACGAGGTTTCGCGAGACCTCTGTATGGAGTTCGGAATCGATAAATGTCGAACACAATGTCGTTCTGGAGGAAAACGAGATGCGGTCGCATTCGAACTCGAACCAGAGTCTGTTATGCAGCCCATGGACGAGGGAGAGTCGTACCGGTATCTCGGATTCAATCAGGACGAACGTATAGATCACAGCGCTGTAAAACAACACCTGATGCAGCAATACCTAACGCGTGTCCGGAGATTACTGAGCACTCACCTTGATGGAAAAAAAACCATCAAAGCAATTAACACCTACGCAGTTCCGGTGCTAACATACTCAGTTGGGGTAATCAAATGGACGCCTACGGTCTTGACAAACATCAAGATCAAGACCCGCGTCCTTATGACCAAATACAGAATTCATCATCCCAAAGCAGCGATAGAACGATTGACGCTGCCAAGAGCCGAAGGGGGTCGAGGTCTTATAGACATAAGGAACACGCATAATAAACAGGTTCATAACTTGCGAGAATACTTTTACACCAAAACACACACATAACACTTACACAATGTAATAATCCAAGCCGACAAGGCATACACACCATTAAACCTCTCACACACAGAAATGCCAGATAGTTTTTGCCGTTTGGTCACGAAGGAGGACAAAATTCAGCAATGGATTCGGAAGCCTTTACATGGGAGACATCCACATGATCTTAATCAGAGTAACGTCGACAAAGCAGCGTCGCACGCCTGGTTGAGTCAAGGAAGTCTTTTCCCGGAGACTGAAGGATTCATGCTAGCTATACAAGATCAAGTAATTCATACAACGAATTACTCAAAATACATACTTCGTGACTCGTCAATAACATCTGACTCATGCGAAACCTGAAACGATCCAACACATCACAGCTGCCTGTACTCAGCTCGCTCAGTTCGAATACAAACACCGTCACGACCAGGTTGGCAAAATCATATACCAGAAACTAGCGGTTAAGCATCACCTTATAACCGATAAAACACCTTACTACAAGCTCACACCAAAAATAGTAGCGGAGAATGACTCCTGTAGACTTTACTGGGATCGGTCGATTATTACAGATAAGACCATAAATCATAATCGACCAGATATCACCTTCGTAATGAAAAACACTAAGGCAACTTATCTGATCGATATTGCGGTTCCAAATACACACAACTTACAAAAAACACACGCAGTTAAATTGGATAAATACACTGACCTCGCAGCCGAAATAAAACAACAATGGCGAATGGAACATGTCCACATCGTTCCAATAGTGCTCAGTGCCACCGGGGTCATTCCACACACACTACATAATAGTTTGAACCTCTTGGGTCTCCCAAAATACACATATGTCACTATGCAAAAGGCAGTGATCATAAACACGTGTCATATAGTACGGAAGTTCCTCAGTAATACGAATCCGACTGCGATATGTGAAAGCACAAGACCTGCTTCTACTCCATCTGAGCCATCTACAGTGAGCGAATAATACACTGACACTCATCCTACTGACACACAACACACATACATAAACACACAATACACTAACACTGAAAGACAAACACTTAACACACATACAGATCCAGATTCGTCTGATGGAGAGGGGGGGATCGAACAACTGCCGCACTGTCACTGTTACCGCTCTGGTGCACAATCCTCCCCAATTCAATCACACAAGGTCCGTCAACCTCTGTACCATCTAAACGCGCAGTTCCAGGAACAACCGATCTTAATGAGCAATTTGATGAACCAGAAAACATCTACACCAAGAAACGTAAAATAGAAAGACACATCCACACACATACACAAACACACACACAAACACAAACAGTCCTTTCCCTTCCCTCTGTCCCTACTCCTACCTACCACATGAGGACACGAAAACGAACTAGGCTTTCACAGCCCTCTGTCATTGAGCCAACATCTACGCTCCCACAAAAGTCTCGTCGCACGAACCAGTGTACACCAAAATAGACGCATAAAACCTCGTTTCAAGCAACAACAACAACAATATAAGGAGTGATGTGACAGACCCGTCCGTGAATGTACTACGGTACTTTTACGGATTGGTTTGGCACATTACCCTTCCACAGAGCCTAATACCTTGCATAATGCCGGTATAGGTGAATGTTACCCAGTACTGTCCTACTGAGTAGTGAGCGCCAGGTTGGCGTAAAAGTCTATAATAATAATAATTTATTTTAGCCATAGATACAGTTATAGTACATCGGCATCGTCATAGAGAAAACAGATCAATCTATTTTAAAATTATATGGACATGGACTTATCAGGAATAACTTGAGAGCGTTTTTAAACTTATTAAGGTCCTTTATGACTCTAATGTCCGGAGGCAGTCTGTTGAGTAGCTCACTACCTGCACATACTGGGCTTCGTTTGTAAAGAGAAGTTCTATAGTAAAGAGAAGTTCTATCTTCTCTATAAAGAGAAGTTCTTTCTAGAGTAGTAAAACTATATCCGAATTCAACCACTTAGAGGGCACTTAATCTACAGCTAAAAGCAAATTACATAGTTTGAGCAGTACATCTGATATTTCTTTCTGGACAGATTTGAAAACTTCATTTGTTAAACCGTCAGAAGCCGGGCATTTATTCATTTTTAAATCCTGTAGTACATAATCTAGTTCAGAGGGGATAAAATTTGGGACTAGTAGTTGGTCTGTACGAAATTTAGTATTTTTAGTGGAACACTATATTGTTCTGATTCCCTATATAATTCTGAATAAAATTTCGTGGCATGTGATATTAATTCTAGTCTATTAATTAGAATTGACATAGTGTTTGAAAAATTACCAAACTGGATCGGCTGGGACTCGAACCCGGATCTCTTGGTTACCAGCCAAGCGCCTTACCAACTAGGCCACCGATCACTTGTTCGAGTGCCACTCCAATTCAGTAATCAATCAAACACAACCTCTCTCCAATGCGAGACACAGTTTTATACTTTTAATTTCAAATGTTATCGAGTGCCTGTGAAACATTATTAGTGTATGGCGGATTTTTATCCGTATTTTCAAACATACACCAATACTCACATGTCCACTCAATGTTCAGCTTTGGCTGATACTTGAACACTCGATGTACTTTGGCAAATGGCCAATTCATTATGTTAATTAAAATTGACATAGTGTTTGAAAAATTACCAAACTGGATCGGCTGGGACTCGAACCCAGATCTCTTGGTTACCAGCCAAGCGCCTTACCAACTAGGCCACCGATCACTTGTTCGAGTGCCACTCCAATTCAGTAATCAATCAAACACAACCTCTCTCCAATGCGAGACGCAGTTTTATACTTTTAATTTCAAATGTTATCGAGTACCTGTGTCTACTAGTCTATTAGTAATTAAATTTTCGTTATTATTAAGACCTACTACCCACGACTTTCCTTGTGATATTTCTTTTATAATTTGTTTCAGTTAACCTGTATTTACTAAGATCTTATGTTGTTTTTTTTTAATTTCAAATATTATCGAGTGCTTGTGAGACACTACTACGTATGACAAACTTTTGTTTGAATTTTAACACACGCAGTATTGATATGTTCACTAATCGTTCAGCTAAACTGAAACTTTAAGCACTCGATTTCTTTGATATAGTATGACCAAAAACCACATGTAAATTAAAAATCACAAAGTGATTGAAAAAATTATTCGGATCGGCCGGGAAATGCAAACAAAAGTTTGTCATACGTAGTAGTGTCTCACAAGCACTCGATCATATTTGAAATTAAAATTGTAACTGTTTCTCGAATCAGAGAGAGTACTAATACACATAGGTGATTGAATGGGTGTTCGGCTCGGCCGCTTGCCGAGCATGGGATCGTTGGTGTAGAGGTTATCACGCCTGGATAGTTACCAGGAGATCGTGGGTTCGATTCCCGGCCGATCCGGATAATTTTTTCAATCACTTTGTGATTTTTAATTTACATGTGGTTTTTGGTCATACTATACCAAAGAAATCGAGTGCTTAAAGTTTCAGTTTAGCTGAACGATTAGTGAACATATCAATACTGCGTGTGTTGAAATGCAAACAAAAGTTTGTCATACGTAGTAGTGTCTCATAAGCACTCGATAATATTTGAAATTAAAATTGCAACTGTTTCTCGAATCAGAGAGAGTACTAATACACATAGGTGATTGAGTGGGTGTCCGGCTCGGTCGCTTGCCGAGCATGGGATCGTTGGTGTAGAGGTTAACACGCCTGGCTAGTTACCAGGAGATCCTAGGTTCGATTCCCGGCCGATCCGGATAATTTTTTCAATCACTTTGTGATGTTTAATTTAAGATCTTACGTATTAAATTTATATTATAATTTCTAATGTCAGATTTAATCATTTTATTCATTAATTTGTTCATTTCCGTAAATTCAATTTTTTGCTGCAAATATTTATTTTTAATTATTTTAAGGCAATCCCGTTTTTCTAACAAGGACTTTGTTTTCTTGCTAATTTTTGTCCTGTTTTCCTTCTGTTCCGTGCCAATATTTAATATTTTTAACTCGTTTGTAGTGCTAACTATATTATTTTGAATTTCATTATAAATTAATTCTGGGTCTTTTAAATGGGTTATATTTGAATCATTTATTTTTGTTTGGAGCTTTTCGCGAAAAATATTTACAGCTTGTTCATTTTGGAAATACATTTTTGGTTATGTGACAATATGCTAATGTCTGTCGGTCCAGAACGAAATCGGTTGATTAAGCGTGAGAATGTAGCCGGTGCGTTGACCAACCCGAAAGGCATGACTCGAAAACGATACATATCGATGGGCGTTTTATCACGATCCTTTTCACAGGTATCTGCCAGTAGCCTGCTTTGAGGTCTAAGGTCGTCATAAACTTCGTTTGTTTAGCGGTATGTAAGATATCATCGATAACCGGCAACGGATATTTATCACGTACGGTAACGAAATTTAATTTCCTGGAGTCTATGCATACGCGAAATTGATCATCCTTCTTTGGTACTAAAACGATTGGGACGGCCCATGGTCACTCGCCGTCTTCGATAATTCCATCTTTTAACATCTTTTCCAATTCATTTTTCAGAAATTCTTTCTTGGCGGGGATTAATCGGTATTGCGGACTTGCTATTGGGGGGTGGTCACCCGTAACTATGCAGTGTTCCGCATAAGTTGTTGGTTCACCTTCTGTAGCAAAAAAATACACGTGTTCCTGTAATAGCGTATTCATTTGTTCGGAGATAATTCGACACCTTCGTCGTTACGTATATATATATATATATATATATATATATATATATATATATATATATATATATATATATATATATATATATATATATATATATATATATATATATATATGTTGCACGCAGTTGTTGTATTCTTATTACTTCTTGAGCTTTCAGTATATGAAAACCATTCGTTTCGAGCGTCAGCGAAAGCCCACGCACACTGTTCAGGATTAAGAATAATTCCAGCATCTTCTAAGAAGTTGATTCCCAATAATGTATTGATTTCTTTTAGGTGTGGAACTACAATAAATTCGGTGCTTACTGTGCGTTCCATAATTTTGACTTGTACATTCTCTCTGAGAATGTTTTCAGATTTTCTAATCCCGTCAGCATAAGCTAGTTCAACTTGATCCTTTTTAAATTCACATTGATTATAAAGTAGGATTTCGTACAACTGATGACTTGCTACATTTATTTGTGCACCAGAATCAGCGCAGACAAAGCATTTCTTGCCGTAAATTTCGATTGGTACAAATGGCCTCTGTCGTGTATCCCCTAAACTTGTAAGTTTTAGAATATTTAAACCACATAATTCTGATGTAGGGGTACCTTCTTGGTTTACATTATTACGAGTAGGATTGAAATTTACATATTTTGAGCGAATTACGCCCACTGTGCCACAGGCATAACAGGTGATGAGAGTCGAAGTCTGAGCCGTATTACTTGCGGTCGAAAGTATGTTATGCATCGTATTGTTAGAATTTAAAGGCACATTACCATTGTATTTTTCTTTCCTCCTTACACGCTTTTTGCACTCATGATAGGTATGATCAAAATTTTTACAAAAACTACATTTTTTCCCATCACGAAGTTTTGAAGAATTTTGATGTAAACTGGGTTCTGGAACGTCTGTATTTTTAAACGATTTTTGGGATACGATGATATCTTGTCGATTGAACGTGCTAATTTTATTAATTCTTTGAATGTCGAAAATTTTTCCCTTGGCAGTTTTTCTCGTATCTTAAAATTAAGTAAACCGTAACACATATCTAATTGAACCGCTTCCTCCAAAGTATAAGGGAGATCGGCTGTTTGTGCTCTAAACAAACAAACAAATATTTTTGTTTTTACTCTGTAGGTCGAGGGTTATCGAATATATCTTTAGAGACCCTAAATGCAGGTTTCTTCCTTCCAAATGCATCACGTAGTGTTATAATAGCATCTTGCCATGTCAATACGTTTGCACTAACACCTTTCCACCAGGTAGCTGCTAGTCCAGTAAGCAGTAGTGGCAACCCTTTTAATGCTATATCATCCGAAATACCGGTACAGTCTTTATACGTTTCAGCCGCACTAAGGAAAACATTTACATCTGTACTACCGTCAAAACGCATTGTACAACTGGCAAAATTATTTGTTGCACTAGAACCAGTAGTTTGTTTTATTGCTTGCAGTAACGTCATCAATTGATCATTCGTCAATGTAACCGGCGATGGCACGGAAATGTCGACATTCTCATCACTCACGTTCTGACTTGCTACTGGGTTTCTCTTTGGTCCCATATTTCCGCATTTTTATCACTTGATGAGATAAAATATAAATTGTAACGATGCTGTACTATTACCAAAAATGTTCAGTATAAATTTTGCTTGTATGACAGTTCGTTTCTTTTATTTTTCACTGAAAATATAATAACATTATATTTGACGTTTACACACTGTTGTAGATATCACAGATTACGTCGATATTATTATGCAGCGAAATAATATGTCGAACGACCATCTAATAGCACATAATGTATGTGGTCCAATGTGAGTTGCACTTACAACCAAGTGAAATAACGCATACTAAGCATCAAACGTTTTTTACGTAGATGTGACTTCAATTTAGTATCGTTGCACTAAGTACAAGTGAGGAAAACTACACATCAGGTCCATTACATAGCACAAAAGTCCAAATGGGAAGGAAACACAATACTGTTGTACTACGTTGAGTAAAAATAACAATGTTGTACCCCGTTGAGTAAAAAATCACAATATTGTTGCACTACGCTGAGTAAAAATCACAATATTGTTGTATTACGTGGAGTAAAAATCACAATACTGTTGTACTCCGTTGAGTAAAAATCACAATATTGTCCAACATCCCATTGTCTTCCAAGTTCATAACAAACACTCCCTTTAAGAGGGGAGTTCAAATAAAAAAGCAACTTTTTTATTTATGATTATTTTGCTTGTTGAAATTTTTTTTCAAATTAGGGAGGGTTTTAAATAGAAAATTTTGTTTTTGAAACGTTCATTACTCTTCTCTGTGGGGGGAGGGGACCCTTTTTCACAAGTTTTTAAGCGTTTACAAGGAACGCCATATCTCAAAAAGTAATGAATATTTTTTAAATATTTTTTTCATTATTTTATTCCTAAAGCACCTGTCCATAAAGCTGAGTATGGGTTTCAGGTAATTCTAAAAATTAACTATAAACTGTAATCCCAAACTTTTAAAAATTATAAAACCCAATTTTTTATTTTAAAAAAAATGTTTAAAAATAATTACAATTGTCCAAATGGAAAAATCATACTAAATTACAACATACAAACATACAAAATTAAAAAAAAAATTAAGTCTCTATCTTTTCTAGAACTTGAAATATGATTTCCTTGTCGGGAAAAACACAACTTTCGGGAAACGGTAAAAAACAAAAATAATAACAAAAGAAGCGGTTTACTCTCTGTTTATTATAATATAAGGAAGGTTTAGGTGATTTTTAGATAATAATTATAAGGAATATTTTGGAATAAATGATCACCAAGTTACATCAAAAAGTTTAGCCAATAAAAAACAAAGAAAACTTTTTGATGTAACTTGGTGATCATTTATTCCAAAATATTCCTTATAATTACTCTCTGTTTATTAAAACTATCCAGCGCCCATACATTGTCCCCTCTTGTTCCTTTTTCGTGCATACTATAACTCATGTACACACCAAAACTAAATATTACCGATCAAATCGCGAGGGGGGGGGGCGAGCGTTGCCTGCAAAGAAGCAGCAATATGGCTGTGGAGCGGCTTACAAATAAATATTTTTTTACTTGAAAAAAATTTTTTTTGGCCATGTTTTATATATCATCGTATTTGTAAAGAACCACAGAACAAAATAAAAACAAAAAACGAGAGTCGAAAAAAATTAGTTTATTAGCCGTTTCTGGCGTGAACTCCTCCCTTAAGCTTCACGTTGGGCAGCCAATGTAACACGCGGGTACTTTATTAGCAAAAATAAATGTTTGTTATTTGTTACAATTTATTACAATTTATAGTTGAAAATATAGGAGCGGAAAATTAGTACAAAAAAATACATACGCACTTCTTAAAAAAAATTCTAAATTACTATTGTTTTTTCCTTGTTTGACAAAAAACTAACTACTAATGTTTTGATAACTTGTGTTTTGTGTCAGCCTGGAATAATCCAACCACAAGCCTCATTTGTCCAACCACAGTGCTCGTTACAAACGATAATACGTAGTATACCGATGTGAAATATGTAGAGACGCGTATACTTTAAAAATAATTCATCACATACCAAACATGGCTACCTTACACGTTTGAGAAAACATGGAAAGAAGTCATTTGGGCGATCAGGTATGAATTACCTGACAGGTATTATTTTAATTATGTCTTTTATAATGGTACTATAAATTTATCTTTAAATTAATACAAATTTTATAATGGTCTTATCTTTAATATATGATCACTGTTAATATAATTGAAAATTATTTTCAAAGTAAATTTCGTGTCTTTCAAAGTATTCTTAAAAAAAAAAAAAAAAAAGAAAAAAAACAATATTTTCGAAACAATGGGCAATTCTGTGCAGATTATCACAATTGTCCCAGAGCGACACGGCTCTTTAAATTAGTTATTTTTAATTAAAATTATTAAATAGGGTAAATGGTATAGTTATTGGCCAGTTAAGAAAAATTTTCAAAACAAAGTACAGAAAAAGTACGTGTTTTAGTTTTATTTTTAACGAAAAAATTCATAAATAAAGTAAGACCTGCCTATTTTAATGTACAATATAAAACTTTCATATTACATACTGGTAAGTCTCTGAAAAAAAAAATATTCAAGTTGTGCGTGTAGAAAAATATAGTTATTGTACAAAATTTAATTTATTAATTTCTGGCGTATTTCCACAATCGACAAGTTCTGTAGATACTAGAAGGTTCTGTTTAACTAAAAAATCAGGAAGTTTGCTTTACTAGTCTATAAGCCTTATAATCTTCACAAGAGAGTGTCTTGTCCAATAACTGTCAACGTCCAATAACTATAACGTTTACCCTACTTTTCATAAATTATTACATTAAAAAATTACTTAGATATTTCAAATTGTATTCTAAATTTTATCCATGTTTTCATGTTACGTCATCTTATCTCATTTTCATAAGATTGCGTAACATAAATTTAGTTAAGGGGCGTTGTCCCATTTTATTACATGTTAGTATTTTATGAAATTAGTTATTAACAAATACTTATATTTAAATTAAATAAATTATAAATGAGCTATTAAAATATTTGCCATAAAATATATTTATTGTTTTATACTTGTTAAGTCGCTTATGTGTGATCACATGTGCAAACTTTCATTTTAACTTGAAAACTTATTAAGGTTCAATAGTTTTAAATAAATAATATTTATTAAAGATTTCAATTTAATTTTTATTTCTTCATTTCCCTACATACACAGAGGTACACGCCGGAAATAATTAATGATCACCAGTTTGAATTCTTAATCAGTAGTAATATTACAATCTTTTACAACCTTTCCGGACAATTAAAAAAGAAATTTTCACGGGCCCAGCACATCCGTTATCCACCTATACCTTTCTTTTCCCTAACCCTCTCTTTTTTTTTCTTTACAGTTGTTATAGGTACAGCTTCAACTTCGCTTCACAATTGTTTTAATTCGTTTGAAGATAAGTCGGTATTATTGTTTCCCGTATTTTTGGATGTTGAATGTTTCAACGGTGTAAACTTTGGACACATAGGTTTTGAAGGTGAGTTTTGAGAATTGGCTTCTCTAACGGGAGATGAAGACGGTTGACGTTTCAGCTCCTTGGGCTTTTCAGATGGTCGACGATGATCTTTCTTCGCTATCAATTCGTCATATCTCATGACCGCAAAATTATCATTATTTTGTTCTTGAATATGTTGTTCACGTAGTTCTCTCCTAATTTGTAAAAAATTTGTGGAAAATCTTCCGTGATGTAGATATCTTAATCGGAAATTTTATTCTTGTTTCGCAGAATAGAAAGTTTCTCACACCATGCTAGAAGTCCAACCATAATTGGCCTGATTTTCTCTCCGCTTTTCATGCCTAATCTTCTACCGAAATCCACGTCATTTTCATTGATGTCGACGATGTTACTTAATATACTAAGCACCAATTGTTCCAATTTAAAATAATTCTTTTCCGATCCAGTTACTCCATGCAAGATTATATTCCGCTATTTTATTTCCCGCTCAAAATTATCTATGCGTCGTTCCAAATCCATTTGTCTATTTTCTACTTCTGTGCGACACCCTTGTAAATTCTCGAACTGTTTATTAAAATTATCGATTATAGTATCAGTGATTATTTTTGCTTTAATATCTAGATCCTTTTCAAGTTTTAGTTCATCGAAGCTCTTGGTTATACCTTCAACATTCATTTTGTTTTAACTGTTTTTGTACTGTGTTTTATTGTTTTATAATTTTACTTCTTTATTTAAGTATATTATATTAAATAAATAAATAAATAAATATTTTACAATTCGTAATTAATTCACAAATTGGCAGTAGAATGAAAATAACAGTTCAGTAAAAACACATATTTGTTATATATGCATACGTATGAATTTGATTATATCACAATGACTGGAATTAAATTACTTATTGACAGAAATAATAAATATATGGATTAAATTTGTTAAATTGGGTATTTGACAATTTTTTAAAAAATATTTTAAATTATTCGTATACCTCTAATATGATGTTAGAAATACTCTTTTTTTAAATATATCGATAATAGGCGAAAAAAATGTCTTTTTGTATGTGTTAAAAATTTCCCGCTAAAACAGTATCATTTCTTTACATGGCAAAAAATGACGTCACCGCTCAGCGTTGTCAAACGGCCCATATCAAAGTAAGCATTGTTTGTAAGTATTTTGTTGTCATTTTTTACAATTTTATTTTTGAAATGAATACGACAGATAAGAATCAAAATTCGAAAAGTTTAAATCACATGGCAATTGCCTCAAATTTCATTGCTAAAACTAAAAACAAAAAATTTTAATCACTTTCCCAAGTGCAATTTTTTTTTTCAGTAAGTACAGTACCTATAGTGTATAAAATTTGAAAATCTCGGAACACAGGGACAGTGAATCGATTTTTGATGGGGCCTTTTCGATTGTATTGTTGTTAAGCTATATTCAAATGTTTATACCTTTAACAATTTCGATCATTGCAGGTTTAATTACTATATTAATTTTAAGAAGGTCAATGATAACGAGTACAGATTTCTTAGAAATATCTCATCTTCTATTGGCCGGAGACCAATTATAGTTATTATGAGTTATAGACTAGAGTATACTCTACAAAAAAGATTCTAACCATTTTCTATGTAGGAGTTACCCATTTCGAAATATTATCGTTTAAAAAAAAATGATATTTTCAAGAATTTTACGGGTGTGAGGGTAATAAAATGATATTTGGACAACAAAACTGTTAACACATATCGCCTTACTGCACAATAGATGGTATTCTTATCTAAACAAAAATATTTCATACAATTTGGTTCATAATTACCAGAAAACTATATATAAACTTTCGGTCGAATTTCTATGAGATGTTACATGTTTAACTGGCCATAAAATGGTATGGTATCCAAAAATAAAAGCCAAGGCCTTTTCCCGAATTTTTCACCTAACCATAAATATTTCATACAGATAATTATTTTTATTACTACAAAAAAAAGTAATTTGACTCATGATTATCAAAAAAACTATACATAAACTTTCGCTCAAAGTGCTGTGAGTTGTTACTTGTTTAATAGGCCATAAAACTGTATACCAGCCAAAAATAAAAACTGAGCCCTTTTTCCGAAATTTAATGTTTTACTCCTTTTTCCTTTTTCTGATTTCTGCGTTTCGTTTTCTGTTATTACAGAATTCTATGGACAAACACCTTTGCAGCTTCAGTCGCATAAAATTATCTGAATTATGGATCGAATTATTTTTAGATATCCTGAAATTCTATACAAAACCAGTTATTTATAGTGTTTTCTTTCGTTCGCGAAACGATTCTAAAGTAACAATTTATATTTCAATTTCCACACACTCGATTTTCTGTGTAGATACCGGTAACAACAGTTTTAGGAGTACTTTCATTTTAAGCCCTTCTTGTAGCACCTAGGCCCTGGGAAAAAATGTTACTCTCACTTTTATCTTTTGCTAGGAGCTCAATAGTATTTGAGCAAAATTTTGTCAAAATCCATTAAGCTTTTTAATTTGGTCCCTATTTGATGACACTGATGGATGATTTTGACGTCACATTGATAGTTTTGGAGCACTTCAAATTCAGACCCGTTTTGAGGTCCCGGGACTCTACAAAACAATTTTACACTCACGCTAATTTGTTTCAGTTCCAGTATATTTCAGCCATATCTGGTGAAGAACCATCTAGTAAGTAATTTATTTTTGGCCCTTTCTGGGACCTCTTATTCATTTCTCCTAGATCTCAGCAAAATTTGGACAAAACCCATCCAATCGGTTACTTGGGGCCCTATTTGGGGTTTTTCGAACCCTAGAGGTCAATTTTGGGGAGTCATTCAAACATGTTCATTATTTCTAGAATCACAATATTATTTAAGCAAATTTTGGCGAAGAACAGTTAAGTTGTGTATTTCAGGTTCTTTTGGACCTTAAGACCCTAGGCATAAAGAGCATTACCGCATAAGAGTATATGAAAAGTGCCTAATCTTCATATATGACCCATTTTGATAAAAAATGACTAGACTAGAAACGGTAATATACCAAAAATCAGGTCGATTGACCGCACTGGTGGTAACATACCAGGAGGAAAAGTTTTTTCGACTTTCCTTGTTTTTACACACAGGAATGGGGGGATTGTTGTCCGGCTGGAGTATATGGAAGTATATCATACACTTGTAAAATATATGCTTCTTTTGAGATTTTTCCTTCATTTTAAACTTAAGAAATATGACTCTGAAATTTTAGAATTGGAAATACAGGGTCTTACAGTTGGAGAAACATTTTGAGACAATTTTTTTGAAAAGCTCATAGTTTTTTACCCCCTTTTAAATAACTACCTTAAAAAACAAAATTTCCAGGCTATATGAAAAAAAATCATGAATGGCGAATTTTGTCACTTCTAAAGATCAAACGAGTTATTTATTGCAGACAGATAAGGTACATTGTACATAGATAACTGAGAGTAAGGGTGTTGTGGATGATGGCTATTGCTTTAAACCAAATGTCCGCTACAAAAAAAAGCTTGAGTAGATTAATTCATTCATAGTTATTTCCACTAATGTAAGATACTTTGAATTATTTTACAATATTATGTGCAGATTCACTCCCAATAAAACATATAATAAACCTATATCGTCTTCTAGTTCTTTTTTTATTAAAAGCTATTTTTCATATATTATACCAATGTAGAGACTGTGAAGTGTGGTTTCCTAAGACAACAACTCAATAATCGTACGTAATAAAGAGTCAAGCAAAAATCAATTTCTTACGTATTCAAAAGCACTTTATCGTGCATACTAATAAATCAATTTATTATGTATTCAGAAGCACTTCCATTCCTGCTAAGAATTTTAATGACAAAACTAATAAATAGAAAATCTTTTGATGTTAACCGGGTACCAGCAATGTTGTGAGACCCGAAACAGAAAAAACACTTTGGGATTCTTAGTAGACATTTATAGTTTTTAAGTCATTCTCGTTATGAGAATATTCTCGTCTCTATCATTTTATTGTTCAAAGATTCTTACAGGTTGAAAGATATGAAAATTTTAAGAAATTTATGGATCAATTTGAGTTCCGCTCGCGTGGCTTTTATATCAAAGATTAAGTTTCTTTGTCAACTTCCCTAGAAAAAAGGGAATTTGATACGATTTTCGCACTTATGCCAACTGAATGTTAGAAAGTTATCATCATGAAACGCTTATTAAAAGAACTGGCATAAGTCTCCGGCATGGCTAAATGTGGTTAAGCAATGAAATGTTTGCAAAATTTTCCATCGCGTAACCACACTTAGCCATGCCCCGACTTATGTCAGTTCTTTTAATAAGCGTTTCATAATGATAACTTCCTAACGTTCGATTGGCGTTAAGTGCGAAAATTGTATCAAATTCACTTTTTTCTATGCAAGTTTACAAAGAAACTTAATTTTCGATATACAAGCCATGCGAGCGAAACTCAAATTTATCCTTAAATTTCTTAAAATTTTCGTATTTTTCATTACGCCCCGCAGCGCCCGCTCTAGCGTTTACGCCGCCCCGGGCAAATGGAAATAATTCTGCCCCTGAGAAAATAGTGTAACCTGTTTTTTTTTTTTTTTTTAGTCGCTACTTATGAAAATCGCGCCCTCTTTTCATTTTTTACACCGACGACCTTGTTTTTGTCGTCAGCTATAAAATGCCGTCCCTTTTTACACAATTACCGCCCTTTAAATTTCCCGCCCCGGACAAATCTTTGTTTTTATTCGTCACTTTTAAAATTGCCGCCCTCTTTTACAAAAATTTACAAAATTCCCACCCTTAAAATTTGTCGCCCCGGGCAAATGCCCGGGTTGCCCCCCCCCTTAAGCCGGCCCTGCTCCCCGAGGCACTAGTGCGAAAATCGCGGAAGGTTCTCTGTTATCATCTCCCGGTCTATTTCTTGCACAGTAGATAGGTAATTTCATAGTAGTCGTAGGTAAAAATATTATTTGTGGTATCTATAGAAATACTCATTAATACTTACAAAAATTCCAAGATTACTTTTCTCCAAATGCTTAGCAATAAATTAATTTGCATGATTTTTTTATAAATTTTTCCACAGATATCTGTATACAGTAATAAAAAATTGATATTTTGCGGTTTTTCGTAAATTTCTACGATTAGATTAAAAATTTTGCGATAAAAACTGGTGGTCTTTACACCTCTTAAGGTTAATTATAAAAAAAATTCGTTTATAGCATTTTCGACGTGAAATTTCACGCTCTTTCAGAATCCGAAATGAAAAGTAGGTCGTTCCATTTGAAAAATACGACTTGACCTCAAAATGACCTTGAAAATCAAATTCAGGGTCAAATTTAAGGTCACCATTTAATGTCCCCCTTCGTACCTAACAACTTTTGTAAAGGTCATTTTTCGATAGGTGGCGCCTCTGGCGAGATATTTAGATGCAAAAATTAAAATGGCCCACCCTGTATATTAGTGATGTCGGGCAAAGAAGCAGTTAATCGATTAATTGACTAAAATTGTTTTTCAGATAAAATTAGTCATTAGTCGAAAATATCGAGCACAGACTAGTCGACTAATCGACTAAATTCTTAGTCGAATTCATGGTAACTTAACCTATGTAACTCTTTCAAAAACGAGGTTTTCTTTTGAATTTAATTATGGACTTTTAATATTTTTCTTTTAAGAAAAAGAAAGATATGAAATATCACAATATATTAATCACATAAAAGTGAAAAATCATACAAATAGATATTCTTTTAGTTTTCATTTTTTTGAAGTCCAATAAATAGTACAGAAAATTGTTAAATTAGTCGTCTTTAGTCATTTAAAAAAAATTAATTATTTTAATCATTTAATCGAAGGTAAAATAGTCGACTAAAATATGACTAAATGTAAACAAAATTAATCAATTAATTATCCGACATCACTACTGTATATATATTGTAACATTTTACAAAATTATGTATGCACGCTCAAGATTAAGATTGCCGCTCTCACGAGTCAACACTCTGAATCGAGCGGCAATGTCGCACTTCGCGCTCTTAATACACAGATAACTCTTATTATATCGTTGACAAATAAAAAATTATTATAATTATGTTGAAGCACGCTTTAGTTATTATTATCTGTCATCTGAAATTAATAAAATGCTGGGTTATTTTTAGAAGATTTCTCAACAAAAATTATCGGTATTAAAGGAAGAGAGGAGAAAAAGCTCTCTGGAATAAATATTGATAATAGTTCAAATTGTGTAATTAATATGTAGAAATTATGTAAAAATTTATAAATATGGTATAAATATTAAGTTAGTGTATTTTTTGTTATTCTAAAATTAAAATTTATCTAGTAGGCTATTCTTTATGGCACTAGTGCTTTATAATTTCAATTATGCAACAAGTGCGATAAAATACTACTTTTCATATTACATTTGAACAGTGTAATAAAATAGGTTTCTATGACTCAGTCGTATATAAATTCATTTTTAGGCAACTGAGGAGTGAATCAGAAAAAGTAAATTGTAACTTAATAGATTAGTAAGAAAATAGTTACTTTATGGTATGCCATATTAGCAAACAATAAACTAAACTAATATTTTGTGAAGTAAAATATTTGTTTATAAATTGTGACTATTTGTATGAAACTGTAACTGTATATTTTTCAGTCTTTCACATATGGGAATAATTTTTTTAATTTAATATTAAATACACATAAGAAAATATTTATAATGGGTATATTCATAAATAAATATGTTTGGATTGCAGCCAACTTAATCTAATTATCAGATTGCATGAGTTGTCGAGCACAGATTTGAGTGCGTGCTCGTTCTATTATAGTTTCAATATTAAAATTTTATAATGATCTAGTTTATATTTATGCGCAAACTTACGTTTTATTTTAATTAAGTTCAACAGCTAGCTTACTACTTTACACATATAAAATTACTTGGTTTGTTATGCACACCACCGAGACAGATACGTAGGTACGTATGTTGATAATATAATGGGTGTACATAGGATCTGCCAACAAATAAATAAATTTATAAATTAAATATACATAGATAAATACGTATGTATGTGTAATTATATACGTATGTATTGAAAGCCAAGCGTGTATTTACTTAGACAGTATGTTTTCGGAGAGTGTCGACTTTAGAGGAGTGGAATTGCCTTTAAACTAAATTAGCAATTTGTTATTATTTGAAAAAATAGATTGAGTTTTCATAAAGGAAATGATATCGTCGGGAAACCATAAGAAGAGATGCACCACTTGTCGTAATGGCTAAACGGAACGGTCGGCAACACTGATTTTCAGTTATAAATATCATGTGTATAGTCTATAGTTATCGCCTTAAAATAGATATCTTATTAATCGGGTTCTATTTACATAAATTATATAAATGTTTAATTTCATACTTTTTGTAAAAACGTTTTTGTACGATGGCTACCTACATTTTTTAGTGAATTTCCATTTTGATTTTGAAAGTTTTTTCACTGTCAAAGAGATAAACTATTTTAGATTAATACAGGTTGTTGTATAACATCCGCCAGTATCCAATCTTTGGAAAACTATGTTATGCAGATGCTGCGACAGGAGTATTTAATTTTCTATTTCAGGTATATAGATAGTTATCAATATTGAGTATCAATGTTAGGCTTAGTAGAAAACACTAAATGCTTTTTCTTCTTTTTCTTTTCAAATTTTTATATAGTAATGTAGGCAACATTATTTCTACTAAACCAATAGTTAGTTATTTAAACCAAATATTTAAGTCAAATTCCCAATTTAAATTTTATATTTTTAACGAAATAAAAAAATACTTGACAAATTTCGTAAAAAATGCATAAAATTAAAATCAGTATGATAAATAATCATCACTTCTTATATTTGAATACAGAATCTAATTTTAGTTTCGTTTAAAAGAAACAATTTAAAATATAAAAAAATTGGTGAGTACTTTAAAATTTAAACAATAATTTTCATATATTTCACTAGATTTCAGTTTTCCAGTCTTAATTACTCAACAAAAAATAATATGATATTCTACTTTTCAAAAACATTTAAACTATTGCATTTCTGAATTTCTTAATAAATATTGTTACATTTTTCAATAGATATTCTTCCTTTGTTGTATAATTTTTGGTTTTAATTCCATAATATAAAGATTTTCATTCTAATAGAAATACAAAAAATAAATTTTATACTCGAAATAGGTATTGATAAGTTTTAGTAAAGTTAAATTAAAGCGTAATTCGGTTTTTATATCCAATACCGTTTTCAATCTAAAAAATAGAATAACTGACCCCGAGCTGGTTTAGTCGTTAAGCAGCTCCGCTCTTGTCTGGTAGATCATGATTTCGGAACCGGCCGGGGGAGATACATTATCATCAAAATCACCACACCGCATTTTAATTATCAATAATCATACCTACAGCAAAAACGAATAGTACCATTACTCCAAAAACGATGCATATCACTTAAGTTGTGATACATCTAAACAATAAAAAAAAAATAGAATAATATGTTAATATTAAGGTTCATAACAATTGTAAAGAAATAGTATATTGTGCAATAAGTGCGGGAATAGCGAATGAGCGCACTCAAGCGAATGAGCGCACTCGCTACGTTCGTGCGATCAACTTCGCTGTCGTGGGCAATCGACAATCCCGCACGAGTCTTTATTAAGAATTTCACCTATTTTTTTCTATTATTATCACTATTTTTAACATTTTTATTACTTTTTAAAATAATATTTTGGAGTGTTCGTCTTTTTTTTCTGAATTAAATATTGTTTAAATTACTTTGCTGGTGGTTTCTATAGGAATAATTATGAAATATTCATTAAATGAAAAATCAGGAGGCGGCTTTGTGTGTTTTGATTAAATTTTGCATGTTTTATAGTCAATTTGCGCGCGGGAAGTTTACTTTCCGCAAACAGCTATTTTGCTTACAGAGATGTGTGTGTTAGTACTTCTCCCGCATGAGTAATAAAAATTGTATTTTCATTACTTTATCTTTGTAGCCACTGATGATATGAAATATATCGAAAAATTTTTGGAAATCAAATATAGAAAAGCTTTGCAAGAAAGATGTATGAATTTAATTTTAATTCCTTTATCCTCCTTCCATACTTTGGGAATTTGGTATAAATAACTATTGGTTTATATATTGAATTATCTTCCAAAAAAATTGTTTATAATTATGAATATGAATAACCTAGAAAATTTCAAATCAAAATATAACATATATATACATATATATATATATATATATATATATATATATATATATATATATATATATATATATATATATATATATATATATAACTGAAAATATGATAAACGGATGCGGTATTTATAACATAGACTAAAATAAAAGTTAGAAATAGAAGAGGAGTTGCGAAATATTTTTCTATTTTAGGGGGGTCGCGAACTATTTTTCCTTACTAGGGGGGGCGCACCATGAAAAAGGTTGAAAAACACTGTCATAATACCTTTGTTAGCCAATTCTCTTAGAATCGTAACTGTGACAAGATCATAGCCAGGAGCTTTCTTTATATTTAGTTCATTCCAGATCAATCTTTTAATTTCCTTTGGCAAAAAAGGTTCAACTGGGACAGTTGGCTCTGAAGATGCTTCTAAAAGTTGAGTTGCTTCGATATTTAAGTTGTCTCCGTGATTGGGTTGAAAAATTTCAAATAATATTTCAACAAAAAGTTCTGCCTTTTCTCATGCACTTTTTGCCCAGCTTCCATTATTTCCACGAAGTGGTAGTATTGGCTGTTGTGGCTGTTTAATGTGCTTGGTAGCTTTCCAAAGGGAGTAGTCAGATGCTTCAGTTGGACAAAGATTTTCGAGATAATTTTCAATAACATCCTGTTTTAATTTGTTCAGTAATCGCTTTAACTTTTGGGATATTCTGTTAAAACGATTTTTGTCTCCCGGAAACCTGGTTTGTTGCAAAATTCTTCTTAGCCTCCGTTTTTCTAAAATCAAGTCTTTAACTGTATCTGGTGAGGTAACTTTGGCACCTGAATTATTAACAATGTCTGGAGTGGATTCAAAAGCAGCAGATTGAATGATTCTAGTAAAATTTACCACTGCTTGATCTAACTCTAATTCTGATTTTAAGGATGTTCTTAAGGTAATTTTGTTGTCAATATAGTTTCGAAAGTAATCCCAATCTGTATGTTTATTGAACAGGGCAGGTATTTTATCTTTATGGATTAACTTAATGCTAACTGTAAGCAGAATAGGTGAATGACCGATGATTATTTAGGTCAGACGGCCAATAAGTTGGTTCACCCGTAGATAAATGATTCAGATTGTTTTCATCGATAACTTTTAGAAGATTTCTACCTTTAAGGTTGATAAGACTAGAACCCCAATGCGTGTGCTTAACATTGCAGTCACCGCCTGAAATAAATCGATTTCCAAGGATGTTGAAAAAATTTTGAAACAAATCCTGGTTGATTGCATATCTTGGAGGAAAATACACAGCGGAAAAAGTTATTGGTCCAATCCAATCTTCTATCACTACACTTGTTGCTTGAAGGTATTCTTCATTATATTTTTGTAGCTCGTGATGTTTTAAGCTGTTCTTAGTTATAATCGCTGTACTACCGTGACCTCTACCACTAGGATGTTTCGTATCATAAACAGTAACATATAGTTTCTTATTTTAAGATAACTTCTCTAAGTGAATCTCGTTTCAGATATTAGGGCTATATCAGAAGGAGAAGGGCTATAAACAGAAGGAAAATTCGGAGACGGAGGTCATTACCAACAATCGCTTTGAAATTCTTCAAAATGTTTCTCAAGAACCAGATATACCAACCGAAAGCTTGTCTAAAGATAAAAAAGAACCAGTGCAACCTATTTTCGTAACAAATGTTATTAATTTTAAATCATTTGAGCAGGAACAAAATTTGAATGGCTTCATTAATAAATGCTTGTTTAAAGTTATGAATAAGCAAAAAAAAATTATACCAGTAGATGTTTCTACATACCGCGCGTTGATCACATATTTTAAATAACGTAATGTAAATTATTACACTCATCGCTTAAGACAAGAACTACCTTTTCGAGTTGTTTTGAGGAATGTTCATCACTCCACCACACAAGAGGAAATAGCCGCTGATCTTGCCGAACTTGGATATGTTGTAGAAAACGTATCCAATATAAAACATGCTAAAACCAAAGAACCATTACTCTTTATTGTTCCATAACCATTGTTCTTTATTGATCTGAAGAATAATGAAAATAACAAATCAGTTTACCAGGTCACAAAAATGGGAAATAAAATTGTAAAATTTGAATCACCTAATAAAAAAAGGGAAATTCCGCAATGTAAAAGATACCAGAGATTTGGTCACACCCAAAACAACTGTGGACGTATTTATAGATGTGTAAAGTGTACTGGAAATCATCAGACAAGTGAGTGCGAGAAAAAAAGCAGAGATATCCCTGCTGTTTGTGTTAACTGTGGTGAAAATCATCCAGCAAATTATAAAGGTTGTATCGTTTACAAAAAACTTTTAGAAAAGCGTTACCCTCCATTGAGAAGAAAGCAGCCTACTGAATCCAACTTGATGCCACGAGTTCCATCTCCGAACTACGTGAGAGAAAACTTCACCAATGCACAAGCAGTTGGAGATTCGCCGTCCACTAACATTATTGAAGCCGCTACTGAACATAATACAAATCAAGATTTGATCGCTTTTATGAAGCAGTCATTTTCGGAGCTGAAAGAAATGTTTCGAGATCTTATGAAAAAAATAGCGTGATGGTTACCCTATTAACAGCGCTGGTTGCTAAGAAAACTCCGTGAGCAGCGGAGCCCCATCACGGAAATCGAATTCTTCCTTTCATCTTCGATATTGAGTGTCTACAAGCGAAATGTAATTGAAAGTCTACAAGCGATTTGTCATTTTGGTGGTTTCAAAACTGATGATGAGTGTCCGGTTGATCGGGGCTTTCAAAAAAGGTTTTAAGTTTTTAAGGGCTGAATCTCAGTGAATTTCAATTTTGTACCGATAGCAGTTAACAGGGAAAAAGCCAACACAATTCGTTAGAGGGCATTCCTACCCATGCTTATCTGCCAATTGCCTTTGTGTTTTATTTTTAAATATTAAAAAGGGAACTTAATAGTAAACTGGAAGGCCTTTATGAAGATATTTTTTCTTTCCAAAAAAATCCAAAATTTCTGTTTTATAAATAATAAAAATCCAAAATTCCTAATTTATAAATAATCAGTGACTTGAATAACATTTTTAAATTACTTAATATGTATGTATTTCATTTGTTATAAAAGTAAGTTCACTTTTTTTTAAATTTTTTAAAATTACTATTCGCTTAATTGTATTTAGAATAAAAATAATGCATTTAAAACACATTTAACAATAGTATTGAATTCCGATGTAAAAATGGGAGAAGTGGGGGGAAAAGTAATGTTGACTCGCTAAAAGGTACTAGCTGGATACTAACTGAATACACATACAAAATTTCAGCCCTCTAGGATTCTTTAGAGAGTCTCTAGACGTGTTAGAAAACAAGCAAAAAAAATTAAGGCAATATTGGCGTAATAATCGTGGGGGTAAGGGTTAAAAGTTGAAACCTCCAAAGAGCAGTGTCTGGCTATTAGCTTAACCTGTACACAAAATCTCAGCCCTCTAGGTTTATTTGAGGAGATTTTGACCCGAACGAAACTGTTAAAAAACAAGAAAAATCATGTTCTTTTTGGAATAAAAATAGTGGGGGTAAGGGTTAAAAGCCGAGACCAACAAAAGGCACTCCCTTGATACTAATTCAATCCGAATAAAAAATTTCAGCCCAGTAGGTTTATTTGGGTGACCTGTGCGAGTGGTACAAACTTCGAAAACGTCGAAAAAGCATGAAATTGTAGCTTAAAAATGAGGGGGTGGGGGTAAAATATTAAAACCTCCCAAAATCACAACCTAGGTACGAGCTTTATCAATACACCAAATTTCAACACTCTACGTTAATTCTGGGGGGCTGTGGGCGTGTTAGATCCAGCCAAAATCCTTTTTTCACCCTCTACTCCCTCCAAGTCATCCTAGGAAGCTGAATTTTGGATATGTTGTAGATAACTGACCGAAACATTATTTCCAACCGGTTTGAAAAAGTTTTATTGCTTTACCGCCCCCACCACCCCCTTAAAGGTTGGGTCAGATCCAAAATTTGTCCAAAATTTGATCCCACTTTGATAGTATTGTTGTGCATCGGAATGGGCCCCATTTACCAAATTTGAGCTCTTAACTCCCATAGGGGGGCTCTACACATATTAAAAGGTCTCTGGAAAAAATATATATATATATATATATATATATATATATATATATATATATATATATATATATATATATATATATATATATATAATATATATATATATATGTATATATATATATATATATATATATATATATATATATATATATATCAGACATTTTTTTCTACAGAATCGTGTTCTACGGGTCCGAAAACGGATATCGCCCCTACTCTCTACTCTCGCCTCTCGCCGTTCTTGTCGTATAGACTGTATAAGGCTAATTTTTTCAAGGAAAAATTCGACTAAAAATTGAGAACACAATGAAAGTTTTAATATGAAAATATACGAAATAAAATGTCCGAACTAAATCAACACAGAAAAAATTATGGACTCACCAACAATTCGCGTATATTTTCCATAATCTGCAGTGTCGTGTTAAACTCCGCAGCTGCCCTGTTTCGTTCAAACTAGGGGCGACTAGAATAGCATCTTGAGCTATGAGCATCGATTCTAACATTGACATTTGATTTCCCTTGTCACAAATATGAAGTATCTGAAAGTTGGCATCTAAATTAAAATCATGTTCAAAATTAATGATGTGTTTGGCTATAGAAGAGTTATTCCGTCTGTTGGCCGTTTTATTGCAGAAAAATGTTCGGTAAACCTCGTAATGAATTTTCTCCTGGTCTGGCCTACGTACGAGGCTGCGCAACGGTAAACGTATTGTTATGAGCCAACCTATATGATTTACTTATTTAATTTTATTAATATGCACATTGTACATTTTATAATTTTTCCGTTACTTAACATAATACATTTATTTTATCTAGTTTTATGATACTTAGTATCTTCTATCACCGTGGAATATGTTTGATCATCATTTTCTCTAGCGACAAACAAATCCTTGAATTGTTCTAGAAATAATTTTATATTTAGTTACGTCACAATTAGACTGACCAATCAGAATCTCCCAAAGCCGCATTTTAAGCGTCAGTATATAAGACAATTCCGGCACAAAAACGGGGACTTTTCCAGTGAAGGCTTTGTTTCAAAAATTACAAATCGACGTCTCTTCCACACAAGTTGAATTATATCATTCAACTGTAGTATGTAAAATTTAACTTTTTAAATTAAAATTAATTAAAATATAAAGTGGTGTATTATTCAGTAAAATACCAACCCAAACCCGCAACTCCTCCGAAGAGACACAACAGTATCAATAAATAATGGCTTTGTGGAATTTCGGGATGAGATCCTTAGATTTAACCAACATGGATGACAGTGTGTTGACTGATGAAAAACTCAGCTTAACATAATGATTAAGGACCATTTTATTAAAAATCACAAAGTGATTGAAAAAATTATCCGGATCGGCCGGGAATCGAACCCAGGATCTTCTGGTAACTAGCCAGACGTGTTAACCTCTACACCAACGATCCCATGCTCGGTAAGCGGCCGAGCCGGAACCCATTCAATCACTTATGTGTATTAGTACTCTCTCTGATTCGAGAAACAGTTACAATTTTAATTTCAAATATTATCGAGTGCTTGTGAGACACTACTACGTATGACAAACTTTTGTTTGCATTTCAACAAACAAAAGCAAACAATCCTGGGTTCGATTCCCGGCCGATCCGGATAATTTTTTCAATCACTTTGTGATTTTTAATTTACATGTGGTTTTTGGTCATACTATACCAAAGAGATCGAGTGCTTAAAGTTTCAGTTTAGCTGAACGATTAGTGTACATATCAATACTGCGTGTGTTGAAATGCAAACAAAAGTTTGTCATACGTAGTAGTGTCTCACAAGCACTCGATAATATTTGAAATTAAGACAATTTTATTGAAAAAACTAGCTTGTTCACTAATAAACGGGATTGAAGTATATTTGTTTGAGAAATTATTGTAAGAAGAGGTTAAATTTGGAAAAATAAGGGACTGTAATTTACGATTAACAAATTTAAGATAAATTTTGTATAGAAAATCCAATGCATAACCGTTGCAATTGCCAACATGAATGATGACAGACAATTCTCGACAGAAACTAGTCTTGTTTAAAGGGAAATAAAACAGCCTATGAAAAGCATGATTGTTTATGTTGTGATGGATGTGAATTGTTGTGGTGGATGTGAGCTTTTATGTAAAAAATAAAAATCCTAACTGGAAAAAGAAGTGTAATACGCTTTTCGATACTAGAGACTTTAAAGTATACTGAGTATGGAAAGCAAAAAGAGAAGGAGGCTCGACAAGTGTTTTGAGCCAATACAAATTTAGAAGTTGTTCAGGCTAGTCGAACAGTTTACGAAGAAAATCCTTGGTTAACTTTTTCGCCCGATGAGGTTATTTTTAATGGAAAATCGTACTTTTAGAAATAAAATATCTTTTTAAAGGCAAAACAATGAATATAGATTAGGTAGATGTTTATGTATATTATGGTCAAGTTTAATTAGAAATGGTACTTGTTAATTTAAAGTGTAACATATGTATGAATGCATAGTGTGCGTGGTTTATATTTTAAAAAAAAAAAGAATATCATTGTTATAAAACAGATTAGTCTGATGTTTTCTTGTAAAGAACTAACATGTAATTTTGATAATAAAATTAATTTAAAGAAAACTTAGAGAGACCATACAATTATTACATGGTGGCAGCGTTTAAAATAAGAAAATCTATTCGCTGAAAAAAAAAAAATAAATAAATGAAAAACACATATAATACTTACTGTTAGAGTTCGTAAAAAATTGTGTTTGAAAAAAATGGAATCAAAAATTCCTAGCGAAATGGTTTTTTCTGGGAACGTCGCCGAAAATTGGAAGTTGTGGAGGCAAAAGTTGCAAAATTTCCTTATAGCAACGGAAAAAAATAAGAAGGAAGAAGTTGTTCAAATTGCAATACTGTTAAATGCAATTGGTGACGAAGGTTTTGCAATTTATAATACTTTTGATCTTCCAACAACAGATTTAAAGCTAAGCATCGTACTTGATAAATTTGAAAGTTACTGTAATCCTCTGAAAAATCTTGGGTATGAACATTATACATTTTTTAAAAGATATCAACTTGAACATGAAACTTTTGATCAGTTTGTAACCGAACTTAAAAAATTAAGTTCAACATGCCAATTTGCTGAAAAAGATATTATGATTAGAGACAGAATTGTAATTGGAATAAAAAATTAAAAAATTCAAGAAAGACTTTTAAAAAGCCCTGATATAACTCTAGAGGAAACCATTAATATTGCTCGCTCCATTGAAAGTAGTGAATGTAAACAAAAAGAAATAGCAACCGAACAATCTTCTAATGTATATGCCATTAACAAGTGGAAAAATCCTAAAGCTAATAACTCAAAACAACAATCTGGTTATTTTAAGCAGAACAATTCTGAATATTCAAAAGTGAATAATGCATGTGAAAATTGTGGTAACTTCCATTATAAATTTAAGTGCCCTGCATTTAACAGAACTTGTACCAAATGTGGTAAAAAAGGACATTATAATAAATTATGTAAAACTCGCTTGGTTCATCAAATTACTAAAGTTTCTTACAATAATGATATTGAATCATCTATTTATGTAGATTCTGAAAGTGAACAAAACTTATTTGTAGAAAATATATATATAGAAATATATATAATTTATTGTATTTTAAGCCAAGTGGCTTATTACAATGGTTGACAAATTGTTACTATAAACAAATGTAATAATATATATAAAAAATATAAAAATAAATAAATAAATATTGTAAAATGCAGATAATACTAGGAAGCCTTAAACCACAATAGAGAGATTAATTAAACAGAAAAATGTACAAATTTGATTCGGGTTTGGAGTCCCGACTCCCCCCTCCTCAGAAAAGGGCGGAGAGAGTCGAGACACCTTACAATGTAAAAATTTTCAAATATTTCAAAATTAGAAAGAGCAATGAATAGTTGAGCTGCAAATGAAGTAAAAACGAGATACAAGCGTAAGTTGGTGGATGCTAGCATTGAAATAAAGGGAGGCTGCTACTTCATTCATTAATAATGAATGATCGTATTTTTAAGGCACATTCCATGAAATAAAAAACGTCATTAAGTTGGGCTGTATTGGCTATATTAAGCAGAATTTCACAGAAGTTATCCCCATCAATTGGGCTCAATGTGTATTTGTGTAAGTACCAATTTCTTAAATGTTCATACATGGGACATCTTATTAAAATATGGTATAAAGTTTCGTTTTCGTAGAGATTGCAAATAGTACAGCTCATATTTGGGTCAATAATATAACTGTTTCCATTGATATAGAACGACATCGCTCGATTATTTACAGTGCGCAGTTGGAACATAACTCTAAGTTTTCTTAATGGTACACAGTAGTCGAGCAAGGTGGCGTGCTCTAAGCGGTTGTAAAGCGTTGCGTAGGTTGAGTTAGAGATTGATTCTTGGTCTTGCGTGATATAATAATAATTAAGATCAGCAATAAAATTATTCGGGTGTTCTTTGAGAGTATCTGATGATAGATTTGACCATAAATGATCGTTGTTTGTCAAGGAGAAGTACACTTTGAGCTGGGAAACCCAGTTATATTTAATATTATTAAGGTTTGAATTACTCAGGTTAAATAATCTGTTAAAGCAAATACGCGGAATTCGGTTACTATCCATACTTAGTAGTTTACATAACCACTTTAATGACCTTTTAACGACACTGGTAATAATTTTATTACAATTAAATTCACGCCTAATTATATACCCTGGAGTTGAGTGGTTTAAATAGTACAAAGTTTTAAAAAATTTAACTTGAGGTTTTTCTACAATATTTGGGTAACCTAAGGCCCATATTTCAGATGAGTATAATAATGTGCTTAAAATAACGGATTGATAAAGACACATTCTTGCGTTATGAGATTGCATTTTGGTTTTCAACATTATTTCTTTCGTATTCGCTATTGCTGAATTAGCTTTTGCAACCATGTGGTAGCTAGCATTTAGAAAACGTCCCGAACTGTTGAATATGATACCCAGATATTCGAATTTATTTACAATTTCTAATTTATGCGAGTTAATCTCGAACGAGAGAGTCGAGGGCAGCCGTCCTGCTCGTTGAAAGACCATAATTTTAGATTTTTCTGTGTTGATTAGTAACTGGTTATTATGACAATATAGCTCAAGAGCTTTTAAAGCCTTTTGTAGTCTATACGGTGTACTAGCCAAGAGAACCAGGTCATCAGCATAAAAGAGCGATAAAATACTGTGAGAATTATCTATATTTATACCTTCAACTCCCTCGCTCGTTAAAAACTCGTCAAAATCAGCTATAAATAGTGAGAACAATAGCGGGCTAAGTGTATCTCCTTGCAGGACCCCTTTTCGTATAGGAATATTTCCTGAAAAAGAGTTATTTATTTGTATTGAGAGGATTGCGTTATCGTAGAAATTCTTACAGATTCGGATCAACTTAGTACTTAAACCTATACTATAAAGTTTCGTCCACAGAATGGAGTGATTCACCGAGTCGAATGCTTTTTTGAAGTCGATAAATGCGCAATATACTTTTTCTTTTTTTAAACTCAGTCGACAGCTTACTACTGCGTTCAATATAAAAATGTTATCAACACAAGATCTTCCTCTTCGGAAACCTGACTGACTTTCGGGAAGCTTCTTATTGACTTCACACCACGATGTTATTCTATTATAAATTATATTGGTGAATATTTTCGTTAAACTATTTAAAAGGAATATTCCACGATAGTTTTCTGGGGTATTAATATCGCCTTTTTTATGCATTAAGAAAAGTTTAGTTTTAGACCAATTCGCTGGGATTAGTTCATTTTGAAATATACTATTGAAAAGGTTCTTCAAAAATTCTTTCCCTTGTGCTGGTAAAGCTTTGAAAAATTCATTTGGAATACAATCCGGACCTGGAGCTTTGCCATTTTTTAGATTTGCTAAGACGTTTTCTACCTCGCCTATATTTATGTCAAAGTCCAGCTCCGGATGTGTAACTTCGGTTAATATGCTTATTTGTGTCGGCTCGTCTGAGCTGAATAGTGTAGAGAAGTATTCATACCATGTGTTTATGTCTATAGGATTAGCAGTTTTTGGATTGTGTCGCGTTTTCTTTATTACGGACCAGAATTCTTGGGAATTTTTTGTGTTACTTAACTTTTGCTGAATTACATTATGATAGTCTTTTTTGCTGCTAGCTAGCGTTTTGCGATATTTTTTCTTTGCCTCCAGATACTTCAAAACATTTGCTTCACAGAATCCTTCTTTTTTACAGTTCTTTAGTGCGAGTTTAGTTTCATATTTTGCGTTTTTACAGGTCTGATTGTACCAGGGTTTATTAAACCTAATAAATCTTGGGTAAATATGAAATTCTTTGTACATGGATAGCTCTTGTGCTGTACACATCATCATATTAACTAAAAAATTGTATGCATCAACTGGGTCAGAATCACTTTCATTACGTGGATTTAACCTTTCTATTATTAAATTCTGATACTCAGAGATGACACAATTATTCCATTTAAGTCTACCAGATAGAGAAAAATTCTTAGGTATATTTCTACAGCATCTAGGGGAATTAAAATTAAAGATTATATGATAAGGTAAGTGGTCAGATAGCAGTATGTTTTCCAAGACCGCTGAATCGTGAGTGTAATTAATAAATGGCAAGCTTACCCAGCAAATATCAGTCGTGGATTTGCCCCCGCTACCTATATAGGTAAATTGTGCTGGGGAATCGCTAGTGGTACGCCCATTTAACGCATACAAATCATGTTCTTCCATGAATTTCACAAACTGTTTACCTCTAGAGTTAACATATGTATCGAGCGATGTACGTCTGCTATCAATGAGTGTATTTGAATAACTTTGAATGTCCAGTGTGTTCAAATTGCCAATCCTAGCATTCCAATCTCCCAGTAATACTACCTTATTTGATTTTGATTCTGAAACAAAACGTATAGAGTCGTTAAAATGTACTATTAATGGGTCTATATTTATAATTGGTTTGATATAAACTACACCAAGAACAAACTTAAAGTGATCAACACAGATTTGGACTAACATCCACCAATTTGTCGTTTCAATAAGTTCTGTTTGAAATTGTTTCCTAATTAATAGAATTAATCCGCCACTGGCTCGCCCCCTTGATTTTTCTTTGACACCATAACTCTCGAAAATATTGTATTGACTTTTTATATTGCAATTCACTGGAGCCGCGTGTGTTAACCATGTTTCACATATGGCGATTACATCGAGTTCAGATTCATTACTTGTATTGTTTAGAAGTGATGCCAATTTAAATTCAGAATAACCATTGCAGTTCCATGAGACAACATTAAACCTATTCGTATCTAATAAAGGTGTATTTAGTTTTTTTTGATCGTATTCTCCTCTTGGTTAGTATTTTTTTGTTTTGTTTCTTTCTTTTTTTTCGCTTCTTGAATGATTTTCTCGCTTAATATTTCGGATTCCTCTGAGGACTGTGTTTTTAGCCTCTTTTTGCTATTTGACTTCTTAGCTAGACGTTTTTCTTTGTTTTGGATGCGGTATTCTAAAGGTAAATCCTCGTTTAGAAATATATTAGAGCCTTTTAACTGGAACCGTGCATTAAAAATTTTTGTCTTTGTTCGAAAGTCGAAAAAACATACTTTAATAGGACCTGTATTTTTTTCCTTGTCTCTCAGTCTGTAAATTTTATAAATATCTTCATCTTTTACCTCGATGTTTAAGTGTTGCTTAACCATATTTATGAAATTTTCCGAAATATTTGTGTTAGTATCTATGCCGAATATAATCAAATTGTTTTTATTTATTTCTTTTTGTAAGAAATTTATTATTGATTGTTGTTTCACAACTATAGATTCTAGTTCCAGAAATTTCTGTTGATTAGTTACACCAATATTTTTCAGTTCGGTTATATCGTTGTTCGTTCTTTGTATATCGCTTTTCAGGTTTTCTTCTATTTCATCAATTCTCGCTAGGATTTTATCCAATTTGGCCTCCATATTTTGAATTTTTTTAATTTAATAGTGTGTGTATTGTATTATTAATTATTAATTTAAAGTATTTTATTTATTTTATTTTGTTTATTCTTATTTTTTATTTATAGGTTATAACAGATTATTTATATGTTTGTCCAATACATTTATGCGATTATAACCATTATAAACATTAACACACATCTGATATTAGTAACAGTTTTTTTTTTTCCCTTTATCACAGAGTTCTATGCTTTGTATTTACAATTAGGTTTGAGGTTAACAGTAATTATACTTGCTTTGTAAGAATTGTATAATATAAGTCTATGGCACAGATTTGAAAATTTAAAGTTAATAAAAAAGTATGTTTTAAAGTGTTTTATAATAAAATTCTTCTATCAATGAAGAGCGCAATTATTAAAAATGATTATCAAACACTTTTTGCATTAATTTTTTAATTTTTTTATGAAAACTAATGAAATTTATTAGAGCACCAAAATAAAACACGTTTGTTCCCTTTGACATTCGTATTGCCAACCAACAAAACTTATTTGTATGGTCAGTAAAATCGTCTGCTAAAAATTAAAAAAAAAAACTATTAATGCTATTGAATGGCTCGTTCCAGTTACATTTACAACTAAAAAGGGCGATTGTGTTTTAAATATAAAAGTAGATACAGGAAGTGAAGTAAATGTTTTAAGTAAAAAGGATTTTGAACTATTAAAAATTCCTTTAAACAACGTGGAACAAACGAAAGTTAATCTTAGTTCGTATACTGGCCATAAAATTCAAGTGATTGGAACTATAAATTTAAGTTGTATTTACAATGGGAAAAACTTTAATCTTTTATTTCACATCATTGATCATAATTTATCATCTATTTTAGGATTAAATGGTGCCAAATATCTTGATATTGTCAGAATTCCTGACCAGTCATCATCAGTTCATGAAGTGCTTAATAATTACACAGCATCATCTGACCAGATTGTAGCAAAATATGGTAAAATATTTGAAGGCATAGGAAAAGTTGAAAAACATATCACATTGAACTAGCAGATTATGCAGTACCTGTTATTAGTGGTGCTCGAAAAATTCCATTAGCATTACATTCAAAAGTCAAACGTAAATTAGACGAGATGGTAAATGAAGGTATTCTAGTACCTGTTCATGAACCTACTGACTGGGCACATCCAACTGTCTGTGTAACTAAATCCAGTGGTGATGTTCGTATATGCATCGATCCACGTAATCTTAATAAATATATAAAACGTCCTAAATGCTATATTCCTACAAAAGATGAATTGTTCTCAAATCTTGCAAATAAAACATATTTTTCACGTTTAGATGCATCCTCAGCATTTCTACAAATTCCACTGAATGAACCTAGTTCGTATTTGTGTACTATTTCAACGATTATCGGAAGATTTCGTTATAATCGATTACCTTATGGGTTATCGTCAGCACCTGAGTATTTTCAACAAGTTTTCCAAGAAATCTTATCAGATACTAATGCCAAAGTATATTTCGATGATGTGCTTGTTACTGGATCTTCTATTGAAGAACAACAGAAATTTGGAACAAGTATTAAATTAGCTATTACAAGCTGGTATTACGTTAAATCGTGATAAATCTGTAATTTGCACTACCAAATTGAAGTTTTTGGGTCATATTTTGGATTCTTCAGGTATATCCGTTGATCCAGACAAAATTAAAGCGATTAACACAATGAAGTCACCTTCAAACGTGAAAGAACTTCAACGTTTTTTGGGTTTAATCACATATATAGCTAAGTTTGTACCAAACTTATCGCAAAAGATTGTTGTGCTGCGAAATTTATTGAAGTCAACCTCTGCCTGGTGCTGGGGTGAAAATGAGCAAAAATGCTTCGATGACTTAAAACAATATTAATTTCATCAACTCCGGTGCTCGCACATTTTAAAGAAGGCGTTACAACAGTGCTGTCTGTAGATTCATCAAGTTACGGATTAGGGGCAGTGATTCTTCAAGAGGGACATCCGATTGAGTATGCTTCTGTATCACTCACACCAACACAACAAAAATATAATCAAATTGAAAAATAATTATTAGCTTTGGTGTTTGGTTTTGAACGTTTTAACTATTTTCTATTTGAAAATAATAATGTGGTCGCTGAAACTGATCATCGTCCGTTACTTGGTCTTCTGAAAAAACCACTTAACGAGTTATCACCTAGACTTCAACGTTTAGTTATACGTCTGCTAAGGTATAAATTTGAATTAAAGTATGTTCCTGGACGTCAGTTAGTAGCAGCTGATGCATTAAGTAGAAGCCCTTCTGATGAAAAAATAAATACAAATTATTTGAACGATATGCTGTATTCACATTCTGTAGTGATTACGTCGAAAGAAAAAAAAATGCGCTTGATAAAAGAAATAGAAAAAGATCCTTTTCTACGTAAAGTCAAATATTACGTATTGAATGGGTGGCCAAATCATAAATCAAATGTAGATAATGAAATTAAGCAGTTTTGGTCTTTAAAAGATGATAATTTTTGTCACGATGAGATTTTGTTTTATAAAAATCGTATTATTATTCCAAAGTCACTTCAAAACGAATTTTTGTCACTAATACATAAAACACATCAAGGTGTTACTGCCTGTAAAGAAACTGCGCGTCAAAGCATTTTTTGGTTCAGTTTTATGGTTGATATTGAAAAGTTCGTGTTGTCATGTCTGACTTGTCAGCAATATAGTAGAAGCAACATTAAGGAGCCGCTAACTCCACATCCAATTCCTGAACTTCCGTGGCAGAAAATAGGAATTGATTTTAAAACTTATAAAGGCGTCGATTTCATTGTAATCGTCGATTACTTTAGTAAGTTTGTAGTTGTTAACAAAATAGACAGTAAGAAAGCACCTACGGTAATTGCCGTGTTAAAAAACGTTTTCTGTGCTGATGGTTTACCACAAGAAATTTTCAGTGATGGTGGACCTCCATTTAATTCAGCTGAATATTACAATTTTGCTAAGCAGTATGATATTAAGGTACAGACATCTTCTCCACATCATTCAAAGTCAAATGGTATGGTAGAACGTATTATACAAAATGTGAAAGCTATGCTTGAAAAATCAAGAAATGATCTTTTCTTAGCAGTAATAAATTACAATAATACACCCAAGCTCAATAATCAATCTCCATCAGAATTATTGACTGGTAGACATCAAAGAACAATTGTATCAGTTCATAAAAAATTACTTGTGCCTAAATTACCGTATAAGGGTGCAATAGTAATGGAAAAACGCAACAAGTTGATACAAAAAGAATATCATGATCGAAATTCAAAAAAGTTGCCTGAATTTAAAACTGGTCAACCTATTCTCTTACAAAAGGGATTAAGAAAGTGGGTTCCTGCAGTGGTTACAAAAGTGTTGAGCAGCCATGATTATTTGGTGACTGCTGATGTTGGCTCAACTTACAGACGTAATCGTGTTTATCTGAAACCTCATCTAAAACCTCAGGTCATGTGTGCGAGGTCTAGTTCGAGACAGCGATGCGAGAACTTGGAACGAGGAAAAGACTTAACTGTCGTAATCCATACAGATAGTGAGGCAGATGATGAAAATGACGTTGGAAATGACAACATAGAGTCTGCTGCAGGTGATGCGAGTGATTTAAAAATCTCCGACGTTCCACAAGAGTTCGCAAGCCTGTAATGTCGTATAGCCCATCCAACTAAAAATAATAAGTTTCCCAAAAGAAGGACGTATAACATGTGTATGAATGCATAGTGTGCGTGGTTTATATTTTTATAAAAAAATAATATCATTGTTATAAAACAGATTAGTCTGATGTTTTCTTGTAAAGAACTAACATGTAATTTTGATAATAAAATTAATTTAAAGAAAACTTAAAAAGACCATACAATTATTACATAAAGTAACATCGCTTTTCGCTCAAGCATCTTTTAATAAAAGCTTTTATAATATACATAAGTGCTGACATACTGACAGAGACTTTGCTTTTAGTATGATTCAGATTTAAAAAAAAAGGTATATTTCAATGTAATTTTGGAAATATGTTTACGAGATCGAAGTACTAAACGTTTCTATAACTACACTTTAAAAGTAGCTTGATTTTTTAAAACTAGATATTGTGCCGTCATTCGATACATCCCAAAATTTTTGGGAAAATAAACATGTACGCTTTCTATAGCGAATGCTGTTATAGGGTATTTGATACGTTGCTGTACTTTTTAATTGAAATCCACTTCTAATTTTATTCACATCGTTTTCAAAGATAATTTTATAAAAAATTAATTTCAAATTTTTCCTTGACAGTTTATCAAACGCCAATCTTTTGTCCAATTTAGATTGGTTTAATTTCACGTGCGACTTGTTATTCAAACATTTAAATACAATTTCTTTTCGATTTCCGTTGTGTTATTTATACCTAAACAAAATTATTCCAATAGGGGAGAGTCTGCTATATTGGATCGGCTCCTAAATTGGACCGTATCAATTTTACATAACTAAAGGACAGACAAAGCCATTTAACAATGAAACTATTAAACAACTTTTGAAATTTCTTAGTATGAATTTAGGTAGATGTCAAATAGATAGTCTTAAAACTCATTATGAAAAATTGCTAAGTAGATGTTAAATTTTCATTACTTACCGTTTGATTAAACTCTTAACAGATAGGTATACCTTTTAAGTGAATTTTTATTTTGGAAATTTACTTATTACAGCGGGTGCCATGAAAAGACCTGAGCCCGGGACTATGGTAGAAATTTGTTTCGAGGCCTCGAGAAACCGAATATGAGGTTCACAAAAATTTGTATAGATGTCTGCGCCATAACTCCCGAAGGAAGCCTACAATCGTTATGAAATTTGGTGTGTAGGTCAAAAGTCTCAATAGCTTGGATAAGTTCGTCAGCCAGGTACATCCGATTTCTGGGAGCCAAAATTTTCACCAATTTTCTCCAATTTTAGTGGTTTTTTGCAAAATTTGGCCAGAATTCAAAAATTTTTTGATTTTTTTACACCATCGAAAAGAGCGGAAAAAATTACATAAAACAAGCTTTTAAAACATTGTGCTAAATGAACTAGATTTTGGGAAAAATTAAGAAATTTGCTGAATTTTTTTTTATAAATGCTTCATTGTTTTCAACATTACAATAACAATATATCTGTTTCATTTTTCAAAATAAAAATTAACTAACTTTCCAAGAACGCGTCATCACCAATTTTGAAAATTTGTTAGAGAGCTAAACTATTTTAAATGGATACAAGTTGTTATATGAGATCCGACAGTGTCCAGTTTTTGGAAATTCACTATGTTATGCAGATGCTGCGATAGGGCTATTTATTTTCACATTTATGTTTCGTCTATAACACATGTAATTAATTATAAGGACATAATCTTAAAAATATATACATGCATTAGATATCGACAACGGTCTTTGTAAAAAAACGCTTAGGTAGCCTAAACTGGACCTAGCATAAATTTCTATAATGGACCGGTTCAATTTAAGAACCATTTCACATTAACAATTTTTATTATCCCTAAAATGAGAGAGATACCACCAATAAAAACAAGAACAATTAGAAGCACGTCACTAAATATTCCAATACAAGGAATTTTTCCATTAACCGCAGTAAAACAAGGAATTGAAGCTAAAAATAACCGTAAGGATAAAAAAGCAACAGAAATAACTAGTTATCCTTACAAAAATAGTTCAAAGGTATCCAAAGCTGCATCATCAAAAGTAAAATGTTTAAAAGAAAAGTAGAAGTAGAAGAAGAAGAAGAAATGGTTTTTGAAACGATAGCTAATAGTCAGTCTAATAAAGAAGCTGGAAGTTGATATTGTGGAATTTGCAAAGAGCTTAGCCAATATTTTACAGAGTTTAGCCAATGATTCAGTGCATGATGTGTAGAGAATGGAATCATGTAAAGTGTGAAAATTGTTCTAAAAGAATAAAAAAGTACTTTTGTATTAACGGTAAGAACTGATTCCTGACGTTTTTAATTTAGAATTGATACGTACTTTTTGTCTTCAATATGTTTTTTTTTTTGTACTATGTAATATTGATTTTGGTTATAATACATTATAATAAAAGTATAGTAAAATCATTGTTTTTGAACTTTTTTCTCAACTTTCGTTTAATTATGCTATTACTAACGGTGGTACAGTTTAAGATTCAGTCGATCCAAATTAGCATACTAATTTCTTAAGTTGGATCATTTTTACCCCCGGAATATCTTTTTAAAATCAACTAGAGCCGAATTAATATTTTCCTTTTATAATATAAAGATTCATTAATCAGACAATCAAAAATGATGATTGTAACTCTATTAGTTTCTTTGTAAATAAAAATGTAAAAAGTGGTCCAATATAGGAGACTCTCCCATATATATTTTTCGTTGGGTTTACACTTTACATATATTATTAAATGGTATAAATTTCCCCAAAATTTTACCAGTTTATTTGATGGTAACTGATAGCCGAAATTAACTATAAAATGTAATTATAAAAAATTTTAAAGTGAGAACTGACGAAGAAAATTATTCTAACAATTATTTCATTTAAAATGAAAACGGGTGTGTTGCAGTCAGTGTTCCCTCTAAGCTGTGCGCGTGTGCGCGCGCACATAAATTTTAAACATTGCGCACATAAAAAATATTCGCGCGCACAAATTTTTTTTTCGTGCAGAAAATAAAAGTGCACCTGCATATGAAATCCGTATAAAAAAATAAAACGAAAAAAAAACTAAATCAAATGTAGTTTTAGATTTAAATAAACCGCCAACTATAAGTAATATTTGTGTATAGGTATAGACGGCAGCATAAATTTTCTTATTTTTCATTTGAATAAAAAGGGGAAGTCACAGTAATCAGCTAAATTCTGTCTTCATGAACTAATGATTTGACCTGATTTTAGAGTAGTTATTTTTTTCATTGTGTTCCGTTGAAATGTATGAATCAGTGTTTGTTATAAGGGCACAAGTCCAGAAACGATAACTTTCGTGATCACAGGTACCAAATAATTATAAAAATGTTAATACTGTTAAAGAAGTTTGGCTTTGCTCACTAAATAAAAGTCATGGACTTGTGCCCTTTTAACAAATTGCAGGATTTTAATTGCAGGATGTTAACATTCAAATAACATTTTGGCTTCAATGATTTATATTTTTTATTGAATACTAATCACATTATTAAAACATTTAAAAAAAATTTAAACAGAAAAAAAAAGAAAAAAACAAGTAATTAAAAAAAAATTACTAGCAAATAAACATCCATGCTTACATATTTTCATCTCCGTTAGATTCTACAGGCCAGTTTATAATATCTTCATAAAATGATTTATATCTGTCATCTACATACTGTACTGCTTTTTTAATATGAATCTTGGAAGCCTTTATGGGAACTTTACCAGATGGGTACGCTAGAGCTGATGGGAATTCAACATGTATATTAAGTGAATTTTTTAATTTAAACGTATGGTGTACAATCCCATTAATAAAAGGTAAGGCAGTTACATGCCCCGGAAGTTCTGATTCGTATATAAAATGGCTCAGCGAACTAATTCCAAAATGAATACGATCAGCTCTTTCGTTTCTAGCACTTTCAGCAGCAACTGCAGTTTTTTTATAATATCTACTCCACCACCCTTTAAAATCCAGAATAGAGTCATTTGTTACTTCTTTAACTGTAAATTTCTGAGTACTACTACTCTGTGTTATCAGTTCAGCAAGTTGATTTATATTGTATATTCTATCATGTTTTCTCAGTTTACGTTTAATAATAGCAAAATCCCTATCACAAGGGAGATAACTATGTCCGCGGACTGGGAAGTAATGCTGTATTTTTTTGAAACGTTTAGTGTCAGCTAATGCTAGAAGAAATCTTGATAATGGATGATTTTTGTTCTGTCCAGCGCAGTTGTCGCTGAACAGACGGATTTCATCAATACTTTCAGGCACCTCCTTTAAGTAATCGCATATAAGAGAACATACCTTATTAGGTCCTTTTCTGGCCTGTCCTTCATGGTATATGTACACCACTGATTCGTTCTTCTTAATATTGTGTATGCAGAAAACGTTTACAGTCAGTTGTCTCAAATAAAATAGCTCTTGTACAGGCACTTTTGGTAAAGCAATATTTTGAATAAAATCTATTGAAAGAGAAAGCACATTACTATTTTCATTTTTTAATTCATCAGCAATTTCTTGTTTTATTGCATTATAAAATTTTTTACTCCTTCTATTGTGAATTGCAAGTTCTGCAACTGCACAACGCTTTACAGATTCACTGAGGTGTGGGGACTTTATTTTTAGTTTCAGTTCCTTACAAGCACAACAAGAGTCAACTTGAGGTTGACCAAATCGTAAGTTAAAGTTTTCATTAAAAATTTTATTATAAGTAAGTACTGTAACTAAGCTTTATATTAGGATATTTTTCTTTAAAGAGTTTATACATTATATTAACATTTAGTTCGGAACTAAGGTAATTTACAGTTTTCCCCAAATAATGGCTTGCTCTTAAAGGAAAAGAGGCTATGTGCTCTTGAGTTTTAAATGTTGATTCTACAAGCAGGCAGAAACTTGTGTGTTTTCCTCTATTATCCACAGGATTTTTTCCCATTAGTTTTAAATCTCTGATTCTCCGAACACGCTTTATCGACACATTATACAATGATAAGAAAAATTTGAAACAAACTTGGACTCTCCTGTCAACATTGATTACATGGTACTTAAATGTATTCGGTCTTTTTTGCTTTCTTTCTTCTTGTCTTAATCGTGCTCTATTAGTAGTCTCAATATCAATTAAACTTTGTAGGAAGATATCCTGTTCATTTTTTGTTTTTAGATTGTAAAGAGAGTTCAAGATAGTCCCGTAATTATCTTCATGAATAATGTTACTGCATCTCATTCTGCAACTGGAAAAAGAACAGATTATTACTAATTGTGAGTCCGGAATACATATACTAATACCGCGGTCATAATATTTAATTGAATTTTAAAATACAATTAAATGTACTTAAAAAATCATACTTACTTGCACGCTGATCCAAATTTCTTCTCTACAATATTCTTCCCTGTATGACTGACATAAGACTTTCCTTTCAATCTACACTGCTTAATAATATTTCTTTTATACGCACTAGGATTTGGTTTTCTTTTTTCCCAACATTAACATAATCTATATTTTTAATTAAGCTATCATCAGTATCACTCATTTTTATAGATTAAATTAAAACTCGTATTGTAAAACACTAGCTAAGTTAATGCATTCAACATTTAGCAGACAACCTAACCTCAATTGTAGATGACAACTAATAACTGATTTCTGTAGTTGCTGTTAAAAGAGCACTTGTGCAGGACATGTGCCGATTTAACAAAAAATGCATGAAACCATCGTCTGATTTTATACATAAGTAGACATAATCAATGTGCCATTCTAACACAAATTTATGTATTTAAGTGTATATATTATGATTTTCACAAAAACTGAAAATGTACAAAAATGTGACTTGCGCCCTTTTAACAAACGCTGATTCGTATGTAGTACCGGGTGGGCCAAATAAGACCTACCAATGTTAAACACAAATAACTTTTTAATTTTTTGATATAATTATTTTTTTCTTTTTGTAGGTTATGACTGAATCCTTGGAAATTTATTATGGATCCATACAGTACAAGATAACGGGTTAAAATTATCGATTTTTTCTATTCTTGTCAATGATCAATTGTTAGGACGGAACGTAAATATCGACAATATTTTAATTCAAGATCGTCCCAATCTTTAAATATCATAGTCGTTGTTGGTGGTCTTGCGGTAGCAGTGTTTACACAATAGAGTATCTTCCAAATTTTTGAAAACTGCTTATATTTAAAGGTTGGGACGAACGATATTTAAAGATTGGGACGATCTTGAATTAAAATATTGTCGATATGGACGCTCCGTCATAACAACTGATCCTTGACAAGAATAGAAAAAATCAATAATTTTAACCCGTTGTTTTGTACTGTATGGTTCTATAATAAATTTCCAAGGATTCAGTTATAACCTACAAGAAGAAAAAAATAATTATATCAAAAAATAAAAAAGTTATATGTGTTTAACATTGGTAGGTCTTATTTGGCCCACCCTATACAAGTCGTAAGCTGTAAAATCGAGCCAATGCGTACAAATAGGTACAAAATTTAGCTGAATATTAATACTATTCTGTAATTATTGTATTTTTTTATTATAAGCCCTTTTAACTGACGCGAATTTTTTTTTTTTTTTGGGGGGGGGGGAACTGCACACACTCAAAAAAGTGCGCATACAGATCACAAAAAATTAGAGGGAACACTGGTTGCAGTTAGGAATAATCATTAAAATTAAGATAAGCAGGATGGATTAACGTTAATATTTTCTCTAAAGTATCATGTCAATTATCTTTTAGTTAACACAGTTCGAAGTTTTACTGTATATTGAACATAGCTTGAGCATTAACGCTCTAAAACTTATTGATTATACAAAATTTCCTCATGGCTTAAATTCATTTAAATTCAAATGCCTTTGTCAAGCGGTGCAATTTCTTCTTATAAAATATAACACTTTAAATGACTACCTATCTATATTTATACTGGTGTTGAATAGTTGGAAACCCGAATTTTAATATAGTTGCGTGATCAATCTAGCACTTCTCTAACCTTTTCCACTGGTGGTTGCACTAGCACTGTACGGTAAGTAAAATGCAGGGGAACAGCGAGTAAAAAGGTTTTAATAGAGCTTTTAAGACATAAAATTATTACATTTAATAAGTAAGACGGTATTTTCAAATATTTAATTAAAAAAAGTGTATTTTTCACTTACTTAGCACACTGGTAGATTTGGTCTTATCAGTTTCTTTTATCGACTCATTTAACATACTTGAAAGGAAGAAGACTTACGATTATGGACGATACGAATAGGTGTATATATATATATATATATATATATATATATATATATATATATATATATAATATATATATATATATATATATATATATATATAGATATATAGATATATAGATATATAGACAATCTTTTGTCTTTTTAATAGGTATATATATATATATATATATATATATATATATATATATATATATATCAAGAACATGGGACTAATAAGTTACTAGAGTGGGTGCCGCACGCAATGTTTCTCAAATAAAATCTTTAATCCGAAGATTGCATTTTTACGTTAATTACTAATTTCTATTGAGAACTACCTACTGATAATTATCCTATTAAAAACTAAAAATAGTTGAATAGCTTCGAATCCCTATCTTTACGTCGAGATATCGTGTACTCCTATTTTTTCCCCGTTGCGACAATCGGAAAAAGAGAGGGTTTTGTAAGGGATCAATATACAAGTTGATTTTATATTTTAATAAACCTATTTGGAAAATAGTACAAGTTGTAAAGTTCAGATTTTTATCACCAGCTCCAGCAGAGGTACAGGGCTTAAAGTTCCAAAATTTAGAAAAAAAAAATTTTCGGAAGTCTGTAAAAATTAAAAGGTACAATTTTTACAATTGAAATTTTTTCGGTAGGGGTACCCATATAATTTCAAAAAAAAATATCAATCTGTATAAAACATTCCTTTTATAAGAAGAAAAAATGTTAAAAATGTGAATTTTGCTAAATTTTGATATCCAAATTTAGGCGAATTTTTCTTGTGGAAGGGATGAAAATAGACGAAATATATACATAAATATAGATTTATGACCTTTCAGATTGCTTTTATTTCAACCTTTTGGTATGAACGGTTTATGAAATATGAGCATTAGCGTAAAAGGCTGCAAACACAAAAATCTGCGCAAGTTGAAAAACAATAATGGCCACCACGCTTAAACGGTTTAAGGGGGGAGTTCACGCCAGAATCGGCTAATAAACTAATTTTTTTCGAATCTCGTTTTTTGTTTTTATTTCGTTCTGTGGTTCTTTACAAACACGGTGATATATAAAACATGGCCAAAAAAAATTTTTTTTCAACTAGAAAAATATTTATTTTTGAGCCGCTGCACAGTTGCTGCTCCTTTGCAGATAACGCTCGCCCCCCCCCTCGCGATTTGATCAGTAATATTTAGTCTTGGTGTGTACACGAGTTATAAGTATGCACTGAGATAATGTTCTTTTATTTCTATGCCTTTGTAGACGTTTTAATAAACAGTGAGTAAACCGCTTCTTTTGTTATTATTTTTGTTTTTTACCGTTTCCCGAAACTTGTGTTTTTCCCGACAAGGAAAATCATATCTCAAGTTCTAGAAAAGATAGAGACTTAATTTTTTTTTATTTTGTTCAACATATTGCGCGTAAAGTGGAGTATGCTTTTTCCATTTGAACAATTGTAACTATTTTTAAACATTTTTTTTCTAATAAAAAATTGGGTTTTATAATTTTTAGTACTTGGGGATTACAATTTTATAGTTAATTTTTAAAATTACCTGAAACCCATACTCAGCTTTATGGACAGGTCCCTTAGGAATAAAATAATGAAAAAATATTTAAATAATATTCATTACTTTTTGAGATATGGCGTTCCTTGTAAAAGCTTAAAAACTTGTGAAAAAAGGCCCCGTCCCCCCACAGGGAAGAGCAATGAATGTTTCAAAAACAAAATTTTCTATTTAAAACCATCCTTAATTTGAAAAAAAATTTCAACAAGCAAAATAATCATAAATAAAAAAGGTGCTTTTTTATTTGAACTCCTCCCTTAGGATAGTTTTTTTTTTATTTAAGAATTGTTCTTAATACCACACATACAATTGAAACATCTGGGAGAATATTAACACTATGAAGCTCTAATACTTTCACAGTAAACTTCCGCAGAAGCCGCAAATATTTTTAAAGAAACTTTATATAAACAAATACATAAAATGATTCAATATGTATGTGTAAATACACGTACGTGATACGTACATACATATATTTGACATTCAAATCAATTACAGAAATAAAAAAACAAACAAATAATTTTATTAGTTTATTATAATAATATAAAATATTTTTTATGTATTTGTTTATTTGAAAATTTTTTATAGAAACCAAGAGAGTAGTGTGTGTTGGTGCTTGTGTGAGTACGCATCGGTGTGGTAACATCGCACACATAATGCGTAATCAATTAATCATTGATCGCGATCGGCCTCTGCGGTTGTTTTGATTATTTTCGGATGCCGAAATCGTGGGACTAAAAGTCTTAATTTTTTTAAATGGTCGAATAACCAACTTTAATATTTTAGGCAACTTGACAAGGACCGACCCATATAAATAGTTTGTTACAGATGCAAAATTCTACAAAGTTTGTAAACCAAATTTCTGCATATTGCCTGAAATTTATAACAAGAGTGTACACAAATTTGCATTCAGGCATATGTATGTATAATTGAATCCACACACCCGTACATATTATATCCCATTCATAAGAGCCAGAGGAGGCAGTGGAAGAAATAAATAGATAAATAAGGAACATGTAGGTACAAGTGGGGAAGAAGTATTAAATGGAAATGGAGCCAAGCCATATCTACTCGCAAGAACGAGCAAATTCAATCTGTTGAATCTGTAATTAGTATAATTCACTCAAACGACACAAATAACTGTACAAACTAACTTAGAATTGCCACCAACAAATTATCGTGTGTGTAATGTTTTACGACTTTGGGTAACGAATGGTGTTTGACGGTGGTTTGAGGATGTTTATAAAGATCAACATTTGTATTCGGTACATACATACAAACGTACAGTTTTGCTCTATTCATTTCTGTTATGCTTTTCAATTAATTATGCTGGCAAATTAAGAAATATTACCATTTGACATTATAAGGCTTTTCGTGCTTTTTTTATGCGATTTCAACCATGATTTTAAAAATAATAAATTTTAATAAAAGAGAGATTTCATTCTAGAATTTTATACAAGAAAAATAATATAATTAATTTAAGTAAATCCTTTTTTTTAAATTGGCTTCTTAATTTCACCAAGATTGTTTATTTTTTTCTCTAACAATTAAGCGGAAATATTTTATATGCGAATACGTGCTCCTTGAGGATGATTTGAATTTTAATTATGTTCATAATTTTATTTCTATTTTCCATTTAACTAGTTTAAATAATAAGAAATTTATTTTAAGGATTGAATTTTTTATTAAGCTTCTGTAATCTGGTTAAATTTAACTCTATTAAATTGATTTCTATTGTCTGTACCAAAGATAACAAAATCAAAATGTCTTATTCCAACAATTTGCTTCGAGTTGCTTCTCTGTTTAGTTTACACTCAGAAAGAAAACTAGTTACCACAACCGAAAAACTACTAAATTTTTTAGTTAAATACGATATCAAGTATGTTTTCTAGTTACCATAAATAATCTAAGATCCCGCAGCTGATATCTGCAGATATCTGTTTTTTAATGAAACTTAATTTAAATGAATCCTTAATGACAATGCAATGACGAAAGAATACATATTATGTATTAGAAAAGGACCTGTAACAACATTGTTTTATTGAAGCAAAAGTTATGCAAGTACTAGACAGTGGCGGCAACAAAATTAAATGTTTATATATGTATGTAGAAATTCATTTAAAATAAGTCGACTATATTTACTATTGAATTCACATAAGAAAAGTGGTCAGTTTATCATAAGTGAACTTTATCATGCTTTACATCCTCTGCATACTTGATATCTAATATTCAATTATTATTTAACATAAAATGTATATACGGAAATATTTTTTCAGAGAGACGGCTAAAGTAGTAACAATTGGGGGGTACGGGGCCCACCTCCCCACCTCCCGATTTTTTGGCCGACCTCGGGAGGAGGCAAAACTACCGGGGCCTGGCGGTTCTAGAAGCCTCCGGTGGTGGGTGGAATGATGTGAACGAAAATTTTGTCCAACCTAATGTATCCTAAGCGAACTTAGCCAAACCTAACCTAACCTAACCTAACCTAACAAATTTTTTTTTTAACCTAACCGAACCTAACAAAATTTTTTTTAACCTAACCGAACCTAAGAATTAAAAAAATTCCCTAACAGATGGCGCAGCCACCTTCGAGCCCTGTAAATTCACTACTAGATGTCACTGCTCGTCTGAATACTAACGATCCCTATGCATAAATTTGAGAAATTGTCAACAGATGGTGCTGAAAATCCTTTCTGATAGTTAAAAGATGGCGTTGCTAGTCGGAACCACCGCGAACTCTGTACCTTGATTCAAAATTCCATGAAAAGATGGTGTTGCTTCCATAATTTTATAATATTTTTATCTGATAACAGGTTTAAACTTGTATAAATTGCCAGCTGACGTCTTTAGAATGTATACTGATATCAAATAGCGAAGATTTCTGTCTAATATGCGAAAACGAAGCAGCAGGTTTTAACCTGTATGGCCACATAACGTGTGACAGCTGACGTCATCATTTTTCTGCTATAAAAAGGGCGCGACAGAATTTCTTCATTTACAATTTTGTTCGAAACTTTAGTGAAAACATAAAAATCTTATTGTTGTAAAACATTTTTTTTAATAGTTGTGTTAAGAATTAATTATTGCCAACAATGGAATCCATTACTGCTGGTGCTTCATCTGGAAACAGAGACTTAATTCAAAAAATGGTGGGAAATTTTCTGGACGAATTGAATCATCTTGGCGCTGTTAAACGATGGATTAAACTTTCTGATACGGAGATTGGAAAAGTATATAAAATAATGGGAGCAAGTCAGTTGCCGTCAAAATTCGATTCATCAAAAATGAAGACAATATTGGAATTAGAAATTGGATACATATCATTGCCGGCGAGATTTGACAATTTGAACGAGCAGATGCTGGCATGGCTGCAGAGCCATCCAAAACTGGGTATTATGAATAATGTACCCATTGGACTAACTCATAAATTGCAATTCAAAAAAACACTGGATCTTCTTAAAATCACAATTCAAAACGTTGGATTTTCTTGAAATTTGTAAATTTTCAATTGTTGTGTTAAGAATTAATTATTGTCAACAATGGAATCCATGTATTGTAGAAATCAATTAGTTCGTCGTAAAGTCGTTCGTATTCATCACATAGCTTTTCAGAGTTGTCGATAATTTGTTTAATAATTTCTTCTGGATGCTTTGCTTTACTTAGTTCTCTTAATTCTGCGTTAGAACATTGAAGAAGATTGATGTAATGATCCGTAAATTCCATATAACAGAAATATTCCGTTATCGCAATATTTCGTCTATAATTGCGCTTGAAAAGTCTACAAACCACCTCTATAAATTCATTGGTGTTTGTTGGATAATTTTTCACTATTTTAATACACAAGTCGGCCAATCGATTCAATTGGTGATCTTTGATTCCTTCACAGAGCACTTTCTTGCATATGCATAAATTTTTAATATAATTATAAATTAAAAAAGTGATCATTGTGTACCTATTTTTTAAAAACTATACTTAATAAAAAAAAATTTAAAGAAAAAAAACCGATCTTTTGATTTACACCGATCCATAAAAAGAAATCAAACTAATTTTTAATATCATAACCTAAACTTGATTCGAATATAAAAATTCCCCATAAATTTATGTATAACTATTTGATATTATTAAAATTGTATAATTTAAATATATGACTATGAGTAGAAATGTTAGTTTTTATTCATATGCCGATTTTTGCTAACAAAAAATAATAAGTTTGAAAACTGTTATCAAATGTTATAAAAAATTCCATTTACAATTATGGTACACCATATATACTCGTAAATTTTACAAAAAATTTAACACTATATATTTTTTTATCTGTATATTCTTTCGATGGTGAAATAAAATACCAGAACACATATTACTCAGCTAAAAAAAATCGCTACATACTTATGTTATAAACATCTAAGCATGTATATATACCTTATAAATACCCATGATTACTTTACTATATCGCTAATCACGCGATATCGTGTGATAAAATATATACGAATTTACTCATTTAATGTAAAAATATTTGATCATCAACAATTAAATAAAAACAAATTTTTTAAAGTATATCGTAATATAATATTTTGCATATATACAGCACTCTGTTAAAAGTACGGGTTTCTACGCCGTTAAAAAACATATTTTTTACAATATCAATATATTGTAAAAAAATCATATTTCTTAATATTTTTAAAACTGAATATGTAATATTAATAATTTAAAAGATTTTGAAACATTAATTTCTCGTCATAGATATTTTTTAGTCTTAATTAGTTGCACATATTCCCAATATTTTAAGAAAATTTTCCTTTTAATATTTTATATTTACTTAAACAATGTATCTGTTTTTGCTAAATTTATTACTTGTTATAAATATCAAGGTTTAGATGACTATAATATTGAAATAATGGAAACATTAGGAGTGGAAGTCATCAGGAAAAATAAAATGAAAGATTAATTTAATTTAAAAATTGCGCAACCGGTTTCGGAAGAGCTAGTGCTTCCGTCTTCAGGCGTATTCCTTTAATAAAAATAAAAACAATATATAAAAATACAGTGCATATTTATGAAATTAATAGTAAACAAATAGTTGTCAAAAAACAAGCAATTACTTACATGGAAAAAAATTATAAAATAATATCACAAAAAGGTATTTTTTATGAAATTAAAATTTAAAATTAAAAACCTAAAAACATTGTTGTATAAAAGAAAAAGTTATTTGTTCGATAATTACATTGTGAATTAATTTTTTTAAAAAATATAAAATTAAGTTACAGTGTTGGCAAACAAAATGACAACGTGCGAAAAAAGTTGGCGGTTTATATATGTTTCGGCAAAGTATTGGGCGCGAATTTGTTGAAGGTGTGACTGTTTTGGCTGTCAAGTTCAAACGAGTCCGTGGCAAGGTTGGCGTTGGGATGTATGGAACATATCCAGCAATGTTCTAGAAAGAATCTTTTTCTAGAATGTGCTTCTGTTTGTATTACTGTGGGGTTTTCAAAATCAAAACGATGGTTGTTGTGCCATGAATGTTGTGCTAGGCCGGAGCTAGTGTCGCCACGTTGGACATTCCGACGATGCTGATCAAGTCTGTGCGATAGTTTTTGTTTGGTGTTATCCACATAAGCCGCATCACAATCCCGACAACGGATCATATAAACCACATTTTGACGGTTGCTTGTGGAGATTGAGGGTTTTAAATTTGAATAAAAATTTTTTAGGTTTGTGGAATATTGGAAAGCTGGGTGGAGACTAAAAGGTTTCAAGATTTTTTTAATATTTTCAGAGTGCTGTCCGGTAAAAGGAAGAGAAAAATAATGTTTGGTGAGCGTGTTCTGCTTAAAGGAGTTTTCGGAGCAATTATTGAAAAGTCTATGAGTCAATTTTTTGGTAATATTCAATATTAATTTTCTGGGGTAGTTATTAAGCGTTAAAATATGTTGAGCATTTTTCAGCGCACGGGGACGGTGAAGATGGTGACTCAATCTGAGGGATCTATTTATCAAATTTGAAGCTACGTTGTATTTTATTTGTGAAGTGTGAACTGAGTGATAATTTAGGATACGGGAGGAGACATAAGGCTTTCTATACCACATTGAAGAAAGAAGATTTTGGTTTTTGAAAATAAGTGTATCGAGAAATGTTAGTTGATTATTGTTTTCTAATTCTATTGTAAATTTTAGGTTATGGTGAAAATTGTTAAAATTATGAAGTACATGGTCCACAAAATCAAAGGGAATGGCTGTAAAAATATCGTCAACATATTTAAAGAAAAAGGGGACAGTGCAGTCTAACCTGTCTAAAACGGTATCAACTAGATGATCCATGACGATATTGCAGGCTGTTACAGAAAGGGAGGCCCCCATTGGAAAACCAGATATTTGCTGGAAAAAACTAGTATGGAATTTTGTGGTGAAAAAACTATTATTCAAAATTAATTGTAAACCCTCAATAAAAGTGTCATAGTCTAAGTCAGTGTTTTTTTTTTTAATGTTGTCCCAATTTATCCTCACCTGATCAAGAAAAATGTCCACTGGACAATTTGTAAAAAGTGCTTCTACGTCAAGGGAAGCAAGTTTATAACCTGTTGGCAATTTGAAATTTTTAATTTTGTTTACAAACTCAAACGAATTTTTTAAATCATATTTGCTGTGAAAGGATTTTCTTATAATACCGCTAAAAAACTTGTCAGTGTTGTTAAGGATGGAATTATTGGTGGCACAAATGGGGCGGAAAGGGACCTCATCAGGGGTGTTGAAAACTTTATGGATTTTAGGGAGGAAGTACATGTGGGGAAGGGCGTGATACGAAGGTTTTAATTTTTTGGCGGTATTGGTGGTTATAAATTTATTGTTTGCAAGTTTGTTGATGTAGTCATTCGTTTTCTTCAAAAGAGATTGTGAGGGGTCTTTATTGACTTTCTTGTAAGTGTTGGTATCATTTAATAAGATGTCTGTGTTATTAATATAAGTACTTTTGTTCAAAAAAACTGTCTTGTTTCCCTTGTCGGACTGCACGATAATAAGATCAGGATGTTTTTTTAAAAAAGCTCTGACATTTTTAACTAAATCTTTGATGAAATGATCAATTATTTTATTAGAGAATTTGTTTTTACGGGAGAACATTGTATTTAACTGCTCAGTGACCTTGAATCTGAGATATTGTTTGTCTGTGGCGTCTAATTTGCTGATCGCAAGGTCAAAGTCGGCCAAGGTTTTATAAAGTAGTCTTGTTCTATTGAGATCATTGTTATCTATGTGAAAAGAAGAGAATTTAGGATGAAGGGCGAAAAAAAATAGAGCTGGTTTAGGAATTGAAATGTTGGTCAGATTGACAACCCAATCACTTTGAATACTGAAATTGTCTAAAATTTGTTCTTTTAGCCTGTTGACTTTGTTGATATGTCTAGTTTTAATCCGATTATCCAATTTACTGTTTTTTTCATGAAGTATTGATAAAAAATTGTTAAGTTCATATGGGGTAAGAAATTTGGACAGTTTGTCAATCTGATCATTTATCCTGGAGTTCAGTTATCCTGGAGTTCAGTAATCTTTCATTTTACTTTTCCTGATGACTTCCACTCCTAATGTTTCCATTATTACTTGTTAGTTTAATTAACAATTTATACTACTTTTTTATATTATTTTTTGAATCAAGGTACAGAGTTCGCGGTGGTTCCGACTAGCAACGCCATCTTTTCATGGAATTTTGAATCTAGGTACAGAATTCGCGGTGGTTCAGACTAGCATCGCCATCTTTTAACTATCAAAAAGGATTTTCAGCACCATCTGTTGATAATTTCTCAAACTTATGCATAGGGATCATTAGTATCCAGACGAGCAGTGACATCTAGTAGTGAATTTACAGGGCTGGAAGGTGGCTGCGCCATCTGTTAGGGAATTTTTTAATTCTTAAGTTCGGTTAGTTTAAAAAAAAATTGTTAGCTTCGGTTAGCCTAAAAAAAATTTAGGTTAGGTTAGGTCAGCTTAGGTTAGGTTAGGTTAGGTTAGGTTAGGTTTGGCTAAGTTCCTGGGGCCCGGTTGAGGCTACCAGGCGAGTCCACCGGCTTGCGGATAGTGGAACGGCCCTCAGATATGGGGGCTAGCTGCGAATAAGCGTCGGCAAATAAGCAGCCGCGGACAATGGACGGCAGGAGCGGAGAGCGTGGTAGAGCGGCCCCGTGGTGGGGCCGGTCATTGCAGTAAATGCCACAAGCTCAGTAAGCGACTGTGCGAGTCGATGCCGCCACTAAATAAGCATCTCCCATGCTGCCTTGCATGGTACGGTGATGGGTCATCAAAGGCTAGGGGATGTAAACCCCGAAATCAAACCAACACACCGTAGTCTCAGACGTGGGCTGGGAACGGGGACCGCAAGCACGCCTGTGTTAGAGGTCAAGAGCTTCTCGGGGTTCTCTTTAAAAGCCTCCCTGCGCGAAGCGAGAGAGGGAGCGGTGAAGTTTTTTTTGTGGACCTGCCGTGGGCCGATGGTGCGGAGGCGGGAGCTGACGTTCTTATCGTCCGGAGGGTACAGAGAGAAAACCAGGTTGGGCACTCCTGGGCCGCTGGGTAGTACAGGGGCCCGGGGTGGTCTAGCCAACACGCCCTGGCTGCCCTATCAACCAGCGAAAAATCTCGATGTGAGTTGCAGTGCCGGATGGCGACCGGACTGGGACCCTGCAGCACACATGGGAGGGACTCTCCGAGGCCACCGGAGACCTTGGACTCGGCCGTTGCAGCCGCACCTATTCTGCCCCATTGTGTGGGGAAACGGGAACTATTCCGTTACCGTCTAACGTTACTCTTTCTTTTAAAAATTATTAAATTATCCATGGAAATGTCAAATAAAGAAAAGTATAATACAAAAGTGCCAAATCAATCCGGGGCTCCCACCCCAGTGGAAGTAAGAGGGCTAACGTTAGCCAAGTAGAAGTTGCCGACAAGGAAATAGCGAGCGCCCGACGGAGTTTAGACGAAGTCAGGTAACTAAACGAACCCCGCCGAGAGAACGGCCGAGCTCGCTCGAAGACAGGATGGCAGCCAACGAGGAATATAATGCCTGGCTGTCCAAAGTGATGAAAAAGCGGATAATCAAAAAGGAAGGAAGTGTAAAGGGAACTGCGGAAGGGGTAAGTGGTACGGTGTTTAACAAAAAACTAAATACGGAGGTTATATGTATAGATGAAGAAGAGGAGTGTAAATCCACGCCGAAAAGGCCCAGAGTGGAGTCACCGCAGGAGCAGCGGAAAAGAGCTGGGAATATGGTTAGCGACTCAAGAAAGCTATGTGAGCCACCAAAAAGGCAAAGGGCAGGGCCATCGCAGGAGGCGGAGGGAAAGGATATCAAAGGAAAAGGGGGAACGGAAGTTAGGGACAATAAAGGAGAAGCGTTGAGCTTGGCAAGGCCAATTGCAGAGGAAATTAGAAAAGAGGGGCTTAATTTTAATCCCACCATTAAGGAGCAGTTCACCCAACTGCTAAGGATGCTAAAGTTACTGAAATCGCAGGCGGATCAGGAGAAAAATAAGGCTTTAGAATACAAAGTGCACTTGGCTGAGGCTAGCACACAGACAGCAATGATAGGAGTAGAAACACGGGATATAGGAATTCATTGCAATCTTGAAAAAAATGTGGATATCGAGGAGGTATTGAACCAAGGAGATGGATTTGAGAACCTTGCCGAGGTCATAGATATGGAGTGGGAAGAGGAAGTCTACAAAACGGAGATCAGAACCGGAGGCCTGATAGAAATTGGGAAAAAACAAAGTATCCTTCTATTACACAATATGGATGGACAGAGGAATAAAGGGCTGACAAGAGCCTTAACTGAGCGATACCCCGGTGTCCAAGATATATTGGATGAGGATCTAGAGTAGGGGAAGATTGAATATGTGAAATGGAAGACCAAAACCTCTACTAGCAGAGGAGGGGGCAAGGAACTTGAGAGAAAGGTATATGTGCTGCCGCTGGAGATTAACAAGGAAGGAGTCAACGACATGGAACAGATCTATAAGCACCTGAAGGAAAGCAAGGAATTCTTGGAGGCTCAGGATGAGGTTGAAGTAGCTTTGGTGTCGGAAGACGGCCTAGATATAAGAAACTTAAGGAAGATAATAGAGCATATCCTTAGAAAAGGCCCAATGAAAGCGGAAATAATAATAGACAACAAATTTGCAACGGTTTTGGAGGGACCAAAGTCCAAAAAGGAGAAGAATACGGATAAGGCAAATCTAAACAAGAATAGCGGCAAGTCGGTAGTGATAAGGGCTGGTGAAAAGGGAACTTTTGCTGAACTTCTGAAGGAAGTTAAAAGCAAAGTTAATATTGACGAAATCGGAGTGAAAGTTTTCAGCATAAAGAAAACAAGGAAGGGGGATCTGGTGTTGACTGTATCGGAGACTGAGATGGCAACGAAGCTCAGAACCGAAATAAACGAGAAAACTGAGGTAAGAGATGCCATAATACAAAGGCCAAAAGCCCAGGTCATAATAATGGGCATAGAAGCTCAGGCCTCCAAAGAGGAAATAATAGATGCGGTCGCCACAAAATGTCAAAGTGACAAAGAAGCGGTAGAAATTAGAAATATGGTTAGAAATAGGAATGAGAGCCAAACGGCAACAGTTGAGGTACCGATGGAGGGGGTCGAGATGCTAGTGAGAAATGGTAAGATCAGAATAGGGTGGGCGGAGGCGGACGTTAGGGAAAGAATAAATATAGCGCGCTGCTTCAAATGCTTAGAATTTGGTCAATGCGGGCAGATGCACGGCTGGCGTAAACAGAGAAGGCCTGTGTCTTAGATGTGGTGAAACAGGCCATAAAGCTAAAAGCTGTAATAATGAGGCTTTTTGCATCAAATACGGTAAAGCGGGACATAGGGCGGACCACATGCGGTGCCCACATTATAAAAAGTTAGTGGAAAATGAAAGGGTGCGAAGGATTCAAAAATCCTAAAGATGGCGAATCTAAAGATCTTACAGGCAAATTTGAACAGGGCTAGGGCGGCGATGAACAAGATATTAGTATCAGTCAGGGAATTTGGGGTCGACATTGTGGCGATCAGTGAACCAAACAAAAAAATGGCAAGGGAGAGGAACTGGCCGAGAGACAGTAGAGAAGATGTGGCGCTGATCCTAGTAAATAGGAACTTAACAATCCAAAAGATTAGGGCAATGGATGGGTATATATGCTTATATCTTGAAGAAATTAATATCATAAGTTGCTATGTGTCCCCAAATATCAACGCCATCGCTTATGGGGACAAGATCAACGAAATCATGGAGGAGGGTAGGAGGATGGGGAAGAATTATATTATCCTAGGGGATTAATGCAGTCCCCCCTATGGGGATCGCCCACCGCGGACGTAAGGGGGAACTTAACTGGGGAGTGGATTGCTGAACTGGAACTTGTAGTACTTAATGAAGGAGAAGCGCCCACCTTTTCTAGAAGAGGATCGTCATCACACATCGACATCAGCCTCTGTGATAGGAACATCGCCCCAAGGATAGGCAACTGGGAAGTACTAGAGGAGGAAACACCAAGTAAAAGAGTAAAAGAGAATGAAGAGGCAGCGGAAGGCTGTGCAAAAATAGTCACGGAAGGTCTGAGAATTGCTAGATCGAAAGGAGAGAATAGGGAAATCAAGCCTGCGTGGTGGAACGCGGAAGCGGAAAAGTACTGTATTATATGCAATGAGAGTAGGAGAAAAATGACTAGATTAAGGAGAGCTGGGAGGGAGAACCAGTTTGAGGAAGCGCAGCGGACATACAAAGCAAACAGGAAAAAATTCAGAAGAGCCATCTTCCAAGCTAAAAAAGATAACTGGCATAGGATCTGCGAGAAAGTTGAAAATGATATTTGGGGGGAGGGATATAGGATTGTGCAGGGGAAAATAGGTAAATATATGCACCGGTTGTCTGCAGAAAAGAAAAGGGAAATAGCAGAAGAGCTTTTCCCGAGAGAAAAAACCTTTTGGGTTATACCGGCAGCGCAAGAGAGGGTCCGAACTGTGAGCCAGGAAGAAGTCCAGAGGGTAGTCAGTCGAATGAAAAATGGAAAGGCCCCGGGTCCGGATGGTATCTCGGTAGAGATATGATGATTATGATGGAAATTGCCCCAGAATGGGTGGCAAGTATAATTAACAAATACTTAGCGGAGCAAATATTCCCAGCAATCTGGAAAGTGGCGAAACTGGTTTTAATACCTAAGCCAAGAAAGCCGGCCGACGATATTGCATCATACAGACCACTGTGTCTATTAAATACTTTTGGTAAACTGTACGAAGGCGTCATAAGAGATAGGCTAGAGGCTGAGCTGGAGGAGAAGGGGGTTCTATCTGAAAACCAGTTTGGCTTCAGAAAGGGGAAATGTACAGTAGACGCTATAGATAAGATAGTTAATATGGTGCAAACTACCGAGAAAAGATGGTGTGCTATGGCTACTGTGGACGTGAAAAACGCGTTCAATACGTTGGCTCACAGCCTAATTATTAAACGGCTGATGGAAACAGGGGTGTCGGTATACCTAGTAAGGATGATCAGCGACTATCTAAAAGATAGGAGGCTTATCATAGATAAGGATATTGAAATGGTGGTGGCGGCAGGAGTACCTCAAGGTTCTATACTTGGGCCTCTGCTCTGGAACATTGCATAAAATGCGGTACTGGAGCTGGATCTGGGGGTGGGTACGACCAGCATAGGATATGCTGACGATCTCGCAGTGGTGGTATCTGCAGATAGCAAAGATGATTTGGAAGCCTATATTAATACCGCGCTGGCCAGAATAGACATATGGATGGCTGAAAATAAGCTAAACTTGGCTCCTGAGAAAACCGAGGCCATCGTTTTGAAGGGATTAAGGGGACAAAGGAACCACGTGAGATTTAAGCAACCAAGGGAGCAGGAAATTAAGCCTTCCGATAATATTAAGTATTTAGGTGTGGTAATAGACAGGCATCTCACTTTTGGAGAACATGAAAAAGTTGTTGTTACTAAAGCAGAAAAGACTGCATCCGCGATAAGAAGATTGATGCCGACGGTAAGGGGGCCAAGCTCTGAAAAGAGAAAGATTTTGGCAGGAGTGGTACACTCTGTGGTGATGTATGGTGCGCCGGTGTGGGCGTCGGTTCTGCACTATAAGAAGTATAGAGATATACTTGACAAAATACAGAGGAAATTACTACTGGGAATTACTAGCGCGTATAGGACAGCGTCCACAGCTGCGTTACAGGTGGTGGCTGGAGTGGTTCCAATAGATTTGATGATAATCGAAAGATGGGAGATGTACCACAGGAAGGGGGAAATGAGCGCTGCAGAGAGAAGACTAAGCACTCTGGATCGGTGGCAAAAGCGATGGGAGGAAAACGTGGCAGTGGGACAATGGACAAAAAGACTTATAAGGGATGTGCGGAAATGGGCATTGTGTAAGTTTAGGAAGACTAATTACTTCCTAACACAGGCCTTTACTGGACATGGGTCCTTTAAGGCATATACCTGTAGAATAGGTAAGACGGATACCGATAATTGTGTATACTGCGGATATGCAGATACACCAGAGCACACCCTGTTCCACTGCCCGCGATGGGAGAGGAAACGTGTATTAGCGGGCATTGAGGTTGGTGATAACATCACTGCGAGAAACATGGTGGATATAATGCTGGCAAACCGTAGAAGTTGGAACGCAATTGAAGGAATGGTGGGGAAGATTATGTCCACCAAGGAGCTAGAGGAAAGGGCACGCCAGCGTGCTGAGGAGGATGGTGACCTGGTATAGGGGGGAAGGTGAAAAGAGATACTGGTCTAGTGTAATTATATTAGCAATATCGTGAGCTTTGCGGTCAGGCTGCTGCTTTAGTATGGTGCTACTTAGGCTTAAGGATTTTATCAGTTATAATATGAGTTTTTGCTCATATTGTTATTTTTATTGTTGCTAGATTTGTAAGTTTTATTTGTTATATTATGAGCCTTTTGCTCATATTGTTGCCGGTTGTTGTTGACTCTTTTGTTGTTAGATGTGAAGTTTTTATTACAACTTCACATAGTGAAGTTAATTAATAGATAATAGATAAGTTAATTAATTGATAAGTCTGATATGTGAGAAACTCGTTTGTGTATGGTGTCTGCTGTGTAAGGATCGTTATATATCCTAGGATGTTAGTTGGAATATTTTTCACCCCGAAAGGGAATTAGAATTAAGAATATTTAGAATAATTGGGTCCCTGCTCTGGACATACGCGAGAGACTTTTACCGGGTATTTTGATGACATGTCATTTATTGATAGTTCCATGATACTCGGGGTGAAGTAAGTGGGGGTTTTTTTAGTTGGTAAAAATCCAACTCGCTCAGTGCCAAAGTGCCTGAGTGTGTTACGGAACATTTTTTTCTCCTCCACGCCAAAAAAAAGGTTTGGCTAATTTCACTTAGGATCCATTAGATTGGACAAAATTTTCGTTCGCATCACTCCACCCACCGCCGGAGGCTTCTAGAACCGCCCCGGTATTTTGCCTCCTCCCGAGGTCGGCCAAAAAATCGGGAGGTGGGGAGGTGGGCCCCGTAGCCCCCAATTGCTACTACTGGCTAATATATGTCAAAAATATCTTATCGGTGAAATGTTATTTTTTATGCTTTTTTTCTAATGGGGTTTTTACATTTGTAAGCAGAACAAGTTGCCATAATATTTTCTTTAAAAAATTATAACGAAAAACGCAATTTAAAAAGTAAAATTAGTGAAAATTCTTACATTATTTTTTTAATTTTGCAATACAAAACATGGCTGACTACGCTTTAGTTTTAATTTTAAAGTCTAGGGTACCTTAGAAAGAGAAATATGTATTGGCAATTTACATGCTATTTATAATATTTGTCTCTTTTTAACGTGTATGTAGTATCTTTCGTACGTGATATAAATTACTGGTCCTTTCATTTCTAACAGTCCAAGATCCAGTGGCCGGCTACCTTTATGTATTTGACCAGACCTAGATTTTTGTGTAGTGAGTCCCCTATTCCTACCATACATGAAATGGGGACTCTCTAAGCCCAACGCGGTGATAACAGCTGGAGTTCAGACAGGCCAGGTATCAAAAACAGACGAAATTCAAATGTATTTCACCACATCTGCCATTTGAAAATTTAAAAATACATTGTTAGTATTATTGGAAAATGACAATGGCAAACCATTATCGTGCGATTAACATCGTGGCAGACGATTTTTAATGTGCCAAAAAATATGCAATTTAAAATTAATTGATCACGTCTGCCGCTGATATATTTTGTTTATTATATATAGTCTTAGAAGCTTATATTTTTAACGGCAGACTATTTTAATGTGAGCAGACCTCAGTAAACAATAAAATCTTACCTACTGCCCGCGCAGATTTATGCACAGGCTGCATGCATGCTGTCTCACATTTATTACTTGTAATTTAATTTGTTGTTATCAGTGTTATGCTTATCTAGATAAAGTTATCTGAAATTTTATCTAGATAACGCTTTCGTTATTTATTAGCTTTTATCCAGATATTTTTAAAAGAAGTTATCTCTTATCTATTTATTAAGCGAAAGAGAAAGATAAGATAATAACAATATATCTTTATTTTCTCGGAAAAAAAGAAATTTGGAGCTAAATTCACAATTTTCCTGTACTTACTTAGTCAATCATGTGATTCAGATAACTTTTGACACTTTCTTAAGAATTACAAAAATGTTTAAAAGCAGTTATTTTATTTTCAACAGAATTCTTGCAGCCTGGAATCATTTCCGCCATTAATTGGAATCATATTTGGTCGTGTAATATGAAATGTCGTATTCCGACTACCTGATCTACCATGTAATTTAGATTAGTATCGACACTTTTTTAAGCACTAGAGATATGTCGAAAAACAATTTTAAATTTTAAATAGAACTCTTGCAGCTTAGAGTCATTTCAGCCATTAATTAGATTAATAGTAGGTTGTGTTATATAAAATGTCGTTTTCCGAACACTTGGTTCGACCATGTAATTCAGATAAATATCAATACCTTTTTAAACATCAGAGAAATGTCTAAAGCAATTCTCTTATTTTAAATGGAATTCTTGTAGCTAGGAATCATTTCAGCCATTATTTGGAGTAATATTTATTCGTGTAATATGAAATGTCGTTTTCCGACCACTAGAAAAATTCAAAAAAATATCGACACTGTTAAAGCATTTTTTTAAACAAAAAGTTTTATACTCTTCTGTGCTAGACGTGTGCTATCATGGGCCGTACATAATGCAGCCTGTACATAAGCTGCTCGGGTAGTAGGTAAGATTTTATTGTTTACTGATATCTGCTCACATTAAAATCATCTGCCGTGAAAAATATAAACTTCTTATATCAAAGGCAGGCGTGATCGATTAATTTCAAAATTGCATATTTTTTGGCACATTAAAAATTGTCTGCCACGATGTTAATTGCACGATAATGGTCTGCCAGTGTCATTTCCAATAATATTAGCAATGTATTTTTAAATTTTCAAATTGCAGACGTGGTCAAATACATTTGAATTTCGTTTATTTTTGATACCTGGCCTACCGTCTCCAGCTGTTATCACCGCGTTGGGCTTAGCGAATCCGCATTTCATATATGGTATGTGGCAATGTAATACATTGCTCCCGGGTTGCCTATCGACAATTAGCCGTAAGTGTAATATAATGCCCGCTACTGTACCCACTTCCTAACAATATAGTAACATATTGTAAACTTATTGTTGAACACAACTGTATAGTTTAATCTAGAAAAACGACTATTTAAGAGTAGAATAATGAGTTCTTTGAATGAATCGCTAAATCAGCAAAACGCCAAATATGAAATCGAACGATTAATGCGCGAGGTAAGGGGAGTACCCTAGCGAGCGTAACTTGAGGCCCGAGAACGGGTTGATATGAATTCATTCCGTAATTAGATTTCATAATGTGATTCCGTAATTAGATTTCATAATATTGATTCGGTATTTAGATTCCGTAATGTAATGTTGTAAAGTACTTTTAAAATGCAAAGTCATTTTGTGTAGTGTTGTGTATCCCTCCAGGAGAGAGGTAATATGTATTTCCTTCCCTAACAATATCTCTTTGTGTGTGTAGTCTTATCCGTGCACGCACTTTGATTTTTGGTATAATGATTAATTTTCTGTAATTATTAAGAATTTGAGTAAATTTTATGAAAGAATGTTGTATCATACACGGATCAGTCTACTCACACACGTTTTAATTTAAATTAAGATGTATTGTTTTTCTTACTATTGAAGCTTAAATTTCATTGTTTTAATATAATAACAAATTATTAAAGTTTCTGCTTTAAAAATAAATTCATGTTTTGCAATGTTCTACAATATTATTCCCATTTCTAATAGTTCGCGCGAATGATTGTTTTGAAGCTCAGTATAGGTATATACACAAATATATAAGATTTTTTGTAAACTATTTAATTTTAATATAATAAACCTTTATTTTATTGTTAACTGATAACAATTGTTTCATTTAGAAATTCGAGTAATTATAATACACGCTACCTTATATATCTTAAGTATTCAAACATATTTATCCCTGTTTAGGCTTAATCTTTTACATATGGTGGTGTCGGTGGAATAGTTCGAATCAACCACTGAAACCACGCCTTCCTTACAACCCCCAATACATCACATTTATGGTGGCACCAGTGGTATCTTAAGGGAATCATCAAGCCGCCTCACACCCTTGATACTATTACATAAGTACCTTTAATTAAGCATATTGTAATTCATTTTTTTGAACGAATTCCAATTCCAACTATATATAAATATTTTTTTTTAAATGAAACCAGCATCATTTGAAAGAAAATGATGTGAAAAATTTTAAAAAGAAGGGTTGCCAGCTCTCCATCAGCCACAACCTCTAAGGTTGCCAGATGTTGACAGGTATATTGTTGTTAATAATTTGCGGTCATGTGTTATTTGAGAAAATTAGATACTAAATTAAAGTTCTATTTTTTCTAGACACGATAATATTATGGGCGCAAGCTCAAAAGACCTCCAGAAGCTGAGGTGAGCGTAACACAGATTGTATTATTTCCATAGTAACCAACCAAACCAAGTAATTATGTTTTTATAGGAGTGAGTGAGTAAACTTCTATTTATTAATATGATAGACAAAGATAAATACAAATGTAGATAAAAAAGTTGTTTTTAGCTTGCGCCCATAATACATGGTTGCCTGTGAAAAAATAGTCACTCACTCACTGATGATCATCAAAATTAACGTCACGAAGTCTTAGAAAGTTGAAATTTGGTATGTAGGCTGGGTTTATCATACAACTAACGACAAAATTAACAAATCCGTGATTTCCCTCTTCAACTTCTTATAAATAATAAAGTACGTTGTAGGTATATTTATAAGTAAATAAAATAAAATTAAAATCAAGTCAAAAAGCTGTTGGTATTTTTTGAATTTGTAACTAGGAAAAAATTATTAGTTTTCTTGTTCTTATGAGAAAAGTTAGTGATTTTTAAATCTTTGAAAATATTTGACAGTTTAAAATATGTCAAAAAATGTCTATTCGATTATTCGCCTACTAACGGCAATTTATTTGCTCTGTGATGCCACATAATTATATTAGCTTTGTTCGTGTAACAGTTTTGAAAGTACATGAACTGTACGGAGCATGCATATTTGCTAAATGAGCCTTCGAGCAAAACTAAATTTGTGATTTGATTGCAAATCTAATGTTTTAGCAGTCTAGTTCAAGTGACTCGTCTATTTCGAGCGATGATGATTTAGATTTTGTAGTTAATAGGATTCGGCCAAAAAATGAAAATTATTTTGAAAGCACTGTTCAATTATATAACAATGAAGAATTTATTGAGCACTTCAGAATAAGTAGGCATGTAGCTGAAAGTCTGAAAGAACATTTTCAGCTTGGTCAATATTTTAAACATCAGTCTGGTGGCAACGGAAAATTAAACGCACTCCAGCATGTGTTAATATTTCTCTGGTTCGCGGGGCATGAAACTTCAAGTTTTCGCGACGTTGGAGATATATATCAAGTAGTACATTATTTTTAGTGATAAGAAGGATGATTTGTTTTCTTAGCAATTTATCGGCTCAAATTATACAATGGGCCCACAGATGAAGAAAAAAATATAATTAAAAAACATTTCGAAAGAAAGGGGTTTCCGGGTGTTAATGGTGTAATCGATGGAACTTTAATAAAAATTGATACTCCTAAAAATGATCCCGAATCAAAGTCCGTGAAGTTGCCCCCCCCCCATTCCAGCACTAACGATGAAAATTTTATAGTCGTTAGTGCTACCTTAGTGATGCTTAGTGCTCAAATTTTAACGTTAGTGCTCTGTCGGTTCAGATTTTATAGCATAAAATTTGTGGGGGGGGGGGGCAACTTCACGGAAGTTGGCCGCCCCACAACATTTACGGTATGTAAACCATCAAGAAATTTTTTTAAGTCTATTTAGAACTAGTACTAGGCTTGCCACGAATGCTATTAGAAATTATGACATGAATTTAAATACATATAGAGCATACTTATCGAATTTCAATATCTCTTCAAAAAAAAGCATTCTCAATAGTGACATGGATACTGAAACTTAATGTCGCTATTGAGAATTGTAATTTTTAGAGCTTCGTACTTTAAAGGAAAAGCGGAATCCTTATATGATCTCGAAAACTTTGTAACGTAGAAATTTGAAATTTGGTATGTTAGGTTTTGTGGATGCACAACATACATCGTCAGTCAACAAATAGAAAAAAATTTTTTGCGATTAAAATGAACGGTCAGTTTCGTCCAAAGAAAAAAGTTTCAACTAATATCTTATCATTTAAATAGCTACCTACAAAGATTCCAAATGTATATATTTTTTTATAATTTTTGGCTCAGTGGTTTTAATAATATAGCTCAAAATTTATAAAAAATGATCATTCTCTATCTCTGAGGTTTTTAAAGCTAAAATTTTGAATTTTACAGAGTTAGTAGATATCTGAGTCATAGATTCCAGGAAAACTGCGGCTTTTGATTTTAGTACACTACACCTAAATGTACCTATCAAATTTGGTTTGGAAAATTACTTCTATTAATCTTAACCTTTTTGAGAAAATTTAATCTTGTAACGTAACTTACCTGGGAGATTGAGGCGGCGGAAAATTTGAATAAAGATTAATATACATAAATAAATGTAGTTTAATTTGGTCTATTGACTGCTCACTGTACGGAACCCTAATTGTGCAAATCCGACTCGCTCTTGACGGATATTTTCTTAGGAGTTTTGCAACAGATATAAAATTTTTCCCTAGGGCAAGAGTAGGTTATGTATACCTTCCAGCCCCTAAGCTTCTCTGGGCAAAATTTCAAATCTACTGGTTAAGTTGCTGAAGCAATAAATAAACAAAAAACAAAGAAACATACAAACTCACTTTCGGATTTATAATATTAGTTAGCATTAACAGCGGGTGACTCTGCAAATAATTTACCATTATATTTTGAAATCTAAATTCTGTCCATAATTTTTATTTTTCCGCATGCACCAAGAAAACATATTACAGTAAGACCTCGATAATCTGGCTTAAATGGGCGACCGGTAGGCCGGATTTTCGAAAAAGCCGGACCATCGAGAGACCGTTTAAAATGTAATGAATTTGAGACCCCGTATAGCTCCTCTAAGAAGTTAACAGCAAGCACTGCTGTTCTATGTACTGGGTTTGTAGGCACTTCTCAAAACTTGCTCCTTCAATTACTAAAACCTAAATATAGTAATTTCACGTATAGAGTAAAAAAGTCATTATACATTCATCTACAATAAAATCTTAGAGTTGGGGGTTTTTAATAATTACGCATTTTGTTTAATACAGTAACTAACTCTTTATTTGAAAAGTAAATTAAACCCAACACAACAAACTACAAATCGCTACTGAAATTTTAAATCTTTGTTTACAAAACAAAAAGCTAAGAGTCCCGGGATTCGTCACCAGTACAGCAACCGGCAGTTCGGCGTTCCGCGTGATTAATTACTGTACAATACAATTATATTGTGTATTGTACTAATTGACTGTAAATATAGAATGTAAATGTGTGTAAAATTGTATCTACTATTTGTTATCAGTTATTCTCTTAAAACTACAGCTTTTAGAATCGGACCGGATTACTGGAGGGTCCGGATTATCGAGGGCCGAATTATATAAGTAGCAGAAATTGGGGGCTTCTAAGCCCACCTCCCCACCTCCCGATTTTTGAGCGACCCTGGGAGGAGATAGGTAAGCTATGCCGTCTAGATGGCGTTGCTGGTCTGAACTACCGCGAACTCTGTACCTCGATTCAAAATTCCATGAACAGATGGCGCTGCTAGTCTGAACCACTGTGAACTCTGTACTTCGATTCAAAATTCCATAAAAAAACATGGCGTTGCTAGTCTAAACCACTGTGAACTCTGTACCTTGATTCAAAATTCCATGAAAAGATGGCGTTGTTAGTCTGAACCACTGTGAACCCTACCTTGATTCAAAATTCCATGAAAAGATGGCGTTGCTAGTCTGAACTACTGTGAACTCTGTACCTAGATTCAAACTTCCATGAAAAGATGGTGTTGCTAGTCTGAACCTCCGGGGACTCTATATTCATAATTTTATAATATTTTTATCTGAAAACAGGTTTAAACTCGCATAAATTGTCAGCTGACGTCATCATACTATCTTTCTGCTATAAAAGACCGCGAGAGAATTTCTTCAATCGAAATTTTGTTCGAAACTTTAGTGAAAAACATTAAATCTTACTGTTGTAAATTTTTAATTGTTGTGTTAATAATTAATTATTGCCAACAATGGAATTCATTACTGCTGGAAACAGAGACTTAATTCAAAAAATAGCGGGAAATTTTATGGACGAATTGAACCATCTTGGCGCTGTTAAACGATGGATAAAACTTTCTGATATGGAGATTGGAAAAGTATATAAAATAATGGGCGCAAGTCAGCTGCCATCAAAATTCAACTCATCGAAAATGAAGACAATATTGGAATTAGAAATTGGATACATTTCGTTACCGGCGAGATTTGACAATTTGAACGAGCAGATGCTGGCATGGCTGCAGAGCAATCTAAAACGGGTATTATGAATAATGGGCCAATCGGACTAACTCATAAACTGGAATTCAAAACATTGGATCTTCTCGAAATCGTGGGGGGTGCTGAATGGCGAATTTTGTAATTTATTCTCTTCAAATGTATTATTTAATTGTACTATGTATTTTAAAAATTTCAATATTGTACCAATTTTTACATATATATAATAAAAATTATAAAACAAAAATTCGATTTTTTTTACTTCCCACCTCTAAATCAATTTTTGAACTAAGCATAAATTGATAAAACTGATGAGCAATCTTTTGGTATGTATTATACTGTTGGGTATTAATTACAAAAGAAATTCGATTTTTCTATTCATGTCCCGCCTCTAAATCAATTTTTAAACTAAGTATAAATTGATAAAACTGATGAGCAATCTTTTGGTATGTATTATACTGTTGTATAAAAGAAAACCGATTTTTCTATTCATGTCGCGCCTCATCATCATGTTTTATACTTTAATTTGATTAATATGTAAACACTTTTGGTGTTCAATAAAAAAATTTAAAAATCGATTTTTCTATTCATCTCCCACCTCTAAATCATTTTGGTAGGTCTCACCTCTAAATTTTAACTAAACACAAATCGATAACATATTGATCGATAATATTTGTAAGCAATGATGAGTGTTAATATATGTAATATTCGCCAAAATGAAAAAGTTAAATTTTCATAATAATTTCAAAACTATATTTTATAATAATAATTTCTTAACTATGTACAATTTATATGTCTTTTAACAATGCAAAAGTTTCAATCACATATGACAAACTGCTTATGAAGCGAATTCCATACGTTACCTTATATATCGTCTGCATGTCATATATACATACATACAAAATATGCGACTTGTAATTTTTACAAATGAGCACTATTTCAAATGAAAATTTGATTGTAAAAAATAGGGAAATTTTCTTCTTCAACAATTGAAAATTCTATTAATATTAGAAAATTTATTTCCGGCAATAGTATTGTTAGATACTAAAACAACTGAAAACTTTTAAAAACAAAAAATTTTGTGTTATTTGAAAACTAGAGTTTTTTGTTTTATTTTAAGTAGGTATAAAAGTTAGTGAATTATAAGATCCAATTTTTTGTGTTTTTTGTTTTATTTGTTTGTGTGAATTTTGCGTTATTTGAAAACTACAGTTTTTTGTTTTTGTTTTTAAGTATAAGAGTTAGTGAATTAAGAACCAATTTTTTTTGTTTTTTCGGTTTTTTTTGGTTTGTGTGCGGTTTTTGATTGTTTTATTCACGGTTTTTGTTTTATTTGAAAACAAGAGGTAAGCTGAAAAAAACACCTTTAATTCCTTTTTAGTATTAATTTTAACACTTGCTAGAAATTTTTAGTTGTACCTATAATACATTTATCATAACTTATAACTAGGGTTACCAATTTTTTTTAATCTCGTGAATAAGCAAGAAATAAAGTATTTGAGAGAAAAACTATTTTCAAAACTTAAATTTAAGTTTAAGTAAAACATTTTTTGTGTTTTTAGCACATGCTAACACAATGAGCAAAATAAGAAACAATTTTTTTATATTTGGGAACATATCACACGCATTTTTGATGCACGAGGGGTGTATATTGCTAGCTGATATTATCGCATGATAATGAAAATATTGACAATACATCACAAATCTTTCTGTAAAAAATTTTTACTAAAATTTAGAATAGGGTCGGCAACCTGTGGGCCGCATGCGACCCGTTGGAAGTTTTCATGCGGCCCGCCAAGCAATATAACTTTTTGAATAATTGCTCTGTCTACGTAGAGTTGAGCATACTTTATTCTTTTTAAGTTATGTTAAAAACATTCTTTTCAATTTAAAAAGTGTTAATATTTATCTGTATTACAAAGTAGACGAAGTGGTCGGAAAACGACATTTCATATTACACGACCCAATGATATTCTAACTAAGGGTAGAAATGACTCCAGATTACAATAATTCTATTTAAAAAACATTCTTTTACAATTTTTAGAATATACAGGATGTGTTATAAGAATTCCGTGAATAAAATGTAAAATATTTTTTCGCTCAAATTTTTCTTTTTAAAGGTTAAATTTTCATAATTTTGGTATGTTACCATACAAATATAAAAATTATTCGTACAATAATATCTATAAAAGATTTTTTAGAATGCAAAAAATTTACCTTTCGCATAGTAAAATAGCTTAGACATCACATTCCGCACATTTTACATATGAAATCGTTGTCGCTTTGGAATGCAATGCCTTATGCATTGTGTATGTTTATGCAGTAAAACCTATCTTGATTTTTTTAAGGTAACTGACCATGTTATTTTGAATAAAAATTTTTTTTTTCGACAATTCATTTCCAACAATCACTTCCATCAATGTCGATCACAGTGTTAACTAAATTTGTTTAAAGTAATAAAACCTATTATTTAAAACAACTGAAAACTTGAACTAAATTGAATTATAAAAATTATTGCATCATAACTTGTTGCGGCTTGCTACCTCTTACACATCTGTATAAAGTTATATGACGTCATCAATTAAAAAGTATATATACACGTGATAAACGGCTTTAAAACCATTACGTCTTCTGATTTCATAAAGTACAGTGTGCTTCGTGTCATCATATTGTATTTTGCGAATTTTTAAAGTTAGTTTTTTATTTCAAAGTTTAATTTCTTAAAATTTTATTACATTTTTTCAATATTTAGTTAATTTAGTGAAAGAAGAAATTTTTGAGATATTTTTGTTTCTTCTGTTTTTTGTGTGTTTTTTACTTGCTTTTTTGTTTTATTACTATTGGTGAGTAAGAAGCATTTAATTCCTTTTAATATTAATTTTTATTTTGAAAATTTTGTTACTAATTTTTGTATGCAATAACTTAAAAACTAATTACAGTTATTTTAGAAATATTAAAACAGAAAATTTCATGTTATTTTTTTACCAGTCAGTATTTTTCAAATTTAATTTTATTTTAGAAATTCCAGTAAATCTTAGAAGCAAAATTATAAATATTTCGCGAAAACTAAACAATATTTTTTTTGTGAATTCAGGAAAAATGGCCTTATTCAACTGCGAAGTATGTCCAGTAGCATTCAGCCATCGGGATGCTTTGACAAGACATTTGAAGACGAAACATGGCGACAATGGATCATCTTTTAAATGCGGCCAGTGTGGGGATACTTTTTCGAGAATGGATAATTTACATCGTCATGTGAAGAAATTCCATTCAACAGCTGTATTGTGTGATTACTGCGACGAATATGTTGAAAGTGATCTGGAGCGGCATATCGTTAATGAACATGGCCAACTCTCAACCGGCGTCGTACGTGATCATGAGCAGCCCTCAACTTGCAGCGGTCATGTTTCCAGAAAGCGCGCAGCTAGTGAAGAAAATGGCAGTCTATCCAAAAAATCCAAAGCAGATCGGGGCACAAGACGGTGCGAAATATGCGATGTGGATATACCAATTTCATCTTTCAATGGGCATTTACGAAGCGCCGCCCATAAAAATAAATTATGCTGCGGTACTGGAAACGTAAATGTGGAAACGATCAACAGCGCGTTCAAAACCAGAATAATCAGCTACCGGGTGAAGAGTTCCGAGTACTTCCCCGAGAAAATGTGCTTCAGCTGCTGCGAATGGAACTGGCGAAACATACGTCATTTAAAATTAATTTCGAATTATTTGGATTATATGCTAAATTCGACAAGGACGATAATCTATTACTGGATGTAAAGTCGTTCAACACTGAAAATACCATTGTTTCGGAATCCACCAATCTGCAGGAAATTTATCAAAGCAAGGTGTCAACTATAGTGCGCAAGAACGAAGAATTCCAGGGGAGAGAGAGCGGCTGGTCGCTTTTGGAAGTCTGCTATTTGGAAGTCAATGTAAATAAATACAATCCTCTTCGGGCTTCGTTGTATACCGAGCTTCCAGCATGGATCAAACGAAAGAAGGCGGTCGTTAATATTAAAAAATGGTCGTAAAAATAAAGACCAGGCTTGCTTCGCATGGGCGATAACATCAGCCTTACGCCCAGTCGATTATCGCAATCACCCGCATCGAGTCGCTTCATATCCTCATTATTCGACAATTTTAAATTTCGACGATATGGAGTTTCCTGTCAAAATTAGTGACATAAAATTGTTTGAATCGCTCAACAACATCAGCGTTAATGTTTATGGACTGGAAGAGAAAAGTATTGTTGGACCGCTGCACTACACCAAGGAAAAACGGAACACTCACGTGAATCTGCTATACATTGAAAATGGTGAAACTAGTCACTACTGCTGGATAAAGAATTTGAGTTGGCTCGTTGGACGTCAGTTATCGAACATAAAGAAACTGCGTGGCTATGTGACGGATGTTTACAATTCTTTTGAACTGAAGAGCGACTTATCGAACATGCTAAAGAAGACTGTAACAAAGTCCGCACTGTAATACCAAGTCTTGGCAAAGACAACATTTTGAAATTTCAAAATTATGCCAAGCAGATGCGCGTCCCGTTTACGATCTACGCGGACTTCGAATTAATATTGAAAGCATGTGACACATGCGCACCAAATCCAGACGGATCGTTTACGAACACGACACATATTCACGAACCATTCAGCTTCGCATATTACATCAAGTGTTCGTATGATGAATCATTAAATAAATTCGAAACGTACCGCGGGCCGAACTGTGCGAAAGTTTTTATGGAAAAATTAGAAGAAGATGCCCAACGACTACATAAAATTTTACAAAAGGAAATTCCGATGAAGCCATTAACACAGCTGGACTATTTAGTATTTGGATTAGTCGAAGATTGTTCCATATGCGGCAATAAATTGGGCAACGATCGTTTGCGGGATCATGACCATCTAACTCATAAAACCAGTGAATTTCGAGGTGCCGCACATAACCAGTGTAATCGGCTTCACAGACTACCGAAATTCATCCCCATAATTTTCCATAATTTATCTGGATACGATGCGCACTTTATCGTCCGGAAATTTGGAGCCTCAAAGGAACGAATGGATGTCATACCGGACAACAAAGAACACTACATTTCTTTCACGAAGTACTTACCAGTCGACACCAATCAAGAAGTGGAAGATATTGATAACGATGACGTTGATGATGAAGAAGATGAATCTGACAACAAATTTAAAATTAAAGCTATCCAACTGCGTTTTATCGATTCGTTCCGCTTTATGGCGAGCAGTTTGGATAAACTTGCTGAGAATTTAAAGCCGGAGCAGTTCGCCGAAGTTCGCCAAGCATTTCCTGAAGATCACCTTTTCAATTTAATCAAACAAAAAGGAATATTCCCGTACGAATACGTCAACAGTGTAGACCGACTGAATGAACGCGCTCTACCACCAAAAGCGGCATTCCACAGCAGTCTGAAATTATCAAGTATCAGCGATGAAGAATACCAGCGTGTATTGCGAGTATGGGAAGAATTCAACATTCGAACTTTGGGTGAGTATTCGGCCTTATATCTGAAAACGGACGTGTTACTACTGGCAGATGTATTCGAAAATTTCCGGAACTTATGCCTGAATACGTACAAATTGGATCTGTGCCAATACTACACCGCACCAGGCTTGAGCTGAGACACCATGTTGAAATATACGAAAGTGGAACTGGAGCTACTAACGGACATGGACATGATCCATTTCATTAAAAAGGGTATGCGTGGTGGATTTACTAAATGTTGCGGTCGTTTTAGCGAAGCGAACAATAAGTACATGTCTGACTACGACCCCACGAAGCCGTCGGCCTACATCGAATATCTGGACGCCAACAACTTGTACGGATGAGCCATGTCGCAGCATTTGCCGATTAGACATTTCCGGTGGGTCCCAGAACACGAATTGGATAACATCGACATACCAATGGTTCCGGATGACGCTGATGTTGGATACATTTTGGAAGTCGACCTCGAGTACCCGAAAACACTGCACGACTATCATAAAGATCTACCATTCTGTCCGGAGCAGATGAAGCCGCCATACATCACATCCAAGAACAGCAAACTGCTCGCCAATGTTTATGACAAGAAGAAATATGTCATCCATTATCGAAATTTGAAACAGTGTTTAAAATATGGACTTAAACTGACAAAAATAGATCGTGCGCTCCAGTTTAATCAATCTCCGTGGTTGAAGAAATACATCGATTTAAATACCGAGCTTCGTTCTAAGGCAACAAATAGTTTTGAAAAAGATTATTTCAAGTTAAAAAGTAGTAGTGTTTTCGGGAAAACGATGGAAAATGTCGACAAACGTGTTGATGTGGGGTTAATCACACAATGGGAGAACATTCGTAAAAAGTTGGGTGCTAATAATTTAATAAGCAAACCAAATTTCCACAGTTGCTCCATCATTCATGAAAATCTAGTCGCCATACAAATGGACCGTTTAAAAGTGAAATACGACAAACCAATTTACGTAGGATTTAGCGTGCTCGAGTTATCAAAAACTTTAATGTATGATTTCCACTACGGTTATATAAAACCAAAGTACAGTGACAGAGTGAATTTATTATACATGGATACCGACAGTTTTATATACCGGATAGAAACGGACGATTTTTACGTCGACATTAAGCCGGAAATTAGCGAGTATTTTGACACGAGTGACTATGCCGCAGATAACGTCTATGGACTGCCACGTTTAAATAAAAAAATGCTCGGTAAATTTAAAGATGAGTGTTCTGGGACAATAATTAAACAATTTGTCGGTGTTAAAGCTAAATCTTACTGTATAGTCAAAGACAGTGATGTGCCCCCAATTAAAAAACTCAAAGGTATGAAGAAAGATGTGGTGAAAAACGAAATAGAAGTTAAAGACTACATAAATTGTGTGATCAGCAAAGACTCAAGTGCTGTGTTGTATAAACAAATGAGTGTATTTCGTAGTTTGAAACATCGGTTATACACTCACTTAATGAATAAGGCCGCACTAACAAACGATGACGACAAACGGTTCATAACACCCAACAATAGACTCAAAACTCTCCCATGGGGGCATCATAAAATAGACGATTTTTATTTTTGTTAATTTTGTATATATCTTTTTGTTAATTTTGTATATATATTTCTTTGTTAATTTTGTATATATTTCTTTGTTAATTTAGTAAATATTCTTAAAACCATGGTTTTAGTTTTATAAGTTTACTTATTAAGTAATTAGTTTGTAAGGAAAAAAATAATAATGGCCATTATTAATTCAAAATTTTATTAAAAAAATAAAAAAATGTGTACAAAAACATGTTAAAAAATTTTAAAAAAAATTAAAAAAATACAAAAAAAATCAAAAAATTCAAAAAATACGTATGATGAAAAAAAAATAAAAGAAAATACATCATGAAAAAATACATGAAAAAATTTAAATATTGAAATTCGTATTTAAAATTTTGTATATATCTAAGTAGTCTTGTAAGTTCGTCGACGGCCACGCCCTCGTATCTGGACCACTTTCCCAGCCCAGGAGTGCTGATTGATTGGTTGTGCCTTTTTCAATATTCTGCAAGATCCACTTAAACAATTCACCGTCTTCTTCTACGCACTTTGGATTGAAATATAATCGAGGAATACCATGATCTTCGACAAGTTTCAATATACGATCCAGCAGTTCCGGACGAGCATATGTTATCGTTTTTCGCATCCACAACGTAAGAAAATATGTCAGCGTGTCGAATTCATATAGACGGTCTTCTCCAATATCAGATTCGTCAAAGGTAAGTGTGAAGAGAAGATCAAAAGTTTCCACAGACGAACCCCATTCAATAGTTGATCTTATTTTTTCAGGATAAAAAATATTACGATCTCTTGATGCTATGGATCGGATCATCTCCAAATCAGAGACACCAAAATGCTCCAAATGGCACCAAAACTACAACAAATGACACCAAAAAGACACCAAATAACACCAAAAAGACACTAAATGACACCAAGAAGACACCAAATGACCCCAAAAAATTACACCAAATTACACCAAAAATACAACAAATGACAACAAAAAATACACCAAATATTCACCAAATGACACCAAAAATACATTAAATTACACAAAAAATACACAAAATGACATCAAAAATACACCAAATGACACCAAAAAATACACCAAATGACACCCAAAATACACCAAATGACATCAAAAATACACCAAATGACACCAAAAACACACCAAATTACACCAAAAATATACCAAATTACACCAAATTACACCAAAAAATACACCAAAAATACACCAAATTACACAAAAAACACCAAATGACACCGAAAAATACACCAAATTACACCAACTTATACCAAAAAATACACAAAATTACACCAAAAATACAGCAAATTACACCAAAAATACACAAAATTACACCAAAAAGTACACCAACTGACACCAAAAATACACCAAATGACACCAAAAATACACCAAATGACACCAAAAATACACCAAATGACACCAAAAAAATACACCAAATTACACCAAAAATACACCAAATTACACCAAAAATAAACCAAATGACACCAAAATTACACCAAATTACACCAAAAAAATACACTAAACGACACCAAAAAATACACCAAATTTCACCAAAAATACTCCAAAAAGTACACCAACTGACACCAAAAATACACCAAATGACACCAAAAATACACCAAATGACACCAAAAATACACCAAATGACACCAAAAAAATACACCAAATTACACCAAAAATACGCCAAATTGCACCAAAAATAAACCAAATGACACCAAAATTACACCAAATTACACCAAACAAATACACTAAATGACACCAACAAATACACCAAATTTCACCAAAAATACACCAAATGACACCAAAAATACACCAAACGACACCAAAAAAAATACACCAAATTACACCAAAAATACACCAAATTACACCAAAAATATACCAAATGACATCGAAAATACACCAAATTACACCAAAAAATACACCAAATGACACCAAAAATACACCAAATGACACCAAAAAATACGCCAAAAAATACACCAAATTACACCAAAAAATACACCAAATTACACCAAAAATACACCAAATTACACTAAAAATACACCAAATGACACCAAAAATACACCAAATGACACCAAAAAATACACCAAATGACACCAAAAAATACACCAAATGACACCAAAAAATACACCAAATGACACCAAAACTACACCAAATAACACTAAAAAATACACCAAATTACACCAACTTACACCAAAAAACACCAAATTGCACCAAAAATACACAAAATGACACCAAGAATACACCAAATTACACCAAAAAATACACCAAATGACACCAAAAATACACCACATGACACCAAAATTACACCAAATGGCACCAAAAATACACTAAATTACACCAAAAATACGCCAAATGACACCAAATGACACCAAAAATACACCAAAATACACCAAAAACACAACAAATGGCACCAAAGAGACACCAAAAGGTGACTCCGTTGGAGTGACTCTTTGGGAGTGACTCTTTGAGAGTGACACTGGGAGAGACTCTTTGGGAGTGACCCTTTTGGGAGTGATTCTTTTGGGACTGACTCTTTGGGAGTGAACCTTTTGGGAGTGGCTCTGGGAGTGACTCTTCGGGAGTGACTCTTTGGGAGTGACTCTTTTCGGAGTGACTCTTTTGGCAGTGACTCTTTGGGAGTGACTCTTTTGGGAATGATTCTTTTGGGAGTGACGCTTTTGGGAGTGACTCTTTTGGGAGTGACTCCTTGGGAGTGACTCTTTGGGAGTGACTCTTTGGGAGCGACTATTTGGGAGTGACTCACTGCGAGTGAGTCTTTGGTAGTGACTCTTGCACCAAAAGGTATCAAGAGACACCAGACGAGGACGCCCCTAAAGACAAAGAATACTAAATTATCAATTTATCGTAAAATATTTCTTTTTCTTTTAAATAAATTTATTAAAATATAAAAATGTGTTTTAGTTAGAGGAAAACCTATATAAACGTGTTTTCAGATAAAAATATGATAAAATTAGGTACCGAGATCGCGGTGGTTCAGACTAGCAACGCCATCTTTTCATGGAATTTTGAATCAGGGTACAGAGTTCGCAGTGGTTCAGACTAGCAACGCCATCTAGACGGCATAGCGTACCTATCTTTTCCCGGGGTCGCTCAAACATCGGGAGGTCGGGAGGTGGGCTTAGAAGCCCTCAATTTCTACTACTTATATAGTTTCTACTGTATTTAAATTATATTACGACATACAGACAATACAATGATTAAAATTAAGCTTAGGAAAAAATAATGTTAAATTGAAATCGCATTTAATACTTTCTCGAAATATGGCATTTTTAGATAATCGTAAGATATCGTAGTCGATTTAAGATAATCGTAAAAGTAAAATCGAAGTGAAAACAAAAAAAGTATGATTAACAAAGTCATTTGATTTGTATTCTAGAAACTTTCGAAAAGAATTCAGTAATTGTTAATTATTACGCTAGGCGACGTACGACCGGAAAATTTAAAATAAATTGTTTAATAGGGTAAAAGACCCGATGACCGAACACTATTTTTAGCTGTATCATTAAAGTAGCTTAAAAAATTAAAATATAAACAAAACACCCAATTTTTTTTTCTTAATAAGCATGAAACCAAGTTTTTTTAATCCAATGAATATATTTTTAAGAAAATGTAACCCAAAAATTTTGATTTATTAATGTTTTTGTTTTATAATTTGTTGACGTCTATGAAAAAACGGATAGAATATATTAGCCTCCTTTAAAAAATCAACACACTGACCCGTAAGAAAGAACACGCATTTAACGTACATGACATAGAATACATTTTTTTTTTTGTACATCTTTTGCTATCGAATATTTAAACCATTATCTTCCAGCCACTTTGACATACTATCCACTACAAGGTGTCACTTTGTGTCATAGAGTATCACAGAGTGACATCTTGTGAAACATAGAACGTCAAAGCAACAATGACAGAAGGGTTTAAATATTCGATAAAATAAACCACTAAAATACTGTATTTCGTTTCGCCATCTGCTGATGTTTTAAAAAAGATTGTGTGCACTCTAACTTATCCAAACAGTTAAATTAAGTATATATTTAATGTATTTAATGTACACACGTGCACAGTTTATGTCGTTTCAGATTTAATACATATGTTTGACGTTTTTATTTGATAATATGTAAATAACAATTTCGAAGTTTTAATTCAATATTAATTATTTTTCAATTGATTTTACGTTCTGAAATAAATAAAATATTAAAGTGAAATTATAAAAGCGGTTAGTTAAATCCAAATTTTAAATCCAAACAATAATTAAAAATGTTTATAAAATAGGTATGTAATATATAATTCTCAAAATGGGGTACCCAACCTTAAAACTCGGATCCCAAGAAGAAACACTTATACAAATAATATTTAACGCATATAAAATATAATTTAGCTATCCTAATCTCTTAAGTGGACTAATAACAATTATTTATATACTTTTATTATGCTAATAACTTTAAAATTTCGGTGAAAAATGTTACAATTTATAGCCCATGTGTTTTGAATAATGATCATCCATCATATTAAAAATTCACGAATTCAACAAAAATTGTTCGATATATATATATATATATATATATATATATATATATATATATATATATATATATATATATATATATATATATGTATGTATTTCTTAAATTAAGTGAGGAGACATTAAATGTGAGGTGAAGTTAAATTGAAAAATAATCATTCTATTAATAATAATTTTTTTTATCAGAAGTTTCTTTTAGAAATAACTTCCTTAAGATATAAATGTCAAAACTGTTCGGACTTATAACCCCGTTCGACAATCGGGTCTTTTACCCTACTATAAAAATTCCGTCTTTAGTGCTGAAATCGGGGTGCAAACTTCATGGATCTATAAATTTAAACGATAATTAACGAGCTGCGCTTCCTTATTATTTTAAATTGTCCACGCGAAAACAACCTGTATTGTTTCAGCGTGAAAAATAAGTATTTTTGTCAATTTAGAGTAACGCGCAGACGCAGCTCATTAAAAATCGTTTAAAATTTTGTTTAATTTTAAAAAGTTTAACCGTGCTCTAATTTTTCACGCTAAAACAACTAATTTTAAATTTGCCGCGCAAAAGTAATTGTTGAATTGTGTGTTTAAAACATTTTCGGTTCTAAGATCCGAACGAATTGAGTATTAGCGCTACAATCCGAGCACTAACCCGCACTAACGTAGCCCTAACCAACGATATCATTTTCATCATTATAGCTCATGTGGGGGGGCCAACTTCCGTGAAGTTGCCCCCCCCCCTCAAATTTTATGCTATAAAATCTGAACCAACAGAGCACTAACGCTAAAATTTGAGCACTAAGCATCACTAACGTAGCACTAACGACTATAAAATTTTCATCGTTAGTGCTGGAATGGGGGGGGGCAAATTCACGGACCTCCTGAATCATATTTTTGTAGAAAACAGTTTTATGCTATTCAGGTGTACATTTATTTACATTTTAAATTTAATGTTTTAAAACAACAAATGTTTGTTTTTTTTTCTTTTAGTTACAAGCAGTATGTAATAATCGTATGAAAATTAGGGACATTTTTGTAGGCTTCCCAGGATCCGTGCGTCATAGTAGAGTTTTCAGAGCATCACCATTATTTCAAAATTTACCACAAAAATGTGGCAACAATAACTACATATTAGGTGATAGCGGATTTCTATGTTTGACCCACTTCCTGACACCTTTTCGTAATAGAGGTAATTTACGACCTCATGAAATATTTTATAACACTAGACTGGCTGCTCTATACGTCATAGAGCAATGCTCTATGACGTATCGATTTGCCGCCAGTCTAGTGTTAAAAATTTCGGCAGCTTTTTCACTTAGAATTGAGGATATAGTGCATTTTATATGAGCTTGTTTTACATAATCTCGCTTTGGATGATCAGTTTGAATTTAATGAAAATGAAATTGTAATAGAAAATTTACCTGACGGTCTGATTGAAAATATTGAAGAAAATGGAGATGATTGGAACGGAACTGACATGAGAAATCATGTTGCAAGAAATGTTTTATAAATTATTTTTTTTTAATCATTTTTATTTATTTATTTTTAAATAAAAATATCTTCTTTGGAATGTTAAAAAATTTCTAACAAAAATAAATTATTTCATAATTAAATCAACGAGTTATATTCTTATATTCTACATGAAAATATGCTTCCAAATAATTAATTAAAAAATTATAAATGTCTAAATATTGCTAATAAAATATCATATATATATATATATATATATATATATATATATATATATATATATATATATATATATATATATATATATATGTATATGTGGTGCCAGTCCTTGCCAGTCCTTATTTAATAATAAACCTAAGTCGACCAACTCATATTTTAATGAAAGATAGACTGAAATGCCAAGAATATATAAAAGGAAACTTCATCTGCGAAAATATACACATTACTTCAAGTTTAACACAACAAAGCTGCGAAATATTAATGTTAAATCCAATCACGATGAAACTACCAAAAGATTGCGAAACCAAAACGTATTATGCAAATCAGGAAATCTGGCAAGAAATCAATGGTAATACATGGATCAGTTCAAACAGCGAACCAACTGCTCTCAACATAATCTGCCCAGAAGAAACAGAATCAGTCGAACTACGAGGTACTCAAAAAATTCGACTCGAAGAAAAATGTAAAGCTTACACGACAACTCGTACCATCGAAACTTACCCAATAATCACAAACTATGTGCTACGTGATTATGTCCCCAACATCAATCTACAAGAAGAAGATGACTGCATAAAGAAAATCAACGAATCAGAAATAAAACTAGCGACCATTAATCCAATAAAACTTACGCACATAAATCTGGATGAATTAAACGAAACCCAGCATTGCATAGAAAACCTCAACAAGCAAGTGGAACAGAAATATTCCATAACACAATTTAAATCATTAGGACAATCGTCTTCACCAGTTGTTTCCAGTTTATAATAAAATAGAAAGCTAGTTCATGACGTCAACGACAACACAGAGCCAAGCCGCATTCCACAACATCATTGAATTAGGACAAACGTTTTCAACCTTCACCAGTTGTATCCAGTCAAAAATGGAAAGTTCTTTGTGACGACAACGATTTCACCAAAAATTCCTCTGACCCAATTTTGTATATAAGACATTACAATTTTAAATAAAATACATTCATTCAATAATTCAGTTTTTGTAATAATTCACAAGTAACGGTGCACCGTTACTATGTAATTTTGATACTTATATTTTAAAATAAAATTTATTGTTAAAATTTAAACACGGTCTTTAATTTCATTGCAACTTGAAATCTTTTAAAGTGAAGTAATTAATTTCGGTTTTGTTATTTTACGTACAAAAATAACTGGCGATCCTGTTAATCATCGGGTACATTCCCAACAATCGTAATTGCTATTATTAAAAAGCAAACGAACCATCACAAATTGTGCGAGCTGGAAAAATTAGCAGACGGTTAAGTCAGTAAGAAGTTTTTTGGCTACTACGTCATCTACGGCACGACACAAAAACTGGCGATCCTGCTAGGATTACTTTCGAAGACATCTGGAACATCACTTCACAAAAATAATTGGTTACTGGAAGAGTTCGAGCCACACTCAATGGTAATACGCAACAACTAAACCAGACCAAAAGCAGATTCTTGTCCAAGGAAAATACAAGAGGATAATCAGTAAGTCTTTTTTATTTTTATGATTTGTTTGGCTTAAAAAATTGATTCCTCAACTGACCGTGTAAATTTTACAATATCTAATCCCAAATTTTATCGATACGACTCAATTGATAGTTTGGTATTTAAATTTTCAAATTTAACAATGAGTGATCCACAACCTAGCTCTAGCTCGACGGACGTAGATTTCTCAAACTTTACTCCCGAGTAGTTGAATCTATTTAAAGAATATATTAAAAATATTGAACAAAGAAACAACCCAGATATTTTTAGTGAAACAGACGAAGTAGGGTACCGAAATATTAATTTCAGAGATTGGATTGGAAAATTCGAAAACACCCCAACAGGTGCTCTCGATTTCCTACGCAGAGTTAATAACACTATTAACTATGCACCCAATCAGGGAACTGAAATTATTAGGTACACAGCTAATCAATTGCCATATGATTTAGGAGTACAGTTAATTTCTAGGGAACTTACATACGAATCCCTTCGTGAAATAATTCATACATTTCATAGTCCGCGTCGCACTACTATTCATATTGAAAATGAACTCGCGACCATGTCACAAAAATCAAATGAAGACGTATTAACATTTTATAATAGAATAAATAAACTCCAAATGGAACGAATGTCCAATCTCCGCTACGAACAAACAAAGAGCCAATACTCATTATTAGCTCCAATAATAGAGGAAAGCTTCTGTAACCGATTCATAACCGGTTGTTTACCGCAAATTTCTCAGCGACTACGACTAACAAGTCCTAGGCTTAAAACTTTAAATGAAGCGCTTAAAGAAGCACTTGAAGAAGAATCGTTCATGCGAACGCAAAATAATTTTAAACACAATTCAAATAATTTTAGCAATAAATTCTGTAAATATTGTAAAGCAAAAAATCACAATACTAAAGATTGTAGAAACAAACCTAAATTTGAAAATACCCAACCAAGTAATTTTAATATTAAAATTTGTAACTATTGTAAATTACGTGGTCACTTAGAAACGGAATGTCGTAAGAAAAAATATAGCCAGTCATTTCAAAATAATCCTCCCCAACAATATAGGAATAATAATAACGAACATTTAAACTCCAACGCATCGGCTGTTACCGGAGTCGAACAGTCGATCAATCCTCAAATCGACTCTGCCGAAATAACGTATCCGATGAACAACTCGTCCATCGAATACATGTTGTCGTAAATACGCAAACAATTACTTTCAAATGTAATAATGCCATTAATAAACATTTAACTTTGTTGGTCGATACAGGCGCAAGTATTTCTTTGATCCATAATGATAAAATTGTTTCAAAATTGTTTAACGTAGATGAAATGTTATAGTTAGAGGTATAGAAACAAATTATAAAGAAACGTTAGGCTCAATTCATTTAAATTTATATATGCCAGACGGTAATCAATTTCCGTATAAATTTCAGGCTATTGATAGTAATATAATCAATACTCCTCACGATGGCGTTTTAGGCATAGATTTTTTAACCCATTATAACGCAAAAATAAATACTAACAATTCACAGATTACCCTAACACCACAGAAAGCACTCAAAATAAATTTAAATAGCTCGAATAAGAATTATATTTCAGAGAATATACGTATTGATCATCTACAAAACGAATCTGTTAAAAATAGTTTAATTGATCTTTGTCATAGTAATATTGATTTATTTCACACAGATAGTCAAAAACTATCACATACTAATACACTTTATCATGAAATTAAAGTAACCGACCCCATACCAATTCATGTTAAAAACTATCGATTTCCGAAAATACATGAAATCGAAGTAAAAAGGCAGATAAAAGAAATGTTAGAAAACGGTATCATCAAAGAATCAAATTCTCCATATAGCGCTCCTATTTGGGTCGTACCCAAAAAAATTGACGCTAGTGGAAAACAAAAATGGCGCATTGTCACAGACTGTCGTCGACTTAATAACATAACGATAGAAGATAAGTATCAACTCCCAAATATTGATGACATATTGTCTCATTTAGGAAACGCGAATTATTTTAGTACACTTGACCTCGCGTCCGGGTTCCATCAAATTTTAATAAATCCTACAGACCGACCGAAAACTGCGTTTAGTGTTCCCGGAGGACATTATGAATATATAAGGATGCCATTTGGACTAAAAAATGCCCCGGCAACTTTTCAACGGCTAATGAATACAGTCTTAAAAAATATTCTTTATGAAAACTGTTTTGTCTATTTAGACGATATCGTTGTATTCGGTACCACTATCGAACAACACAACGAACGTCTTCAAAAAGTTTTCAATTGTCTACGTGAGCACAACCTTAAGCTTCAAATAGATAAATGTGAATTTTTACATAATAGTATAGAATATTTAGGGCATGTAATTTCTGATCGAGGTTTGTTACCAAATCGAAAAAAGATTGATACAATTCAAAAATTAAAAATACCTAAAACAGTAAAAGATGTCCAATCATTTTTGGGTTTGGTCGGCTATTACAGGAAATTTATCAAAAACTTCTCTGAAAAAGCCAAACCCCTAACAAATTTACTAAAAAAGGAAAATAAATTTATATGGGATGAAACATGCCAAAATGCATTTAACATACTAAAAAATGCACTTATAGAAAAGCCCATACTACAGTATCCAGATTTCAATAAAACATTTATACTTACAACAGACGCTTCAAATATTGGCATAGGATCAATCCTAAGTCAAATGAATAATGATAATACATTAGATTTACCAGTTTGCTTTTATTCCCGTACACTAAATTCTGCCGAACAGAATTATACCACAACCGAAAAAGAATTATTGGCAATTGTCGAATCAGTGAAAAACTTCCGTCCATACCTCTATGGGCAGAAATTCATTATTCGAACTGATTATAAAGCCCTCGAATGGCTTATGAACATTAAAGACCCAGCTTCACGCTTAGTCCGCTGGAAACTAAAGCTGGAAGAATACGATTATCGTATAGAATATAAAGCTGGTAAGAAAAATACAAACGCTGATTCATTAAGTAGACCAGTTTTAGTCATAGATAATTTGACCCTCGAAAAAACATATGAAAATTTCTTATTATGGAAAGATAACATAGAAACACCACAGTTCAATACCATTACCACTCCATTAGAAACAATCAATAATTTACTTTTGCCTTATAGTGCTGTTAACTCTGATGGTAACAAATTTTCTTATTTCGTAAAAAGTAATATAAATTTACCAAGCATAAATAATTTTAAATATGTATATTGTTTCACTTCAAAAGAAAATAATATCGTTTATTTACTTTTTGCTAAAGAAAATGCTCTCGATCCTATACAACCCGGTAATCTTTTTGAATGCCTTTACAATCTTTTTATGATTTTACAAATGTGTCAAAATAAGGAAATAACAATTTACGATATACCATCATTAACATTAAGCATAACAGAGGAAATCTTTAAAAAATTATTGTATTATTTTAATACTGATAACCAGTATAAAATAAATATTCTAAAAACCGAAACTAAAATCGTAACCGACAAAAACGAAAAGTTAAAAATCATAAAACATTATCACGACGACGTAACTAGTGGGCATCAGGGTGTTAAACGAACAATGCAAAACATAAAATTAAGGTACTTTTGGAAAAATATGAGTAAAGACATAGAGGAATACATAAGTAAATGCGAACCTTGTCAGAAAAACAAAAAAAAAAAAAAAAAAAAAAACACGAAAAACAATAAACCCCCAATGCTGATCACTACCACAGCATCGACCTTTAATGAGAGTGTTGCATTAGACATAATAGGCCCCTTTAACATAACTGAAAATAATAACCGTTACGTTTTAACAATTCAGGATGAATTGACTAAATTCTTACAAGCATATCCTTTAATTAACCAGGATTCAATTAGCGTAGCTATACCCTTTATAGAGTACTGCACTAGATTTGGCTTTCCAAACAGCATACTCACTGATAAAGGTGGAAGCTTTACCTCAGAACTCCTGAAAGAAATAAATAAAATATTAAATATTCGTCACAAGCAAACCACTCCTTATAATCCTGCAACCAACGGCAGTTTAGAACGCGCTCACGGTCCCTTAAAAGATTATTTGAGAATTTATACAAACGAAAACGCTAATGATTGGGATCAGTATATTAACTTAGCTTGTTTCACTTATAATACACACATAAACAGAAGTACCGGAGAAACTCACTACAAACTTGTTTATGGAAATCAACCTAAATTGATTTCTAATAACTCTTCAGTTCCTACTTACTTCCAGTATACTGAAGATATATCAAATAAACTAAAAACATTGAGGGAACTAGCTAAGCAAAATTTACAAGTTTCAAAAGAAACTAACAAAAAATATTACGATAAAACTTCAAAAATTTACAACTTTAGAGTAGGTGATAAAGTCCTAGTAGAAGTAAAACTATTAAAAAAGGGAATTAACCCTAGATATAAAGGTCCGTTCGAAATCACTAAAATTCATAACAATAATACTGCGACATTAAGAATAGAAAATAAAAATCAAAGCTATCATTTTAAGCATTTGAAACTCTATGTTTCAGATGCTGAAACAAATGGAGAACAGCAAGAAAATGATAACTACAATGTCAATAATCCTGATATGGACACTGCTGACAACCCTATTCCAAGTACAAGCACGCAATTATGAAATTACTGATTTGAACAATAACCCAGGAATTTATTATAATGTAGAAGGAAACGTTAAAATAGCATCTAGTTACATTAGTCTATTGCATTACTATAACATAAGTTACTTAGATAAGATTTTATATTCCATAAGTAGTATTTATTCTAAAAGTACACACATGTGTAATTTGCTAGAAGATAATGTCAATTGCAAATTAAACTTTCAATTGTTAAATAATGAGTTAGCTGATCTAAAAATCAAATTTGATGATATAACACATCTTTACAACATACAAACACAAAAATCATACAGAAATAAAAGATCTATTCAAGTCGAATATGAGCATGGATGGTTTGATGCTATTGGTTCTATATGGCACAAAATAACTGGTAATCCCAGTGCCGAAAATGCCCAATATTTTACCGATGCCATCAATAATCTTGTAAATAACCAAGACAAAATTCACTCAATGGTGCAAGCACAGATTCGACTTATAGGTGATTCACTCAGTAAGATGAAAAAAACGCAACTCGAAATAAATACAATTGAAGAAAAATTAAATTCATATTTAAAAATTTATAATATTAATACTAATCAAACTTCATTATTAATTAATAGGGAAATACATCATATTAATATTAACGAGCATATTTTACTTTTAAGAAATCTTATAAATAAGGTCATGAATGAAATAGAAAAATTTGAAAATGCAGTTACATTAGCGCGACACAATCTAGTCGACTTTAAAATCTTACCTCCTAGAACTCTTTTATCAGAACTACAAAACAGTTTACGATTTAACCTTCCATTTGAACCAAAATGGGAAAATTTAGAGAAATACTATAAAATCCTAAAAGCTAGAGCAATTAACTTAGAGCACACATTAATTATAGAAATCAAAATACCAATCGTAAAAATTGACAACTTCATCCTATACCATTTGTTCCCACTTCCCAATCACAATCCTAGAGACATGAAACAAATTTCTATCATCCTTATAAATTTTCCTTATTTAATAATAAACCTAAGTAGTAGGTTTTGGGGCATTCTAGACCCTCCTCCCTCCTCCCGATTTTTTTAACGACTGTTAGAGGAGATAGGTAAGCTATGTCGTCTAGATGGCGTTGCTGGTCTGAACCACTGTGAACTCTGTATCTTGATTCAAAATTCCATGAAAAGATGGCGTTGCTAGTCGGAACCATCACGAATTCTGTACCTTGATTCGAAATTCCATGAAAAGATGGCGTTGCTAGTCGGAACCGCAGCGAATTCTGTACCTAGATTCAATATTCCATGAAAAGATGGCGTTGCTAGTCTGAATCACTGCGAACTGTGTATCATGATTCATAATTTTATCATATTTTTATCTGAAAACAGGTTTATACAGGTTTTCCTCCAAATAAAAACACATTTTTTTTTTAAATTTTTAATTGTATTTTTTTTTTTTTATTAAATAAAAACACATTTTTTTATTTTTAATTTTTTTAATTTTTTTAATTTTTCTTATTTTAATAAATTTATTTAAAAGAAATATTTTACAATAAGAATGTTTAAATGTTATTACAATAATATTTGTATATGGATATGACATTTTCCATGGCGGAAGCTGCTCTGGAATGATGGTCGCATCGAGGACTAGTGTATATCGATTTATACATATTTTGTAACAATATTTGTCAATGGATTATATTGAACCACACGGTCATGTAGTAAAAGACAGAATGCTGATGTATTCTCCGGCACCTCCTTCAACGTTTTAAATTCAATTCGAATATCCGCCGGTCAACTTTTCAATGATTCGTTATCGTGTTATTTTATTGTGTAAAATCAATTAGTTTGTCGACCCCGAGTTGGTGTAGTGGTTAGCAACTCCGCTCTTATCTAGTAGATTGTGAGTTCGAAACCAACCGGGGGAGATTCGTCATCTACATTACTACGCCGCTCATTAGTTTATCGTAGAATTGTTGGTATTTCAGAGTTTTCAACGAGTTGTTTAATAATTTCCTCTCGACGCTTCGCTTTACTTAGTTCTCTTAATTCTGCGTTAGAACATTGAAGAAGATTGATGTAATGATCCGTAAATTACATACAACAGAAATATTCCGATATTTCAATATTTCCAATATTTCGTCTATAATTGAACTTGAAAAGTCTACAAACCACCTCTATAAATTCAATGGTGTTTGTTGAATAATTTTTTACTATTTTAATACACAAGTCGACCAATTGGTGATCTTTGATTCCTCACAGAACACTTTCTTGCATATGCATAAATTTTTAATATAATTATAAATTTTACAAGTTAAAAAAGTGATCATTGTGTACCTATTTTTGTTTAAAACTATACTTAATAAAATAAATTTAAAGAAAAAAACCGATCTTTTGATTTACACACCGATCCCCTAAAAAGAAATGAAACTAATTTTTGATATTATACTTTAAACTTGATGTATATATAAAAATTCCATTTACAATTATGGTACACCATATATACTCGTAAATTTTACAAAAAATGTATCACTCTATACATTTTTTTTTTTTTTAAATCTGTGTGCATATTCTTTGATGTTATTTAATCAGCTAAATCTTTAATCAAATCAGCTAAAATTGTTACATACTTACGTTATAAATATCTAAGTGTGTATTTTTCTTTTAAATATATAACTTATAAATACTCATGATTACTTTATTATAACTGTAATCACGCGATATCATGTTATAAAATACATAAGAATTTACTCATTTAATGTAAAAATATTTGGTCATCAACAATTAAATAAAAACGAATTTTTTTAAAATATATATAGTAATATAATATTTCGCATATATACAGTACTCTGTTAAAAGTATGGGTTTCTACACCGTTAAAAAACATATATTTTACAATATCAATATATTGTAAAAAATCATATTTCTTAATATTTTTTAAAACTGAATATGTAATATCAAGAATTTAACACAGTTTTGAAACATTAATTTCTCCTCATAATATTTTTCTAGTCTTAAATTAATAGCACAATGTTCCATATATTTTAAGAAAATTTTCCTTTTAATATTTTATAACTTATCTAAAAAAATTTATAGCAATTTTTATCAAAAAAATTATTACTTGCTATTGTTAAAAAATTAGTTAAATATATCTATAGGTATTAAATGACCTCTAGTTTTTGTAAATAACGGTAGTAATAGCAATTCATCTTAAATACGAAATTATTTTATCAATGCTAAATAAGCGTTTTTTTTCTCATATTATCATACTCCAATATATTGTATATTATCATAATTTATAAAAATGTGTTTTATTTATTAAAAAAATTTAGCAAAATTTTAAATAATATCGCGTCAAAATAATATTCAGAAGTCAATAAAAGACAATAGCAGTAAATTATTAAGATAACTATAAATAAATATTAATCTAATGTTGAAATATTTATTAACAAATAGTACTGCTTAGTAGAAAATTAGGTACCTATTGTTTTGTTTTCAAATTTACCTTTTTGCAATTAAAGAAAATTTTAGTAACTATCGATACCTATATAAAACGATACCCATAAAAGACAAGCATGCTCTGATCTCAACAATTTTTTCCCATGTTAAATTTGTATGTTCTTACTTCGCTGAAACTTATTATGTTTATATATTCCCCGCAATATTTTCTACCATAAACAATAGTTATAGCAAGCTAGGTAGGTATTGAATAAGTATTTTTTGTTTGTTAATTTATTGATGATAGAGAAAAAAAATTTATGATTTTATAGACAGTGAAATACGTTTAAAACTATTTTTTTGCAGTTTAATTTTGTAAAAACACCTAAAAATTATCAGTCACAGACAAATATTTCTAAGCAAACGAATTGAAAATGTAGTTTTATATCATAAGAATAAATGCGTATATATAGGGTGGACAGTAAATAACTCTCATAATTTTTAAAGAGCGGATGAAAACTTTAATTTTGGATTACGAAATTTTATTTTTTTTTCCGGAGTTAAGCTGCATTCAATTAATTAACCCTTTCCTGCACAGCAGTTTTAGATCATTACTGTGCAAACGATACTTCAAATTAGCAAATTATTAATAACATGGGTAAATACTTATTAGCAAGAATTACATAGTTTACACATATGTTCTATCGCACCAGAATGTTAATAGGACAATGCGATTTAATTGCCTATATTCAGGAGCAAGCAAAAACATTACCTATTTTAATAGCTTAGAAAATACACATTACATAGTTCGTTGTAAGAACAATCATTTCGGTGATCTTTTTTAACGAATTACTAAAATTGCTTAAGGACTGTGGTATGTAAGAAATAACAACACTCACATAATTTTAAAATAATTAACATATAGCTATTGGAAAAGTTACAAAGATTTTTTTTAACAACTTATTAAATGCCGATAGCTTATTTTAATATCTCCTATAGGGCCTTAAGTATAACCCTTCACCCGAAATTTTTTCATCACCATCGTTGGCGACTGTATTCTCGTCATCATCAGCTTCTCCTTCGCTCGCAGTATCTTCGCTATCGCTAGCAGATGTTTTTTCATCATTTGATATATACTTTAACACTGGCTCAATAATATCATGCTTTTCCAATTCCCTAGTTATTGAGATAATCCGCTTTCCAATGTCACTTTCCTTTAAATTATTAAAATGACTTCGTTTTTTCTCGTTTTCGATATAATCCGCGAAGCTGGGATTTATAATATGACTCCTTTCCATTAAATTGCACACAGTATTAACCATTTCTTCTCCAATTTGCGTCTGAGTCGCTAAACTTCTTAGTTCATCAACTAAATGGTTCGGGTCATCAAAATATTCTTCTTCTTCATCAACAGGTTTCGAATGGCCATTATGAAGGCTAGCGTTTTCATCATCATATTTGAAACGTTTAGCTCCGCCATTTGTTGAGTTAGATGTCGAAGGTTGTTCCTTTTCTCCTGAATTTTTATTTTCTTGCTCTTCATCCTTTGCGCATGCGTTCTGAAGCTCTTTGACCATTAATATGTCTAGAGCAGTTTGTAAGAGACCAGCCATCTTTGGAGTAAAACTTGTTTCTTTGTAGTTATCAGGCGATGGTAAATGCTTTTGTTCATCAGATCGATTATCTTCATCATTCGCCGATTGTAGAATATTATGCGAGTTTTTTAAAGCGTGGAATTTACGTCTGATTGCTTCTGCTGCAGCCATCATACTTTGATTAAAAGTATTCAAGTTTCTTGTAGATAGATCTGTATCATCTTCCTGCTGATTTTGAAATACTGGTGCTTTATCTTCCTTTTCTTCATTTCTTGCTTCAAAGCTATAATTGGTTTCACCATCATCATTATCTTCATCATTCGATTTTGACGATTCACTTTGTATTGAAAGTCTCCTCTTCTCCGCTCTGTTCACGTATGTCCCATTATTTACTGACCGATTCGTGGAATTTTTCAAATTGACTTATTCCATTGTCATCATTTTTTTTATCATTCTCAGACGAATTATGTTTAGTTCTTAAATGACGCGAGAGATTAAACTTCCGCGAAAATTTCTTACCACAAAATTCACAACTATGCATAGCTTAACAGTATTACGATTGCAACGTGTTTACGAATAGCTGAACTGAACTCGACTGACTAAAGATTCCGCGGGTTGAGCCTTATATACCTATGGAGTGATTCTTTTTTTGGGAGTGACTCTTTTTTAGGAGTGACTTTTTTTGAAGTGACTCTTTCGGGAGTGACTCTTTTTTTGGAGTGACTCTTTTTTTGAGAGTGACTCTTTTTTTTGGGAGTGACTCTTTTTTGGGAGTGACTCTTTTTTGGGAGTGACTCTTTTTTTGGGAGTGACTCTTTTTTTGGGAGTGACTCTTTTTTTGGGAGTGACTCTTTTTTGGGAGTGACTCTTTTTTGGGAGTGACTCTTTTTTGGGAGTGACTCTTTTTTTGGGAGTGACTCTTTCGGGAGTGGCTCTTTTTTGAGAGTGGCTCTTTGATGTCATTTGGTATCATTTTCATGCACTTTGGTGTCATTTGATGCATTTTGGTGTAAATTTGGTGTATTTTTGGTGTTTAACCTCAGCTTCCCAAGTAGTGTCAAGAGCTGGATTGATAGCAAAGACTTGGTATGATATCCCCACCAACATGGAGCAGCGAATACGTATGGTGGACCGGAGCAGTCGCAGTATCCCCCACCAACATGGAGCAGCGAATACGCATGATGAGCCGGAGCAGTTGCAGTATCCCCCACCAACATGGAGCAGCATATAATGATGATGATGACGGTGAGCCGGAGCAGTTTGAATTTTTTTTCGGCGAAGCAAGACCAAGTGAAAAAACAACAATGAGTGAAGATCTTCAACAGCTTATAACAATGGAGGAATCCACAGTCAAAAATCGATTGTTGAATAAGATGTTGGATAAAGCTATCCGATTATCTGATTTGGAGATGATCCAGTCGATAGGATCAAGAGATCGTCAAATTTTTCATCCTAAAAAAATAAAATTAGCGGTTGAATGGGGCTCATCTGTGGAAACTTTCGATATTCTGTTCAACCTTACATTCGATGAATGGGACATTGGTGAAGACAGCCTAGATGGATTTGATATGTTGTTGCATTATCTTACGAAGTGGATGCGGAAAGCGATAGAGTATGCTCGTCCGAAACTGCTGCAGCATATATTGAAGCTTGTGGAAGAATATGGCGTTCCACGATTATATTTCAGTCCAAAGTGTGTAGAAGGAGACGCCGAATTGTTGAAGTCGATCACACACAACATTGAAAAAGGTGAAACCAATCAATCAGCACTCCTGGGCTGGGAAAGTGGCCCGGATACGGGAGCGTGGCCGTCGACAAACTTACAAGATTACTTAGATATATACAAAATTTTACAAACTAATTTTAATATTTAACATTTGAAGCAAGAAATGAAGAAAAGGAAGATAAAGCACAAGTATTTCAAAATCAGCAGGAAGATGATACAGATCTATCTACAAGAAACTTGAATACTTTTAATCAAAGTATGATGGCTGCAGCAGAAGCAATCAGACGTAAATTCCACGCTTTAAAAAACTCGCATAATATTCTACAATCGGCGAATGATGAAGATAATCGATCTGATGAACAAAAGCATTTACCATCGCCTGATAACTACAAAGAAACAAGTTTTACTCCAAAGATGGCTGGTCTCTTACAAACTGCTCTAGACATATTAATGGTCAAACAGCTTCAGAACGCATGCGCAAAGGATGAAGAGCAAGAAAATAAAAATTCAGGAGAAAAAGAACAACCTTCGACATCTAACTCAACAAATGGCGGAGCTAAACGTTTCAAATATGATGATGAAAATGCTAGCCTTCATAATGGCCATTCGAAACCTGTTGATGAAGAAGAAGAATATTTTGATGACCCGAACCATTTAGTTGATGAACTAAGAAGTTTAGCGACTCAGACGCAAATTGGAGAAGAAATGGTTAATACTGTGTGCAATTTAATGGAAAGGAGTCATATTATAAATCCCAGCTTCGCGGATTATATCGAAAACGAGAAAAAACGAAGTCATTTTAATAATTTAAAGGAAAGTGACATTGGAAAGCGGATTATCTCAATAACTAGGGAATTGGAAAAGCATGATATTATTGAGCCAGTGTTAAAGTATATATCAAATGATGAAAAAACATCTGCTAGCGATAGCGAAGATACTGCAAGCGAAGGAGAAGCTGATGATGACGAGAATACAGTCGCCAACGATGGTGATGAAAAAATTTCGGGTGAAGGGTTATACTTAAGGCCCTATAGGAGATATTAAAATAAGCTATCGGCATTTAATAAGTTGTTAAAAAAAAAATCTTTGTAACTTTTCCAATAACTATATGTTAATTATTTTAAAATTATGTGAGTGTTGTTATTTCTTACATACCACAGTCCTTAAGCAATTTTAGTAATTCGTTAAAAAAGATCACCGAAATGATTGTTCTTACAACGAACTATGTAATGTGTATTTTCTAAGCTATTAAAATAGGTAATGTTTTTGCTTGCTCCTGAATATAGGTAATTAAATCGCATTGTCCTATTAACATTCTGGTGCGATAGAACATATGTGTAAACTATGTAATTCTTGCTAATAAGTATTTACCCATGTTATTAATGATTTGCTAATTTGAAGTATCGTTTGCACAGTAATGATCTAAAACTGCTGTGCAGGAAAGGGTTAATTAATTAAATGCAGCTTAACTCCGGAAAAAAAAAATAAAATTTCGTAATCCAAAATTAAAGTTTTCATCCGCTCTTTAAAAATTATGAGAGTTATTTACTGTCCACCCTATATATACGCATTTATTCTTATGATATAAAACTACATTTTCAATTCGTTTGCTTAGAAATATTTGTCTGTGACTGATAATTTTTAGGTGTTTTTACAAAATTAAACTGCAAAAAAATAGTTTATATGTATTTCACTGTCTATAAAATCATAAATTTTTTTTCTCTATCATCAATAAATTAACAAACAAAAAATACTTATTCAATACCTACCTAGCTTGCTATAACTATTGTTTATGGTAGAAAATATTGCGGGGAATATATAAACATAATAAGTTTCAGCGAAGTAAGAACATACAAATTTAACATGGGAAAAAATTGTTGAGATCAGAGCATGCTTGTCTTTTATGGGTATCGTTTTATATAGGTATCGATAGTTACTAAAATTTTCTTTAATTGCAAAAAGGTAAATTTGAAAACAAAACAATAGGTACCTAATTTTCTACTAAGCAGTACTATTTGTTAATAAATATTTCAACATTAGATTAATATTTATTTATAGTTATCTTAATAAATTTACTGCTATTGTCTTTTATTGACTTCTGAATATTATTTTGACGCGATATTATTTAAAATTTTGCTAAATTTTTTAATAAATAAAACACATTTTTATAAATTATGATAATATACAATATATTGGAGTATGATAATATGAGAAAAAAAACGCTTATTTAGCATTGATAAAATAATTTCGTATTTAAGATGAATTGCTATTACTACCGTTATTTACAAAAACTAGAGGTCATTTAATACCTATAGATATATTTAACTAATTTTTTAACAATAGCAAGTAATAATTTTTTGATAAAAATAGCTATAAATTTTTTTAGATAAGTTATAAAATATTAAAAGGAAAATTTTCTTAAAATATATGGAACATTGTGCTATTAATTTAAGACTAAAAAAATATTATGAGGAGAAATTAATGTTTCAAAACTGTTTTAAATTCTTGATATTACATATTCAGTTTTAAAAAATATTAAGAAATATGATTTTTTACAATATATTGATATTGTAAAATATATGTTTTTTAACGGTGTAGAAACCCATACTTTTAACAGAGTACTGTATATATGCGAAATATTATATTACTATATATATTTTAAAAAATTCGTTTTTTATTTAATTGTTGATGACCAAATATTTTTACATTAAATGAGTAAATTCTTATGTATTTTATAACATGATATCGCGTGATTACAGTTATAATAAAGTAATCATGAGTATTTATAAGTTATATATTTAAAAGAAAAATACACACTTAGATATTTATAACGTAAGTATGTAACAATTTTAGCTGATTTAGTTGATTAAAGATTTAGCTGATTAAATAACATCAAAGAATATGCACACAGATTTAAAAAAAAAAATGTACAGAGTGATACATTTTTGTAAAATTTACGAGTATATATGGTGTACCATAATTGTAAATGGAATTTTTATATATACATCAAGTTTAAGGTATAATATCAAAAATTAGTTTGATTTCTTTTTAGGGGATCGGTGTAAATCAAAAGATCGGTTTTTTTCTTTAAATTTATTTTATTAAGTATAGTTTTAAACAAAAATAGGTACACAATGATCACTTTTTTAACTTGTAAAATTTATAATTATATTAAAAATTTGTGCATATGCAAGAAAGTGTTCTGTGAGGAATCAAAGATCACCAATTGGTCGACTTGTGTATTAAAATAGTAAAAAATTATTCAACAAACACCATTGAATTTATAGAGGTGGTTTGTAGACTTTTCAAGTTCAATTATAGACGAAATATTGGAAATATTGAAATATCGGAATATTTCTGTTGTATGTAATTTACGGATCATTACATCAATCTTCTTCAATGTTCTAACGCAGAATTAAGAGAACTAAGTAAAGCGAAGCGTCGAGAGGAAATTATTAAACAACTCGTTGAAAACTCCGAAATACCAACAATTCTACGATAAACTAATGAGCGGCGTAGTAATGTAGATGACGAATCTCCCCCGGTTGGTTTCGAACTCACAATCTACCAGATAAGAGCGGAGTTGCTAACCACTACACCAACTCGGGGTCGACAAGCTAATTGATTTTACACAATAAAATAACACGATAACGAATCATTGAAAAGTTGACCGGTGGATATTCGAATTGAATTTAAAACGTTGAAGGAGGTGCCGGAGAATACATCAGCATTCTGTCTTCTACTACATGACCGTGTGGTTCAATATAATCCATTGACGAATATTGTTACAAAAAATGTATAAAAGCATCGCAATCCGACTATAAATCAGCCAGTTTCGCTCTAGGCAACGCACAATGAAGACCGACGCAGCAATTGTTGACTTCCAAGGATTTCCAAATTCAACAAATGGGAAATTCTACATAAAGGAATTAGCTCTGTTGAAATTCGATTCTTCCGAAGAAAATTGTGGTGAAGATTATATACTACAACACTATATTTTCAAATCACCAATACCGTTTTGCGGATTAAGTGAAAAAGATCAACGCACAGCTCGCTGGTTACGGAAAAACCATCATGGGTTCGCCTGGATGGATGGACATATTGAATACGAGGAACTACAATACATTTTAATAAACAATCTACACGGAACTCGCATCATCTATGCGAAGGGAGAAGAAAAAGTACGCTATTTGAAACGACTACTACCGTCAGCGCCCATAATGAACTTTGAAGAAATAACAATTTGCCCTAAGTTGAGAATCATAACATCAACATACACTAGTCCTCAATGCGGCTATCATTCCGGAGCAACTTGCGCCATGGAAAATGTCATATCCATATACAAATATTATTGTAATAACATTTAAACATTAATACTGTAAAATATTTCTTTTAAAATAAATTTATTAAAATAAGAAAAAATAAAAAAAAAATAAAAAATAAAAAATGTGTTTTTATTTAATAAAAAAATAAAAATTAAAAATTAAAAATAAAAAAATGTGTTTTTATTTAGAGGAAAACCTGTATAAACCTGTTTTCAGATAAAAATATACAATCATATGATAAAATTCATTTTTGCATATTAGAGAGAAATCTTCGCTGTTTGATATCAGTTTACCTTTAGTGACGTCAGCTGACAATTTAAGCCTGTTTTCAGATAAAAATATTATAAAATTATGAAAGCAAGGCCATCTTTTAATGGCTAGTTTAACTATCAAAAAAAAGGTTTTCGATGCAATCTATTGACAATTTTTCAAACTTACACACAGGAATCCAGACTAGCAACGCCATCTAGTAGCGAATTCACAGGCTCGAAGGTGGCTGCGCCATCTAGTAGCGAATTCACTGGCTCGAAGGTGGCTGCGCCATCTGTTAGGGAATTTTTCAGTTCTTAGGTTAGAAAAAACTTTTGTTAGGTTAAGCTAAGTTCGCTTAGGTTTCGTTAGGTTAGGTCAAGTTCCATTGGGTTCTGTTAGGTTAGAAAAAATTTCACTAGATATCGTTAGGTTGGAGACCAAGTTTTGCTCCACCCACCGCCGGAGGCTTCTAGAACCGCCTCGGTAGTTTGCCTCCATCCGAGGTTGCTCAAAAAGTCGGATGGAGGGATGGAGGCTCCAAAAACCCCATATTCCTACTACTAAGGTCTTATTATTTACGGAGACATAAACGAAAATGTTTTGTTTCGTCTTACTTACACAATTATGGGAATAACATTAATCTCAGCTTTACTTTCTCCATTTTAATTTTTAATTTTTTATTATTATTATCATGATTCTTTTATTTAGACGTGGTAGACATGAACCTAAAGAAATTATAAATTGTAATTTTATTGGTATTGCAAACAAAATAGTACAATCCATTTTTAAGAAACAGCGTACATCAAAATTTATGCGTGATTTGAAAGAAGTAAATATTACACCTAAATTTGAATGTTGCCAGCAATTTATCAATAATAAATTGAACAAAAGTGTACGCACTATTTGTGTAAAAAGTATGAAATGTTTTTTATTTTAGAAAAAAGAAAGGAAATTTAGAATTACTGGAAGTAGGGCGTATAATTTGTTTACGTATTACAGAAATAAAAATCCAGACTGGAAAAAAAACCTTAAAATATTTTTTTACTAACGATTTTCAAAATGCGAGTACAAGACACGGTATAGATAATGAACCAGTGGCACGAGAAATATATAAAACGAAGATGGAAGTGAACGTTGTTCAGTGTGGTCTTGTAGTTTCTAAAGAGAATCCTTGGTTGGGGTATTCACCAGATGGGATTGTTTTTGAAAATAATGAATCTTCTAAATTAATAGAAATGAAATGTCCGGTAGTAGGAAAAAACAATGATATTGAGGAAGCTATAAAATCTTTAAAGTGGTTAAAAAACAATAATGGTTTATTATCTTTAAAAACTAAACATCCTTATTTTGCGCAAGTACAAATAGGTATGACAGTTTTAAATTTAACAGAACCATAATATTTTATAACACTAGACTGGCGGCAAATCGATATGTCATAGAGCATTGCTTTGGTTTGTTAAAACAAAAATTTCGGCAGCTTTTTCACTTAAAATTGAAAAAAATTGAGGATATAGTGCATTTTATATGAGCTTGTTGTGTTTTACATAATCTCGCTTTGGAAGATCAGTTTGAATTTAATGAAAATGAAATTGTAATGGAAAATTTACTTGATGGTCTGATTAAAAATATTGAAGAAAATGGAGATGATTGGAATGGAATTGACATGATAAATAATGTTGCAAGAAATGTTTTATAAATTATATTTTTCTTAAATCATTTTTATTTATTTATTTTTAAATAAAAACATTTTCCTTTGTAATATTAAAAAATTACTAACAAAAATAAATTATTTCATAATTTAAATCAACGAGTTATATTCTACATGAAAACATGCTTCCAAATAATTAACTAAAAAATTATAAATTATTAAATATTACTAATAAAATATCACAATATATATATATATATATATATATATATATATATATATATATCAAAAATATAATTGTATTCTTGAAATAAGTACTTAACTAAAGAGTCTTAAAAATAAAAAACGCCGTGAGCAGCGGAGCCCCACCACGGAAGTCGAATTTTTCTTTTCATCTTCGGTATTGAGTGTCTACAAGCGAAATGTAATTGAAAGTCCACAAGCGATTTGTCATTTTGGTGGTTTCAAAACTGATGATGAGTGTCCGGTTGATCGGGGCTTTAAAAAAAGGTTTTAAGTTTTTAAGGGCTGAGTCTCAGTAAATTTCAATTTTGTGCCGATAGCAGTTAGCAGGGAAAATGCCAACACAATTCGTACGAGGGCATTCCTACACATGCTTATCCGCCAATTGCCTTTGTGTTTTATTTTTAAATATTAAAAAAGGAACTTAAATAGTAAACTGGAAGGCTTTTATGAAGATATTTTTTCTTTCCAAAAAAATCCAAAATTTCTATTTCATAAATAATAAAAATCCAAAATTCCTAATTTATAAATAAACAGTGACTTTAATAACATTTTTAAATCACTTAATATGTATGTATTTCATTTGTTATAAATTTTTTAAAATTACTATTCGCCTACTTGTATTTAGAATAAAAATAATGCATTTAAAACACAGTTAACAATAGCATTCAATTCCGATGTAAAAATGGGAGAAGTGGGGGGGGGGGGAAGTAATGTGGACTCCCTAAAAGGTACTAGCTGGATACTAACTGAATACACGTACAAAATTTCAGCCCTCAAGGTTTATTTGGTGAGATTTTGACCCGAACGAAACTGTTAAAAAACAAGAAAAATCATGTTCTTTTTGGTATAAAAATGGTGGGGGTAGGGGTTAAAAGTCGAGACCCCCAAAAGGCACCCACTTGATACTAACTCAATCCGAATACAAAATTTCAGCCCTCTGGGTTTATTTGGGTGACCTGTGCGAGTGATACAAACTTCGAAAACGTCGAAAAAGCATGAAATTGTAGCTTAAAAATGAGGGGGCGGGGGTAAAATATTAAAACCTCCAAAAAGCACAACCTAGGTACGAACTTTATCAACACACCAAATTTCAACCCTCTACATTAATTCTGGGAGGCTGGGGGCGTGTTAGATCCAGCGAAAATCGTTATTTCCCCCGGTCTACTCCCTCCAAATCATCCTAGGAAGCTGAATTTTGAATATGTTGTAAATAATTGGCCGAAACATTATTTCCAACCGGTTTGGAAAAGTTTTATTGTTTTACCGCACTCCCCTCCCCCATTTAGAATAATGCAAGTAGCTAATGCAAGAGATGTATACTATAAACAGAAGTTATATAATATGTATTACAGGAAATAGTCACATTTACATGTCTAACATAAATGGCGTTACTGGTTAGTGTAAACATGAAATTAAGATATTAAGAAAACTAAGATATTTTTAACGAAGAGTGGTCTACGTGTTTGTTTATTATACAAATCTATAGTTTTATTCCGAGATTTACTAAATTTTGTACACTTGACCTTGAAAACACGAGGAAGCTTACAATCTACGTAAGATTTTGAAAAATTACCTCTAGACCCGACTGAAAATGAACTAAGAGATGAGCTGAAAAGCATTTTAAAATGGATCAATCTAAATTATTTTGAAGGTATCGCTGATATCTGTAAAATACATGTGTCCTATGAACTATAGGCCGGTAAGTTGATTTATTTTACCCACTCCACTTTCGCAAACGATGAAATGTCTCTCACTTTGAAATTGTTTGGCTAACTGGATATGACTAAAAAGACTAAAAAGATGGCGACTAGTACGGACGCGTCGTTTATCGCTCCTGTAAAATTAACGCTGGAATCGGAAAAAATCACAAATATATTTAAAAATATAATATTTTCCGAAGACTTTAATGTCGTATTAAATAAAATAATTGAAATTAATGTGAAAAAATGCACTGAAAAATTGAAAAGTGAAATAGAAGAATTAAAAAAACTTAACCTCAAATTGTTGAATGAAATTGACAAGTTTAAGTTATCTATGAACTGTCAATTAACTGAACTAACAAATGAAGTAAAAAAGAATCAACAGATGGCACCACAAGCAGTAAGCAATGGTGTGAAAGAAAATAAGTCAAAAATGCAAAAGATGTCAGTAAAAACTGTTACAACTGATGAAAATGAACTTAAAGAATCAACAAGGAAAACTGATAATGAAATAAAAGAAGATAGTACGGAAAATCAAGATCTATCAACAAAGACAACGCATATATCATATGCAAAAAAAGTAAGTGGAAACGCAAAAAGTCAACAGGCTTCACAAGATCGTGTTAAAACAAGATCACAAATAGCTAAAGAAGCGGAAATACCTTCAACAAGTACTAGTCCGGGATCTATTATTAATCAAACAGAATTGGAAAATGATGGCTTTATACAAGTTACTCGAAAAAAAAGAAAAGTAATATATGGAAATTCAGAGACGAATACAATATCAGCGGTGGAAAGGAAACTCTGGATATTTCTAGGAAGAATGGCGTCAGAGACAACAGAAGAACAAGTAAAAAAATATTTACGAGAAAAAGCTCCAGAATATAACTTTGAAATTATGAAACTAGAAACAAAAGGCATTAATGCATGCTTCAGAATTGGGGCAAGTAAAGAATTAGAAGAAACAATATATACTGAAAATTTTTGGCCAAAAGGATCTATAGTGAAAAAATATATTTTTCGACGATTTGGATTCGGTAGGATATCATCTTAATGAAAAAGAACAACAAACAAAATCCGTAAAAATTCTTCATCAGAACATACAGTGTATATCAAATAAAGTAAATAGTGTGGAAGTGGCTGCAAACTATGAAAAAATTGACATTTTGTTAATAACAGAACATTGGGGAAATAATGATAGTCTAAATGTAATCAATATAGAAAATTACTATCTATGTGCGAAGTACTGTCGTGTAAGTAGTAAGCACGGGGGCGTAGCAATCTGGGTAAGAAATGAACTTACAACCCACTGCAATGAAATAAACTGCAATGTGCTGGTATCAAAATGGTTACAAATTAATGATAACATCTACTATATATGCGTTTTGTATAGATCACCTGATACCGAAGAATTGGAATTTTTAGCATGGTTAGAACAACTACTAAATCACCTAAAACCAGAGAAAAACAATATTATATTAATGGGAGATCTAAATGTGAACTTTTTAAGTGAACATTCAGGTAAAAAAAATCTGTATGATGTATTCCACAGCCATGGATGTGTCAATTTAATTAAAGAACCAACCAGGGTAACACTAAACTCAAGTACCGGAATTGATTATTGTATAGTTAATAAAAACTTTAAATATAGAAACATTGAAGTATTAAATCTAAATCTAAGTGACTATTTTGCACAAAAGCTTCAGTTTCATATTGAGCCACAAGAAAATAACAATAAAAATAAAACAATAATACCCAAGGAAATATACAGAAGTCAACAAACGTCTGTTTTATTGGAAGATGAAGAATGTGAATTGGGATGAGTATTACAACATTAAAGATATTAATGAAACTTACAAAAAATTTCATGGAATTTTAGAATATGCATTTGAATGCAGTTTTCCGCTAGTGAAATCACAAGCTCACATAAACCACAAAAAGTGGATAAATAATGAAATTATATCTGAAAGTCAACAACTTAAAAACTTGTTCGAACTCAAACAAGCGATGAAAACGACTGAATTAGAATTATTATATAAAAATAAAAAAACACAATATAATAATAAAATCAGAGAAATGAAGGCTGGAATGTTGAAAATGAAATGTAAAAACTGAAATTGAAAATTCAAATAACAGCCAAAAAGAAAAATGGAATTTTATCAAAAAAACTATTGGTAAATGTAAATCACATGAATCAATAAATGAAGTTGTAAATAATGATCAAATTATTAGGAATAGCAAGCAGATTGCTAATTTGTTCGGTGAACACTATTCTTGTACAACAAATAAAAAATTAAAAAATGCATATGGCGACCAACTTTCGGCAAAGACAACCGTATCAAATAACAATAATAAATGTACAATATTTCTGTACCCTGCATCGACTGAAGAAATTGGAAAAATAATTAGATCACTAAATAATACCAGAGCTACTGGAATAGATGGCATTCCGTCATTAATACTAAAGTATGTGGCAGATCTAATTACGGAACCATTAACATACATTGTTAATTTATCAATGGGAAGTGGCAAATTTCCAACAGATTTAAAAATTGCAAAAGTAGTACCAGTACACAAAAAAGGTAGCAAGAGCGATGTAGAAAATTACAGACCGATATCCTTATTAACTACCTGTTCTAAGATAATAGAAGCTAGTAGTAGGTTTTGGAGAGTTCTAGACCCACCTTCCCACCTGCCGACTTTTTGACTGACCTCGGCAGGTGGTAAAACTACCGAGGCGGTTCTAGAAGCCTCCGGCGGTGGGTGGAGCAAAATTTTTTTCTAGCCTAGCGGAACTTGATCCAGCCTAAGAGAACCTAAGGAAATTTGGTGTAACCTAACAAAATTTTTCTAACCTAAGAATTTCCCTAATAGATGGCGCAACCACCTTCGAGCTTTGTAAATTCACTGCTAGATGGCGCAGCCACCTTTGATAGCGTTGCTAGTCTGGATTCCTGTGTGTAAGTTTGAAAAATTGTTAATAGATGATGCTGAAAATCCTTTTTGATAGTTAAAAGATGGCGTTGCTAGTCGGAACCACCGCGAATTCTGTACCTAGATTCAAAATTTTATCATATTTTTATCTAAAAACAGGTTTAAACTGTTAGCTGACGTCATTAGAAGATTTCTGTCTAATATGCGAAAAATGACTTTTATCGTATGATTTCATATTTTATCTGAAAACGGGTTTATACAGGTTTTCTCTAAATAAAAACACATTTTTTGTTTTAATAAATTTATTTAAAAGAAATATTTTTTATAATAAAATATTTAAATGTTATTACAATAATATTTGTATATGGATATGACATTTTCCATGGCGCATGTTGCTCCGGAATGCTGGCCGCATCGAGGGTATCTTGATGTTATGATTCTCAACTTGGGGCAAATTGTTATTTCTTCAAAGTTCATTATGGGTGCTGATGGTAGTAGTCGTTTCAAATAGCGCACTTTTTCTTCTCCTTTCGTATAAATGATTCGAGTTCCGTGTAGATTGTTTATTAAAATGTACTGAAGTTCCTCGTATTCAATATGTCTATCCATCCAGGAGAACCCATGATGTTTTTTCCGCAACCAGCGAGCTGTGCGTTGATCTTTTTCACTTAATCCACAAAACGGTATTGGTGATTTGAATACATAGTGCTGTAGTATATAATCTTCACCACAATTTTCTTCAGAAGAATCGAATTTCAACACAGCCAATTCCTTTATGTAGAATTTCCCATTTGTTGAATTTGGAAATCCTTGGAAGTCAACAATTGCTACGTCGGTCTTCATTGTACGAAGTCTAGAGTCAAACTGTTCAGCTTAGAATTCAACAACTAATGTTTTATTTAAAATAAAACTGATTTTTATAGGTGTGAGCTTGCTTAAATAAGTCGTGTGTATGTATGTTTTACTGACGTCATTAACAGATATATTGCTACTAATACTACGAACGAAAATTTCAGTCTAATATGTAAAAATAAAAATTATGTTATTATTTGCTTTATTTTAAGTACAAACATTACTCGAATATTATAATTCGATATAAAATTCACATAATTGTGTATGTATATTTGCTATTATGAACCTTATGCAACTTAAATAAACAACTATTTATAGAAGTAAAGTTAGTTTTTATTCATATGCAGATTTTTTACTAGCAAAAGTAACAAGTTTTAAAACTATTATCAATGTTATAAAAAATTAATTTTGAAATTAAACGTACACGCTATAGAAAGGTTAACGCTATAGCGTATTAATTTATATTTTATAAAAAATAATTTCTTAACTATGTAAGTATATGTAATATTATTTATGTGTATTTTTTTAACGGTACAAAGTTATAATCACATATAGCAAACTGCTGACGAAGTGCATTCCACACGTTACCGTATCGTATATATCTCATATGTATATACATCTCAAATGTAGCAAGTGTACCTACTTGTTTAAATTTTCATAAACGAAATTTATACCAAAATGAAAATTTGATTGTAAAAAACTAGGAAATTCTATCAATATTAGAAAATTTATTTTCAAGAATAGTATTATTGATACTAAAATTTTATTTCGAATAAGAACCTACATATTCATTTAACGTAAAATGTTTAGCCACCGATAATGTACTAGAAATTAAAACGATTTCTTTCTGTGTAATAAAACTAGTATATTTTTTATAAACTGAGCACTCAAAATTGATAGGAAAATTCTGGTTTCCTAGATAGTTATGTTAAGATACGCTTTTTAGGATTAAAACATTAATGTTGTGTTAACCTTTCTACTCTTAAATAAAAGCATTTATACAGTTTAAAACATTTTTTAATAAAAAAAATCGATAGTTTTAGACAATTTAAACAATACCCATATATACCCATATGATAAAAATTGTAATTTGGATTGTCTATTACCCATGTCTGCTTTTAAACTATTTACAGTCTAATTTTATAAAAACACCTAAAAATTATCTGTTACTATATGTAAATAATAAAAATTATTATATATATTTCTAAGCAAACGAATTGAAAATTATGTCTAATGCAAAAAAACGTAACATTCCTTTATGCAATTTAATACTTTAGAATACATAAATACGTATACAGGGTGGAAAGTAAAATAATTGTCGTCGTCTTTCAAGAGCGGATAAAAACTTTAATTTGGGATACGAAATTTTATTTTTTTTTCACAGTTAAGCTGAATTCAATTAATTAACCCTTTCCTGCACAGCAGTTTTAGATCATTATTGTTCGACGATACTTTATTTTTAACAAATCATTAATAATATAGGTAAAATACTTATTGGTAAGAATTACAAAGTTTACACATATGTTCTATCGCACCAGAATATTAATAGGACAGTGCAATTTAATTGCCTATATTCAGGAGCAAGTAAAAAACATTACCTATTTTAATAGCTCAGAAAATACACATTACATAGTTCGTTGTAAGAACAATCATTTTCGTGATCTTTTTTAACGAATTGTTTAAGGACTGTGGTATGTAAGAAATAATAACACGCACATTATTTTAAAATATTTTATTAAATAATTAACATACAGCTATTGGAAAAAATACAAAGATATTTTTAACAACTTATTAAATGTTGATAGCTTATTTTAATATCTTCTATAGGGTCGTAAGTATAACCCTTTACCTGAAATTTTTTCATCACCATCGTTGGCGACTGTATTCTTGTCATAATCAGCTTCGTTGTCGCTCGCAGTATCTTCGCTATCGCTAGCAGATGTTTTTTCATCGCTGTCTTCGCCATCATTTGATATATACTTTAACACTGGCTCAATAATATCATGCTTTTCCAATTCCCTAGTTATTGAGATAATCCGCTTTCCAATCTCACTTTCCTTTAAATTATTAAAATGGCTTCGTTTTTTCTCGTTTTCGATATAATCCGCGAAGCTGGGATTTATAATATGACTCCTTTCCATTAAATTACATATAGTATTAACCATTTTTTCTCCAATTTGCGTCTGAGTCGCTAAACTTCTTAGTTCATCAACTAAATGGTTCGGGTCATCAAAATATTCTTCTTCATCAACAGGTTTCGAATGGCCATTATGAAGGTTAGCATTTTCATCATCATATTTGAAACGTTTAGCTCCGCCATTTGTTGAGTTAGATGTTGAAGGTTGTTCCTTTCCTCCTGAATTTTTATTTTCTTGTTCTTCATCCTTTGCGCATGCGTTCTGAAGCTCTTTGACCATTAATATGTCTAGAGCAGTTTGTAAGAGACCAGTCACTTTTGGAGTAAAACTTGTTTCTTTGTAGTTATCAGGCGATGGTAAATGCTTTTGTTCATCAGATCGATTATCTCCGACATTTACCGATTGTAGAATATTATGCGAGTTTTTTTAAGCGTGGAATTTACTTCTGATTGCTTCTGCTGCAGCCAACATACTTTCATCAAAAGTATTCAAGTTTCTTTTAGATAGATCTGTATCATTTTCGTGTTGATTTTGAAATACTGGTGCTTTATCTTCGTTTTCTTCATTTCTTGCTTCAAAACTATATTCGGTTTCATTATCATCATTTTCATCATTAGATTTTAACGATTCACTTTGTCTCCTGTTCTCCGCGCTGTTCACTTGTGTCCCATTATTTACCGTGGTATCTTGAAACTGATTATTTGCGATCTGATCATTATTGTTTGTTTGATGTTCCTGAGCATGTACTCTTCTTTTCATATGACGTAAAAGAGAACTTCTCCGCGAAAATGTCTTGTCACAACGTATACAATTAAACATTTTGATAGATGTGAATAGTTCGATTTATAACATAACACTGATTAGTTTTTATATCGACATGATCTTATATAGTACAACCAGAGCAGAATTGACGTAAAGTAATGACACCAAAATGCACCAAAGGTGCACTAAATGACACCAAAATGCACCAACGGTGCACCAAATGACACTAAACTGCACCAAATGATACCAAAATGCACCAAAATGACACCAAATGCACCAAAGGTGCAGCAAATGACACCAAAATGCACCAAAATGACACCAAATGACACCAAACTGAACCAAAATGACACCAAAATGCACCAAAGGTGCGCCAAATGACACCAAAATGACACCAAACTGCACCAAATGACACCAAAATGATACCAAACTGCACCAAATGACACCAAAATGCACCAAAATGACACCAAAATGATACCAAACTGCACCAAATGACACCAAAATGCATCAAAATGACACCAAAATGCACAAAACTGCTCCAAAATGACGCCAAACTGCACCAAAATGACACCAAAAAATACACCAAATTACACCAAATTTACACCAAAATTACACCAAAAATACTCCGAATTACACCGAAATTACACCGAATAACACCAAAAATACACCAAAAATACACCAAATAACACCAAAATTACACCAAAAATACACCAAATTACACCAAATTTACACCAAATTACACCAAAAATGCACCAAATTACACCAAAATTACACCAAATTACACCAAAAATACACCAAATAACACCAAAATTACACCAAAAATACACCAAATTACACCAAAAATACATCAAATAACACCAAATTGACACCAAAATTACACCAAAAATACGCCAAAAATACACCAAAATTACACCAAAAATACACCAAATGATTCCAAGTTAAATCAAAAATACCCCATAAAGACATCAAATTACACCAAAAAAATTCTAAAATGCACCAGTTTCTGTGCTGCTTTACTGTTAGCGTTACTTTACGTCAATTCTGCTCTGGTTGTACTATATAAGATCATGTCGATATAAAAACTAATCAGTGTTATGTTATAAATCGAACTATTCACATCTATCAAAATGTTTAATTGTATACGTTGTGACAAGACATTTTCGCGGAGAAGTTCTCTTTTACGTCATATGAAAAGAAGAGTGCATGCTCAGGAACATCAAACAAACAATAATGATCAGATCGCAAATAATCAGTTTCAAGATACCACGGTAAATAATGGGACACAAGTGAACAGCGCGGAGAACAGGAGACAAAGTGAATCGTTAAAATCTAATGATGAAAATGATGATAATGAAACCGAATATAGTTTTGAAGCAAGAAATGAAGAAAAGGAAGATAAAGCACCAGTATTTCAAAATCAACACGAAAATGATACAGATCTATCTAAAAGAAACTTGAATACTTTTGATGAAAGTATGATGGCTACAGCAGAAGCAATCAGAAGTAAATTCCACGCTTTAAAAAACTCGCATAATATTCTACAATCGGTAAATGTCGGAGATAATCGATCTGATGAACAAAAGCATTTACCATCGCCTGATAACTACAAAGAAACAAGTTTTACTCCAAAAGTGGCTGGTCTCTTACAAACTGCTCTAGTCATATTAATGGTCAAAGAGCTTCAGAACGCATGCGCAAAGGATGAAGAACAAGAAAATAAAAATTCAGGAGGAAAGGAACAACCTTCAACATCTAACTCAACAAATGGCGGAGCTAAACGTTTCAAATATGATGATGAAAATGCTAACCTTCATAATGGCCATTCGAAACCTGTTGATGAAGAAGAATATTTTGATGACCCGAACCATTTAGTTGATGAACTAAGAAGTTTAGCGACTCAGACGCAAATTGGAGAAGAAATGGTTAATACTATATGTAATTTAATGGAAAGGAGTCATATTATAAATCCCAGCTTCGCGGATTATATCGAAAACGAGAAAAAACGAAGCCATTTTAATAATTTAAAGGAAAGTGAGATTGGAAAGCGGATTATCTCAATAACTAGGGAATTGGAAAAGCATGATATTATTGAGCCAGTGTTAAAGTATATATCAAATGATGGCGAAGACAGCGATGAAAAAACATCTGCTAGCGATAGCGAAGATACTGCGAGCGACAACGAAGCTGATTATGACAAGAATACAGTCGCCAACGATGGTGATGAAAAAATTTCAGGTAAAGGGTTATACTTACGACCCTATAGAAGATATTAAAATAAGCTATCAACATTTAATAAGTTGTTAAAAATATCTTTGTATTTTTTCCAATAGCTGTATGTTAATTATTTAATAAAATATTTTAAAATAATGTGCGTGTTATTATTTCTTACATACCACAGTCCTTAAACAATTCGTTAAAAAAGATCACGGAAATGATTGTTCTTACAACGAACTATGTAATGTGTATTTTCTGAGCTATTAAAATAGGTAATGTTTTTTACTTGCTCCTGAATATAGGCAATTAAATTGCATTGTCCTATTAACATTCTGGTGCGATAGAACATATGTGTAAACTTTGTAATTCTTACCAATAAGTATTTTACCTATATTATTAATGATTTGTTAAAAATAAAGTATCGTCGAACAATAATGATCTAAAACTGCTGTGCAGGAAAGGGTTAATTAATTGAATGCAGCTTAACTGTGAAAAAAAAAAATAAAATTTCGTATCCCAAATTAAAGTTTATTTCCGCTCTTGAAAGACGACGACAATTATTTTACTTTCCACCCTGTATACGTATTTATGTATTCTAAAGTATTAAATTGCATAAAGGAATGTTACGTTTTTTTGCATTAGACATAATTTTCAATTCGTTTGCTTAGAAATATATATAATAATTTTTATTATTTACATATAGTAACAGATAATTTTTAGGTGTTTTTATAAAATTAGACTGTAAATAGTTTAAAAGCAGACATGGGTAATAGACAATCCAAATTACAATTTTTATCATATGGGTATATATGGGTATTGTTTAAATTGTCTAAAACTATCGATTTTTTTATTAAAAAATGTTTTAAACTGTATAAATGCTTTTATTTAAGAGTAGAAAGGTTAACACAACATTAATGTTTTAATCCTAAAAAGCGTATCTTAACATAACTATCTAGGAAACCAGAATTTTCCTATCAATTTTGAGTGCTCAGTTTATAAAAAATATACTAGTTTTATTACACAGAAAGAAATCGTTTTAATTTCTAGTACATTATCGGTGGCTAAACATTTTACGTTAAATGAATATGTAGGTTCTTATTCGAAATAAATTTTTAGTATCAATAATACTATTCTTGAAAATAAATTTTCTAATATTGATAGAATTTCCTAGTTTTTTACAATCAAATTTTCATTTTGGTATAAATTTCGTTTATGAAAATTTAAACAAGTAGGTACACTTGCTACATTTGAGATGTATATACATATGAGATATATACGATACGGTAACGTGTGGAATGCACTTCGTCAACAGTTTGCTATATGTGATTATAACTTTGTACCGTTAAAAAAATACACATAAATAATATTACATATACTTACATAGTTAAGAAATTATTTTGTATAAAATATAAATTAATACGCTATAGCGTGAACCTTTCTATAGCGTGTACGTTTAATTTCAAAATTAATTTTTTATAACATTGATAATAGTTTTAAAACTTGTTACTTTTGCTAGTAAAAAATCTGCATATGAATAAAAACTAACTTTACTTCTATAAATAGTTGTTTATTTAAGTTACATAAGGTTCATAATAGCAAATATACATACACAATTATGTGAATTTTATATCGAATTATAATATTCGAGTAATGTTTGTACTTAAAGCAAATAATAACATAATTTTTATTTTTACATATTAGGCTGAAATTTTCGTTCGTAGTATTAGTAGCAATATATCTGTTAATGACGTCAGTAAAACATACATACACACGACTTATTTAAGCAAGCTCACACCTATAAAAATCAGTTTTATTTTAAATAAAACATTAGTTGTTGAATTCTAAGCTGAACAGTTTGACTCTAGACTTCGTACAATGAAGACCGACGTAGCAATTGTTGACTTCCAAGGATTTCCAAATTTAACAAATGGGAAATTCTACATAAAGGAATTGGCTGTGTTGAAATTCGATTCTTCCGAAAAAAATTGTGGTGAAGATTATATACTACAGCACTATGTATTCAAATCACCAATACCGTTTTGTGGATTAAGTGAAAAAGATCAACGCACAGCTCGCTGGTTGCGGAAAAAACATCATGGGTTCTCCTGGATGGATAGACATATTGAATACGAGGAACTACAGTACATTTTAATAAACAATCTACACGGAACTCGAATCATTTATACGAAAGGAGAAGAAAAAGTGCGCTATTTGAAACGACTACTACCATCAGCGCCCATAATGAACTTTGAAGAAATAACAATTTGCCCCAAGTTGAGAATCATAACATCAACATACCCTCGATGCGGCCAGCATTCCGGAGCAACATGCGCCATGGAAAATGTCATATCCATATACAAATATTATTGTAATAACATTTAAATATTTTATTGTAAAAAATATTTCTTTTAAATAAATTTATTAAAACAAAAAATGTGTTTTTATTTAGAGAAAACCTGTATAAACCCGTTTTCAGATAAAATATGAAATCATACGATAAAAATCATTTTTCGCATATTAGACAGAAATCTTCTAATGACGTCAGCTAACAGTTTAAACCTGTTTTTAGATAAAAATATGATAAAATTTTGAATCTAGGTACAGAATTCGCGGTGGTTCCGACTAGCAACGCCATCTTTTAACTATCAAAAAGGATTTTCAGCATCATCTATTAACAATTTTTCAAACTTACACACAGGAATCCAGACTAGCAACGCTCCTGGGGCCCGGTTCAGGCTACCAGGCGCGTCCACCGGCTTGCGGATAGTGGAACGGCCCTCAGATATGGGGGCTAGCTGCGAATAAGCGTCGGCAAATAAGCAGCCGCGGACAATGGACGGCAGGAGCGGAGAGCGTGGTAGAGCGGCCCTGTGGTGGGGCCGGTCATTGCAGTAAATGCCACAGGCTCAGTGAAGCGACTGTGACGTGGCGAGTCGGTGCCGCCACTAAATAGGCATCTCCCATGTTGCCTTGCATGGTATGGCGTTGGGTCGTCAAAGGCTAGGGGACGTAAACCCCGAAATGAAACCAACACACCGTAGCCTCAGACGTGGTCTGGGAACGGGGACCGCAAGCACGCCTGTGTTAGGGGTCAAGAGCTTCTCGGGGTTCTCTTTAAAAGCCTCCCTGAGCGAAGCGAGAGACGGAGCGGTGAAGTTTTTTTCTGTGGACCTGCCGTGGGCCGATGGTGCGGAGGCGGGGGCTGACGTTCCTGTCGTCCGGAGGGTACAGAGAGAAAACCAGGTTGGGCACTCCTGGGCCGCTGGGTAGTACAGGGGCCCGGGGCGGTCTAGCCAACATGCCCTGGCTGCCCTATCAACCAGTGAAAAATCGCGATGTGTGTTACAGTGCCGGATGGCGACCGGACTGGGACCCTGTAGCGCACGTCGGGGGGCCTCTTCCGAGGCCACCGGAGACCTTGGACTCGGCCTTCGCAACCGCACCTACTCTGCCCCACTGTGTGGGGAAATGGAGATCTTTCCGTATCGTCTCACGTTCTTTCCTTCTTTTCTTCTAAAATATATAAAACTATGGAAAAGTCTAATAAAGAAAATAATAATCCCAAAGTGCCAAAAAAACTCGGGGTTCCCACCCCTCTGGAGGGAAGGGCTGATAGCAGCCAAAATGAAACTGTTGAAAGAGAAGATGGGAGTGCAGGCTTTAAGAGGAGCCAAATGACGAAGAGGACGCCGCCAAGAGAAAGGTCAAGTTCATGTGCCGGTAGGATACTTCCTAAAGAGGACTATGCTGATTGGTTCTCCAAAGTCTTGGAAAAAAGGCCGAATAAGAAAAATGAAAAGCCTAAGGCTGAAATCGTGGCAAGTGAAACAAAGGGCAAGGTGTTGGAAGTGATTTTCATTGATGATGAGGGAACAAGTACAGAAAGCCAGACCATAAAAAGGCAGAGGGAGGAATCTTCGCCTGAGGAGAGTCGGAAAAAGGCCAGTAGGGTAAAAGAAGCAAAAGAAGGAAAAGATGAGCCACAACGAAGCAAAGCTGACAATGCATGCAACAAATCAAAGAATCTCACTGATGCTGCGGTGAATCAGGCAAGGAGTTTAGTAGAGGAAATTAGAAAAGAGGGGCTCAACTTTAATCCCACTATTAAGGAGCAGTTTACCCAACTACTAAGGATGCTAGAGTTACTGAAATCACAGGAGACTCAGGAGAAAACTAAGGCTTTAGAATGCAAAGTGCATATGGCCGAAGTTAGTACACAGACAGCAACGATAGAAGTAGAAACACGGGACATAGGAACTCAGTGCAATCTTGGAAAAAAGGTGGATATCGAGGAGGTACTGAACCAAGGAGGTGGTTTTGAGAACCTTGCCGAGGTCATAGATATGGAGTGGGAGGAGGAAATCTATAAAACGGAGATCAGAACCGGAGGCCTGATAGAAATTGGGAAAAAACAAAATATCCTTTTGCTACACAATATGGATGGACAAAGGAATAAAGGACTAACAAGAGCCTTAACTGAGCGATACCCTGGTGTCCTAGATATTTTGGATGAGGGATTAGAGGAGGGCAAGACTGAATATGTGAAATGGAAGACCGAAACCTCTACTAGCAGAGGAGGGGGAAATGAGCTGGAGAGAAAGATATATGTGCTGCCGCTGAAGATCAGCAAGGAAGGAGTTAACGATATTGAACTTATCTATAAACACCTGAAGGGAGGGAAGGAATACTTGGAGGCACAGGATGTGGCTGAAGTAGCTCTGGTGTCGGAAGACGGCCTAGATATAAGATATTTAAGGAAGATAACCGAGCATATCTTTAGGAAAGGCCCAATGAAAGCGGAAATAATAATAGACAATAAATTTGCAACGGTTCTGCAGGGACCAAAGTCCAATAAGGAGAAGAATATGGATAAGACAAGTCGAAACAAGAATAGCGGCAAATCTGTGGTGACAAGGGCTGGAGAAAAGGGAACATTTGCAGAACTTCTGAAGGAAGTCAAAAGTAAAGTCAATATCGACGAAATCGGAGTAAAAGTTTCTAGTATTAGGAAAACAAGGAAGGGGGATCTGGTTTTAAATGTGCCGGAGACTGAGATGGCCATGAGGCTTAAAACGGAAATAAATGAGAAAACTGAAGTGAAGGAAGCTATAATACAAAGGCCAAGAGCCCAGGCTATAATTATGGGTATAGAAGCAGAGACCTCCAAAGAGGAAATAATAGATGCGGTGGCCACAAAATGCCAAAGTGACAAAGAAGCGATAGAAATAAAAAGTATCGTTAGAAACAGGAATGAGAGCCAAACGGCAACAGTTGAGGTACCGATGGAGGGGGTTGAGATACTAGTGAGGAATGGTAAGATTCGAATTGGGTGGGCGGAGGCGGATATAAGGGAGAGGATAAATATAGCGCGCTGCTTTAAATGCTTGGAATTTGGGCATAAAGCGGGCAGATGCATGAGTGGCGCAAACAGAGAAGGCCTGTGCCTTAGATGTGGGGAAACAGGCCATAAAGCTAAAAATTGTAAAAATGAGGCCTATTGTTTCAAATGTGATAAAGCGGGACATAGGGCGGACAACATGCGGTGTCCACATTATAAGAAGTTAGTGGAAAATGAAAGGGTGCGAAGGAGGCAAAAATCCTAAAGAAGACGGCAAATCTAAAGATCTTACAGGTAAATTTGAATAGGGCTAGGGCGGCTGTGGACAAGGCTTTAGTAACAGCCAGGGAATATGGGGCCGACATTGTGGCGATTAGCGAACCAAACAAAAAGATGGCTAGGGAGAGAAACTGGCCGAGAGACCGGAGAGAAGACGTGGCGTTGTTTCTAGTAAATAGGAACCTAAAAATCCAAAAGATTAGGCCAATGGATGGGTATATATGTTTATATCTTGACGAACTTTGTATTATAAGCTGCTATGTGTCCCCAAATATCAACGCTATCGCCTATGAGGATAAGATTAATGAAATCATGGAAGAGGGCAGGAGGTTAGGGAAAAACTATGTTATTGTAGGGGATTTTAATGCAAAATCCCCCCTATGGGGGTCGCCCGCCGCGGACGTAAGGGGAAATTTAATCGGAGAGTGGGTTGCAGAACTAGACCTCGTAGTACTCAATGAAGGGGAAGCGCCCACCTTTTGCAGAAGAGGATCGTCATCTCACATTGACATTAGTCTCTGTGATAGGAACATCGCCCCAAGGATAGTAAACTGGGAAGTATTGGAGGAGGAAACACTAAGTGACCACATGTATATTACCTTCACAATCAAAAACATAGACACCGGGAAAGAAGTGAGAGAGGAAAGAGGAGAGGTGGATTTAGAGGTATATAAAAACTTTTTACAACTAAGAATGAGTGGCGTGAAAGACAATGAAGGGACAGCGGAAGGCTGTACAAAAATAGTCAAAGAAGGTCTAAAAATTGCTAGTTCGAAAAGAGGGAACAGGGAAATTAAGCCTGCGTGGTGGAACGCGGAAGTGGAAAAATACCGCATTATATGCAATGAGAGCAGGAGAAAAGTGACTAGACTAAGGAGGACTGGGAGTGAGAACCAGTTTGAGGAAGCGATGCGGACATACAAAGCAAATAGGAAAAAATTCAGGAGAGCCATTTTTCAAGCCAAAAAGGAGAACTGGCATCGGATCTGCGAGGAGGTTGAAAATGATATTTGGGGGGAGGGATATAGGATTGTGCAGGGGAAAATAGGAAAATATATGTATCGGTTAACTACAGTAAAGAAAAGGGAAATAGCAGAAGAACTTTTCCCGAGAGAAAAAACCTTTTGGGTTATACCGGCAGCGCAAGAGAGGGTCCGAACTGTGAGCCAGGAAGAAGTCCAGAGGGCAGCCAGGCGAATGAAAAATGGAAAGGCCTCGGGCCCGGATGGTATTTCGGTAGAAGCTTTAAAGATTATGTTGGAAATTGCTCCAATATGGGTGACAAATATAATTAATAAATATTTAGAGGAACAAATATTCCCAGTAATCTGGAAGGTGGCGAAACTGGTTTTAATACCTAAACCAAACAGACCGTCCCAAGATATTGCATCATACAGACCATTGTGTCTTTTAAATACTTTTGGAAAGCTGTACGAAGGCGTCATAAGAGATAGGCTAGTGGCTGAGCTGGAGGAGAGGGGGTTCTTGTCTGAGAACCAGTTTGGATTTAGAAAGGGCAAGTGTACGGTGGACGCTATAGACAAGATAGTGAATATGGTGCAAACTACCGAGAAAAGATGGTGCGCTATGGCTACTGTGGACGTGAAAAACGCCTTCAATACGCTGGCTCACAGTGTAATCATTAAAAGGCTGATGGAAGCGGGGGTGTCGGTATACCTAGTAAGGGTGATTAGCGATTACCTGAAAGATAGGAAACTTGTGATAGACAAAGGTATTGAATTGGAGGTGGCGGCAGGAGTACCTCAAGGATCTGTACTTGGGCCCCTGCTCTGGAATATTGGGTATAATGCGGTATTGGAGCTGGACCTGGGGGAGACTACGACCAGCATAGGATATGCGGATGATCTCGCAGTGGTGGTTTTGGCCGATAGTAAAGATGATCTGGAAGCTTATGTTAATACCGCGCTGGCCAGAATTGACATATGGATGGATGAAAATAATCTTAATTTGGCTCCTGAGAAAACCGAGGCCATTGTCTTAAAGGGATTAAGGGGACAAAGAAATCATGTGAGATTCAAGATAAGAGAGCAGGAAATTAAACCTTCTGATAGCATTAAATATTTAGGTGTGGTAATAGATAGGCATCTCAACTTTGGAGAACATGTAAAAGTTGTTGTTGCTAAAGCAGAGAAAACTGCAGCTGCTATAAGAAGACTTATGCCAACGGTAAGAGGACCAAGCTCTGAAAAGAGGAAGATTTTGGCAGGAGTGGTACACTCTGTGGTGATGTATGGTGCGCCGGTGTGGGCGTCGGTTATGTACTATAAGAAGTATAGGGACATGCTTGAAAAATCACAGAGGAAAATACTCCTGGGAATTACTAGCGCGTATAGAACAGTGTCCACAGCTGCGCTACAGGTGGTGGGTGGAGTGGTCCCAATAGACTTGATGATAATTGAAAGGTGGGAGATGTACTATAGGAAGGGGGAAATGAGCGCGGCAGAAAGAAGGCAAAGTACTCTGGATCGGTGGCAAAGGCGGTGGGAAGAAAACGTGGCAGTGGGACAATGGACTAAGAGGCTGATAGGGGATGTGCGCAAATGGGTCTCGTGTAAGTTCAGAAGGACAAATTATTTCCTGACACAAGCCTTTACTGGACATGGGTCCTTTAGGACATACACGTTCAGGATCGGGAAGACTGAGAATGACAACTGTGTATATTGCGGGGGTGTAGATACACCGGAGCACACCCTGTTCCACTGTCCGCGATGGGAAAGGGAACGTATTATGGTGAGGATGGAGGTAGGCGAAACCATCACTGTGGGAAACATGGTTGATAAAATGTTGGAAAGCCGGATAAGCTGGAAGTTAATAGAAGGTATGGTGGGCAAGATTATGTCTACAAAGGAGCTGGAGGAAAGGGCACGGCAGCGTGCTGAGGCGGAGGTTCAGCGGATATAGGGGGGGGGAAGTTTTTGTTAAAAGACGCAGATTTTATTTTATTCGCAATATCATGGTGCTATTTTAAGTTACTTAGGCATAAGGATTTTTATCTGTTATGTTATGAGCCTTTTGCTCATATTGTTGCTTCTTGTTGTTGTTTGCTTGTAAGTTTTTATCTGTTATATTATGAGCTTTTTGCTCGTACTGTTGCTTATTGTTGTTGTTTGATTTGTAATTTTATTTGTTATATTATGAGTCTTTTGCTCATATTGTTGGTGTTTTTGGTTTTTGTTGATATTTGTTGCTAGATGTGTAAGTTTTATCCGATGCATTATTTCGTCGATTATACGTGATACTTTGATAAGTTAGGATTCGCAATAAAGTCGGTTGCTTATGTAGTGAGTGAGTGATTTGTAATTATTTTATTGATAATTCTTTGGTAATTTATCATATAACTTTGGCTGGGAACTTCACCCCGCAATGGATTTTTTTTTTGTGGGTCCCTGTGTGTGGGTATGTGTGTATTGGTTATACTGGGTATCGTGATGTCATGTCATCTTTGATAGTACCACGATACTCGGGGTGAAGTAAGTGGGGGTTTTTTTAGTTGGTAAGAATCCAACTCGCTCAGTGCCAAAGTGCCTGAGTGTGTTACGGAACATTTTTTACCTCCACGCTAAAAAAAAAAAAAAAAAAAAAATAAAAAAAAAAAAGACTAGCAACGCTATCAAAGGTGGCTGCGCCATCTAGCAGTGAATTTACAAAGCTCGAAGGTGGTTGCGCCATCTATTAGGGAAATTCTTAGGTTAGAAAAATTTTGTTAGGTTACACCAAATTTCCTTAAGTTCTCTTAGGCTGGATCAAGTTCCGCTAGACTAGAAAAAAATTTTGCTCCACCCACCGCCGGAGACTTCTAGAACCGCCTCGGTAGTTTTACCACCTGCCGAGGTCACTCAAAAAGTCGGCAGGTGGGAAGGTGGGTCTAGAACTCTCCAAAACCTACTACTGAAGCTGTCATGTACAACAGAATATTAAACTTTACACAAAAATACAATTTACTAACAGAATGTCAACATGGATTTCGCCCTAGAAGATCAACATGTACTGCATGTTCTAACACCATAAATTACATATTAAAAAAAACTAGACCAAAACTTTTATGTTGGTATTATATTTCTGGATTTGACAGCAGCATTTGATACCGTCTCTCATAATTTCTTATTAGAAAAAATGGACAGATTGGGTATTAGGGGTACTGCTAGTAAGTGGTTGGAATCATATCTAAGAGAAAGAAAAATTATAGTTAAAATAAATCAAGAAATATCGGACATTCAGAATATAGATATTGGTGTTCCGCAAGGAAGCAACCAGGGGCCAATGCTGTTTTTGCTGTATGTAAACGACTTGCCAGAAAATATCAAAGATGGTGAAATTATCATGTACGCGAATGATACAAATATCTTAGTGTCAGGAAAATCAATAAATGAATTAGAACATTAATAAAATATTAAATGAATTCTATTTCTGGTGTGAAAAAAATCAATTAATTATGAACCTAAAGAAAACCAACTATATGGTATTTGAAAAAGGAAACAGTATCTCCAGTATAAGTGTAAAGTGTAAAAACGTTGAAATTGACAAAGTAACAGTCACAAAATTCTTAGGGGTTTTTATAGATAATAAAATGAAATGGGATCAGCATGTTGACAGTGTATGCCAGAAACTTAATAAGTCATATTATTATTTAAAATCATTAAAAAACATTTTTAATACTGATGCTCTTTTAAGTGTCTATTATTCTTTTGTGTTCAACACTATTAAATACTGCATTATACTATGGGACCATTCAAGTGCATGTGATAGAGTATTTCGTGCGCAGAAAAGAATTATTAGATTAATATTTGGAGCTGGATACAAGGAATCGTGTAAACAATATTTTGTGAACAACAACATACTGACATTTTACGGTCTCTATGTGTTCGAATTAATAATATATATTAAAGAAAATATGGACAAAGTAAAATTTGCAAATAATGTACATAATTATAACACAAGGAAAAAAGATGATATTTATATTGATAATTATTAGAGATGAAACGGATATTCGGTAACTATCCGGTATCCGGCCTATCCGACCAAATTTTACTATCCGGCCGAATACCGAATAGTAACCCACTATCCGGCCGAATACCGAATATTAAAAGAAATTCAACTCATTATCACAAGATAAATCATACCACAATAGTTTACAAATACGATTTATTTATAATTAAAGAAATTAAGTTTAAATATAACATCTAAATGATCTTTGTTAATATTTATTTCTATTGTATTTTACGGAAACTGTGGACAGAAAATGCCGGAACCAATCAGCGTTCAACACAAATATCATGACTCTATTTATTATAGGGACTCTATATATACATTAATTTTGAATTGTATCTCACTTCACTTGCCATCTAGACAATCGTCTGAAATATACACGTTTTCCAAGGACCTCATAGTTTGATTCTCCACCAGCCTATGTCCTATCAGACAGCGGTCATAGGCCGAATATTCGGTTGCCGAATATCCGGCCATCCGGCTTTGAAGCTTGCCGAATATCCGGTATCCGGTATTCGGCCAAACTACTATCCGTTTCATCTCTAATAATTATCGTACGACCAGATTTAGTAACAATCCACTATGTAAAGGTAGCTATTTATGCAATAAATTACCCCCAGATATAAAAAATATAGATAATATACATAAATTTAAAATTGAACTTAAAAAATACCTTATTGACAAATGCTTATATGAATGTAACATTTAATTTGTACTGTTTGATGTATCTTAACATTGTATTTTGTGACCTGTGTATACTCATGTGAGTCTTAAGCACCAATAAAATATTATTATTATTATTACTATTAACTTAAAAGCCCCCATCTAATACTGGAACAGTTTTGACATCCATTAAAGAAGAATTTTGGTATTTATTAACATATTCTAACACATCAGCTCTCATCATATTATGAGAGCTTTTCTCTCCTCAAAAAACTGGCAACATTTATTGAAAATTTATGGCAATGAAATAGAAAACTTTAAAATAACTCAATATATAACATGAAAACTCTATTTTTTAAAAAAATTTTAGGCATAATTTTAAAAATAATTATTTTTTTATTATAAGTAAAAAGTATTATAAAAAATATTATTTATGAAAGTAAAATATTACATATCAATAATTTAACAAATCTAAATAACTAAAACATTCACTCTCATAATTAATTCAATAATTAAATTAACAAAAACTAATGATAAGTTAAGAATGATAAAACCTGGGCTGAGTGATTGCCCATTAAGAATTAAATAAAAAATTCGCTATTATTTATAAGAGAGAGTAGTGCTAAATGCAAAAAATGACTCTGTAATCATATATATTTACAAATTTTATAATTTCAAAAATATTTGCCAACTACGTATTGAACACGCATTAATGTGTTATTAAATGAGGTATGAAAGATACTGTCAAATTGTTAAATATTCCACTATTATTGATACTTATTAGCCAATTTACATTCTGGGAGTTCAGCTATTACAGCGGCTTTTATGTATTTATGTATATACGCCATAGCTCTCGAACGAAACATCCAATTTTTACGAAATATGGTGAAAAGGTTAAAAGTCCCAAATCCTTGAATGAATTCGTTAGCGAGACACGTCCAATTTTTGAAAATTCAGAAATTTTTTAAATTTTTCTTTACACCATCAAGAAGACCGTAAAAAATTACATGAGTTATGAGCAAGGGGTTAAACTAGTACGTCTACCAAACTGTGCCCGCTGTAGCCAACGAGTGACATAGACACAACACCCATACAACCAGAAAACATGATGTATGTATGGACACGAATATACGAATGTGGTAGTATGATATGTTGATGATGATTAGCATGATTAGGTAGTTCGCGTACATGTAGTATATACTATGATGGCCACCGTATCTTACCACCAGTCATTAATTAAAAATAAATTTATTTATTTTAAGATTTTAAGATTCCTTTATTTTGAGAAATTTTTTATTCAATAGAATTTTTACACTTAAATACGACACACTTCATATTTTAAATCAGTAGTGGTGTAAGTTGCTACTTATTGCACTTACACCACTAAATATCACTTTTTAGTATAGGCGCACTCATGTTTACAGTGGCACATAAAATAGTAAAAATTTTGTCTACTTTTCCTAACAAACAAACAGGTAATTTTAACTGCAAAATTTCAAAAGTTTTTAATCTTTCATTTGCCCTTTCAATATGTACACGTGCACGTGCAATTTTTTGAGTCAGTATTGCTTCTGATGTTGATAGGCAATTGGTTTCGATTTTTTAAAAATGGTGGTATGATTAATTCTGTATTATTTTTTTGACAAATTTCTTTTATTACAAATCCTCTGTCAACCATAATGGCATCTTTTTTCTCGAGTTTTCGTATTATTCCACTCTGTTCAAAAATTAATTTGTCATAAGTCCAGCTAACATAAGTCCAGCTTATATATAAGACCAGTCATAAATTTAATTGTGTAACAACTTTTATAGTAGGAATAAGTAACAATTTGATAGCATAAATTTTTAGGCTTTTGAATTGGTACTTCAGTACAGTCTAACACAACCCGAACATTTTCAAAACCTTCAAAGCACTGTGGCAAATTTTGGAGTACATTATTTTTGTCAGGCCAACAAATCGCAGCTCTTAAACACATATATAAAATATCTATCATCTCTAATATTTATTCTAATTTTGCACGATTCAGCAGTATAAGATTTAAATAACACGGATAGTAGGGCATATTTTGTTTTAATTTCATAAAAGTCATAATAATAACATTTCTTGAATCCAACTTAAAATTTTGGCTATTGCTTTGTTGTTTTAGAGTTACTACTAATTTTTCAATCGTTATTAATACCGAAAAATTGGGAATTGCCGTTACTGTACTCAACTCATTATCCGAATTAATTAAATTTGTAAATTTTGTAATATTAAAGTCACGGTTTACTTGGACTTCTTGATTAACTTTATCATTTTCAGCATTTTTAGTCGGTTTCAAATATTTATCTTTGAATTTTACTTCACTGTTTCCCTCTTCATTAATTTCTTCCATTTCGTAAAATTTCCTTTCTGGTTCTTCATTAGTTTCTTCCATTTCTCCTTCTGGTTCTTCATTAAGTATTTCCTAATCCTTTTCCTCTATTTTTAAAATATGGTTTTCTCTTGTTATATCAGTTAAATTTTCGTGTTCATATTTAATTGTATTTGCTTCCGTACCTGAAGGTTTTCTTACCTCATTTAATAAATTAAATACTGGAGCATATTCCTAGCATAAATAAAAATGTATTTTTAAGTTTTTTTTTCGTTTATATTGTAAACTATGTAAAACGATCATAAGTGTAAATCGAGGACTATTTATTTTATTTATACCTAAGTAAATTAAAAATTTTAAGTTCTAACTTTTAGCAAATTTTTTAATTGAAAATCCAGCTATTACAGCCACTGTCATGGTGCAACTTAAGTCCAAAACTATGGTAGAAAAATGTATCTAGAAGTTGAAAATAACATTCACTTATAATCTATAATTTTGTGTATCGAATAAAACATCCTATTTTACAAAATTTGGCGAAACGTTGGAAGTCCAAAAATCTTGGATGATTTCTTCAGCTAGACACGTCCGACGCTAGGGGCCACAAAAAATAGGATTTTTGCAAAAATTTTTCAATATAAAATGCTTTTTTGAACCATTATCTTCGGTAACCGGGTTTTCAAAAAAAAAAAAAAAGAAATTTGTTCGAAAATTCTCTATAAGATGCAATGACAGGGTTATTTTTCATTTACAATCGTTTAGGACAACAAGCTATACCGGGGTATGTACTATATTTATTTTCTAACAATAAGCAAAAAGTGTTGTTAAAAAATTTAATATTAAAACCATTAAAGTATTAATGATAAGTACACGAATAGTATGTCATTTAAAGGATCATTTAATAGATCATAATAAATCAGGAAAAACGTATTCAGGCGTCAAACCAACAAGATGAATAAATTAAAAAAGTAAACCACATAATTATTTCTCATTTTACATGTTCTCATGCTAATGTATTCTACGTTGTAAAACTAGTAGCTATGTTCCAACATAGCCACATTGTATTTCTTTTCTTAAATACTTACGAGATGGTATAAAATCATCAGACTTAAAATGCAATGAGCACACCTTCATCGACGGAGTATTTTTTTTTTCAATTTTTAATACCTTCTTCCATGCTTCAAGTCTGGCCACTATTTTCACTCGATTTATTTTATTTGTTACACACACAAATTTTTTTTTTTTTTTTTGGTTTAGAAAATAAAAAAACCTTATAACCTTATTGTCGAATTTTTTGATGCCCTGCTTTTTCAACCACTTACACTACAGTATACATTACTGTTACTTTTTTGGGTACGAATTCCATTATTTATAAGAAAATTAAAATAATATTAATAACAAATATTTATTAAGTAATCAATCCCCAAAGGATACAATATGTCATACAAATTTAAATATTTTTAAATTATACAATACTATGCCAATTAAATCATTTTTAACAAAATAATTTCTCATTTCCACTTTTAAGAAATATTTTTTCACATATATTATACCAAATTTAAATCAAACTTCTTCATACACTTTGATATAAAAACCACATAAAATTTTTGCTTTCAACGATCATCGCTAATTTATAGTATAAATTTTCTAACCAACCTTTTAAAAAAATTGTTGAAACTCCACTAGCTCTCATTCTTCTAAGCTATTATTAACAGTACTATCACAGTATAAATAACAGATTATTACCATAGGCAGTAGCGAAACGCACTTTCTATCCTTTTTTGATATAAGTACAAACAATTATGTATGTTTTTTACTTATGTGATTGCATGTGTTTGTTCATGTGAGATTGAGGGTTGATAATGGTCATGTTAAATTATATGAACAACTAAAAGCAACTTTCTTCAAAATGAATTGAGCAAACGCGAAATTGATGAGAGTATTCAACACAAGAATTTAGATCGTCACGACCTAAATATTAATAATTATTTATTATTTAACGTATTTTTAGATAAGCATTCAAATTATAATAATACTTACAAATTAGCATCAAACGGCATTCAGAAAAAACATAAATTGAAATTTTGTTTTGAATGATTTAAAAAAAATTTAGCAGCATAAGAGTTATCACCAGACATTTTAAGCCACCATAATAATTAAATACATATCAGAAATATCTTACAGATCACAAAACACACTAAAATTACAAGGAAATATCAAAAATAACTGATGACAAGCTTTAAATAAAAAAATTTAATGACAGTTAAAATTCCACTGCCATCGTTGTTAAAAATTTTACAAAAGTCAGTGAAACATAGACAAAATTAAATAATTTACATAATTGACAACTGTAAAATTTCACAAAATAATTTGATCTGCAAATTTATTTTTCTAAATTAAATTTACTTTACTGATGATATTTTCACTCTATTAGTATGCATAATGTTATGCATTGTTTAGGTTCATAACATGGATAACCCTTTGGAATTTTTTCCAAAAGACACTCTTACGTCATCTCGTTTCGTAACTGTTTGTGAAACAAAAGTATTATTTAAACTGTGGTACTATACTCTACAGTTTGATAAAAGGAAATACCAATGACAAAATTTCTTACTGCAAGATTTTTAGCAATAATTTTTGATAAAAGAAACTGTGTAATGTAATGACAGTTAAAATGAATGTAATAAAATATCTATAAAATGTCAATTTGACCAATCAAAATTTGCCTACTCGCAGTAGTTACTTTTTTGACCACCAGTTCGCGTATCTAAGTTTTACGGATCCCAATAGAAATAATCAAAAATACAAACCATTATTTTCCATTTTGAAAATTTTTTAATTTGTCAAAAAAAAAATCGTTAAATTGCGTAAAATGTCAATTTTGATAACCTTATTAGTCGCAACCAACAACTATAAAATATCGCACGAGGCCCATGAGTTCATGACACGCCGGTATTGTCGGGAAGAGTGACATCTGGTGGATCTTTAATTAAACCTAAATCTCGAATTTACCGTTCGAGCGTCAAAATAGTTTGAAACTAGTTTGTCGTTGAACATGCGCAGTAGTCATAGTTTGAAAAATCACTGATTATTTTGAAATTGGTTGCACGAACAAATCTATTGTAACTTTTAGAATTGGAGCAGTTTACAAAGTTTCTATCGATACGATAATTAGAAGTAGGTGACAAGTGAGTTCTCAGATTTCCTTACGATATCACAGATCATGCTAATAAAAGCGTTGTAAAAGCGCATAGGCGTAAATAATTGGACTCAAATTACTCTCCATGACTGTACTAAATTTCCGCAGACTGAATTTATTACGAAATCTAAATATTTAGTCGTTTTCAAAAATTAATAATACCATCTACAAACATGTATTTTACTACTACTAATGTCAAATTTTAAGAAATATTCGTAAAATGAAATTTGGTGTTGGTATACAAGGCGGATTGAGCGTAAAAATAACGTGATCCAGGTTGTGTGTTAGATAAGAGCTCAGTACCGCTCAGACCTGTTGCCAATTACCATCAATAATCCCACAAGGAATAGAGGGAAAGATAGGGAGTGGGGAATGAAGATAGGAGCTTCTGATGTCCAGGAAGTAGTTTCTGTAAAAAGAAAAAAAACGAACAACCTACAAAAAGAATATATATATATATATATATATATATATATATATATATATATATATATATATATATATATATCCCATCAACAAACATTTAATGTTAAAAATTTAGCCAAGACTCCCTACTATTTTACTTTTAAAAAGGATTCAGCCTACTTTTATTTTATAACCTTTTAATGCCATCATTGTCACATTTTTTGACAAAAAAATTCTTATCGTGTAAACTTGGCAATTTAGCGGGTACAGAAATTTACTTGTCATTTTTTACAGTTGGGCTGTCGACATTAGATATAAATTTCTGTAACTTTTCTTACTAAAGAGTACCTTACTTACAATCTTAATCCCTCCCAACTGTTTATATTACAAATTTGATTCCGTTCGTTTATTAAAAATTTCAAACCATGTTTGTGGAGGTTAAACTAGCTTCAAAAACTTTTTTGTCGAATTTTCAAAATATACATTAGTTACACGACTTTATTGTTGAAAAGTATCGCGCAATCCGATCTTTGGAAGCGTGATGAAGTTTTCGAAATTTAGATGTAGATAAATTTAAAGTTTAAACATAAAAAAAAGAAAAACTAGATGTGGATAACTGATTACTTATTTGGAGAATTTTCCAATTTTCATTCGTATGATAGCACAACTCCTTCATACTGGCGATCCTTAGCCGCTACCACTTCTGAGGGATGGGAAAATAAATGGGACAATGAGGAATATGGTAACTTTTAATTAGTTGTAAGGAGCACAAATAAATAAATTAGAAAAATTGCCACGAGGATCATACTCAAATCGATACAAAACTCTAGATTACAAAGTGCGATTTTTTTTAAAAACTATTTTAATCGAGAAGATATTATACTGATTTGTTTTAGCCGAAGCGATTTTTGATATTAGAACTGATTCATATAACAGCTGATGATTGCTAACTGTGTTTCTAATATAAATTTTTGTTTTTTGCTTTTGGCATGTATTATAACAAGATAATGCCCGAGATATTTGTCTTTTTTTGAAAATTATATAATCGAATGAATTGTATTCGAATCCAATAGTTGGCGGCCAAAACTGAGTACAGCGTTTATTGCCTTTGCAGACTATCATTAAGTGGACGGTTTCTATGTATTTGTGTTTATATACACGAAAATATTTTTTAAACAAACACTATCTTATGTAAAAAAAATCTTGCAAATTTAACATATACAGGCGATTATTTTGGAAGTTAACATAAGTATATGATAATAACAATAATAAAATTATTAATACACATATGAATGTATAATTTCCAAGCTTACAATTAGATGTAAATATTATGTAGCTAGAAAATATTCCTTAGAAATTTATTTTAACAAAACTACTTCAAGTGAGCATTATAGTCTACATGTTAAAAAAGCCTACTACACCACATATTTTGACAATTTTCTATTATATTTCTACAACAGTTTTATTTTAGAAATCTGTAGCCTCACATAAACGACAATACAGTTCCTATTGGGACTTTCTATCAGGCGCAGATAGCCTACATCTTAATATACTTCTTTCGTTTATTCTTCATTATCTCGAAAACTATAAGGGATAAGAAACTTTATGAGACAAAACACTTTCTTTTTAAAGTACTTTCGACTGATGTGTATAATTCCAGGGTCGTACCGACTGGAGGGGCGGTTCAGCAGATTATAAATAAAAATATTTTTCTTTTTATCATGTTGTATCCCTTTAATTTTGATGAGACTTGTTGCAGTAATTAAGTTCATTAGGAAGTTACTGAATTTTTTTTTAAGTGGTCGCTCAATTGGAACCCTATAAAAATAGCATTGGATCAGATATTATCCTTGTTATTATCCTTAATAACGGGGACTTATACGATAATAAATATATCTAATATTTTTGAGAGTGATCGCCTTCATGTGGATTTGGAATCATTTTCTTAAGTTGAGTAGTTACAGAGAAAATAATTTTTGTAATTTCTTAAATTTTTTTAGTTATCTCCATAACTATTAAGTTTTGGCCGCCAAAATTGTTGTTACGGTTTTTTTTGCAAATACTTTTATCACTCAATCGTATTAAGGATGCAGGTTGATTGACAAGAACAGCAATTTTAGAAAAATACTTTATTTCAGTCCAGTATTACAATTCAACCTTGTATAATATACTGTGTACATCGACTGTTTACATAGGAACTGTTTCATGCACCGTTGATCCTAAAAACAAAAAAATTTGTATCAATTTATTGTAAACCTTGTCTAAACAAAAAGAGAAAATTTAAATACAAATATCAGTCTAGTTAAATTTACATAAACTGTGTAAAAAAAAAATGACAGATGTAAATTAGTTTACAAATTTGACGTTTATATGTAAACAACCCGAGTGACATTAAAATGGAGGTTGCCAGTATTGAAGGAAATTCGGTCACTTGGAAGTATGCACGTGCGGAAGCATCGAACGATCTAGAAAAGATCTTTGGAAGTGAAATGGGTGATGAACAGAAGGGATTAGCTCTCTTTCGTTTTTTGGAGCCCAGGCGAGGAAGATGTGACAAGAGGTGTCGGACCGCGAACAATTAAATTGTGAAGGGCACGCCATGTGGCGAATCAGTTATTATTTATTATTGGGATTTAGGAGCTACTATACAGTTTGGTGCTGCATATATGAGATTGACAGAGGGTCATCTCCAAACTTGGCCGACTGACTGAGTGAGTTGCCACGCACCTTATCGCTCGCTTAAATATGCTTGCATGTATTGTAAGTAGCGTGCGCACTATCTAATAGAATTATCTAGAAAGCAACAAGAAATATTTACGTAATGGAATTACATAATATACATGTACCGTTAATTGATTATTGAATATTTTTAAACTGTATATGTGTACTATGATAATTATAAAATACCCATGTCGCGGCATCTGCATAACATAGCAAATTTCCAGATATTGGGCAATGGCGGATCTCGTCTAAGACCTGTATCCATTTAAAATAGTTAAGCTTTCTAAGAGTAAAAGAATTTTTAAAATCGGCTGGGTAATTAGTTTTGGTATTTTTGAGACCCAAGAACCCAAACGGACTTTGTGCAGCATAGTTGCATCCATCTAAAATAATTTAGTTCTCTAGCAGTGAGAAAATTTTTCTAATCGGTTCGATAGCTTATTTCTGGCGTTTTCGGATCTGCGGACCTCATTAAAACATTAACTCGACCGTATATTCTAGGCGGACATTATATAAGGATAGTTGTGGATCTCAGATTACACAACTTGTACCTATCTAAAACATTTTACGTCTGTAATAATTTTTCTTCGTCGTTTCAACGATGTAAAAATCGAACTGTCTAATGATAGGATCGAATGATAAAAATGGCCAGAAACCTACTTCTGGGCATCCGATGTGTCTGGCTGACAAACTTAGCCGAGCCAGTCCGGATAAATATTTAATTACGTATATTTTATATTTTTATTCGAAAAAATTCTTTCAAATTTGATAAAATGTCCAAATGTCAAAAAATTTAATGCAAGAATTTTTTTTAAGATGGACTTAAGTCTGCCATTTGCTTATTTTAAATTTAAGTAAGAGATAAAATTGAACTTAGCGTTAAATCCAACCTAAAGTCGTCTATGAATAAATTAAGTTTTATCTTAGCTAAGATTGATCTTAGCTTTATATTAAATCGTTTATGGATAGCCCACATAATGTTTACATAAATTACGGGCTATTTATCGGTAAATCGTTACTTGACTTATCAGTATGTAGTAAATAATTAAAATAATTCAAAGTACTTATCGTGAAAATGTAGTTAAAACTCCATTACAAATTCACTGTTAGTTTGTACTCATGACACCACTTCGAAAATGACAGAATTGCCAGAAAATAAAAAACAAACCTTTGCTGTAGTTCTGAAAACTTAAAAGTACTATAATGCTACTATCATACTATAGTATTTTTACTACCAATAACAATTAATTACATTTTTCATTTATGGTAGACTTTTCCATAAAATTGCCCATTTTTTTTCCATGACTGGTTTGGATGAATGTAATTCAATTGAAGGCTAGTGAAATACTTTCCTGAAAAATTATCATAAATACTTTGGAACTCATATGCTTCATATTATCTGAAGTCAAATCAACAAAATTATGATTTTCAATGGACAAATAACTTTAAAATTTTTCAAAATAAAATAATTTTACTAACAATACTGTTTTTGTCAAATTAACACCATCAATAAAGTAGACTTATCGTTTTTTTTTTTTTTTTTTTTTTTTTTTTATATATTTTTATATTTGTAATTACAATCACAAAATAACACCATGCCATGAAACGTCACATTTTTTCCAAAAAATTGTAAAATTTTCACCACCATATGCTGAAATGTAGGAAATTTTAGCAACTAACTCACTAAATTTGCTTTTTGTATTTTTATATTTGTACTTTTGTTTTTTTATATTTTTATTTTTTTTGTATTATTTTTATTTTTTGTAAACTTTTTAATAACTTCAAAAGAAATATATTACGAAAAAAAAATGTGTTAAAATTTTTATGTATGCATCCATTTTATTAATTTTATCTGTCAAATAAAAAAAAATTGAAAGTCCAATAAATAGTATTGAAATTGAATATATGGAATATATTGTGCATACATTTGTACACAATTATTAAGACAATATGCAAACGCGGATAAATTTACGTAAAAGTGTTATTCTTTCAAAGTGGTCTAACGTAATTTTTATACAATTGTACCAAAATGTTAATACTTTCAATTCCATGGTAACATAATCTATCGCCTCGGACATAAAGCAAATTGTCGTGATTTTTTTTCTCAAAAAAAAGAAAAAAAATGGAATAGATATAAAAATATATTTAACTGAGAGAGAAATAGAATATAGCCGAATCGTTAAATTGGATTAAAAAAATCATGACACGCCACTTATAAAGCGTTTTTCTTTCGAATGCAGCTCGCAAAAAATGAGACAGAAAAAAAGACTGAGTGCGAGTGAAATAGAGAACGACATATTTCCTAGTTTTTCTCAAAAACTAATTAACTCAGAGCAATGCTGTAAAAGCATTTTTTACACATATTGCCTTTTACTTTGGCTTGGTGTAAAAAAATTTTGAAAAATTGCTTAATTCTGGCAAAAAGCTCATTTTGTTGACAAAAATGCCCGAAAACCCTACTTATGGGCATCCGACATATATATATATATATATATATATATATATATATATATATATATATATATATATATATATACATATTAGTGAATATCATTTTCGTATTCTCAGGACCTCAGAGGATATTTCTATTATGGTCCCGGGCTTATGTCGCGTCATGACACCGGCTGTAATAGCTGAATTTCGAGTTTTCGAAATTCGCTAATAGAACAGGGTTGGAATATAGTTTTCCTTATCGAAAACTATCGATACCGAAAATTACATAACCTGACCTAAAATAACGAAACCTAATAAAAACCTTACATACGATAGTCTAACTTCAGAGCCATCTATTGTGACATTATTACCTCCTGTCAGTGTGTTAATTGCAAAAATTAGTGCATGTAAACTAGTATGTAATTTAAGAGGGTGACTCACCCCCTCTCCAATGTTGCTCAAACTCAATTTTGAATTCGAGAATTTCATTTCTACGTTATTCTAATTGTCTTAAGCTATTTTCCATGAAGAGAACTTCTTGAAATACCCAAATAGTACGATTATTCGACATAGTCACCGTCTAGTTAACTACCCCTAGACTTAATATTAGGATATTGAGCAAAAACAGGTCAATTAGATTTTTGGACGTAGATTTCAAATCTGTAAACAAAATTTTTATATTGTTTATTTTTCACCCACTTTTTGCAAAATTAACCCCCAAATTTTAACCCCCAACCACCCCTGTTGATGTAATTTGAACAAAGTGCATATCAATAGATAGCTCTTTAAAAAAGAGTAATATCGCCAATTTAAACTTTTGCTCTATCTCTTACTCTTTTCGAGATATTTGAAAAATTAAATTTTTACCCCAATTTTTGGAGGGCGATTTCACCCCTTCAAACCGTTTTTCCGCAGATAAAAAAAAATACGTATCTCTTACGGCCGGTTTTACATTCATAATTTTAAAGGTTCTTTAACTAAAGCTACTTTTAATTTAAAGTCGACTTTATTTTTGGCATTGTTTTACAATGATCAGGTCTGGTTACTTTTGTTAAAGGACTTTTAAGTGTTGCATGGGTAAAACGAACTATGAATTATCGTAGCCAATCTTACATTTAAAAAAAATAACTATAGAAACGAAAATATCAACATGATTGAATTTCAAAATATACGCATTTCACTCATTTCGCTACTGCCAGTGAGATTGGAATAGAAAACTACATTATTTCTTTTTAAAAGAAATTTATAATAAATGCAATGAATCATAAAAGAAATCGCGGATAACCCAGAAATCGTCCAGCCAGTTTAACCCAAAAGGAATGTTTGATATTAAACCAAGACGTAAAAATAATCAAAAATATTATTGAAAATAAGCAAACAAATAAAATTTTTATTTTATTCATTTAAGGTACGAATATTTTATAGAAAAATTATGCTTATAAACAAAATTCAATGATAATAATCAGCAATAACAAATTTGTTAAAGCCGACTTTAAGCAGTAAAAGTCGAGATAATTCTTACTTTAGTTTAAAGTCGACTTTTCAACTAACGGAGCTTTAAATTTGATTGTAAAACAGTACCAAAAATAAAATCAGTTTTAAAGTTGGCTTTAGTGTTAAAGTCGGCTTTAAATGTGAATGTAAAACTGGCCGTTAGTTTTTAGTGTTCTACAATATATTTAAGTTTCATCAAAATCGATAGGTCCGGCCTCGGAACCTTTACTTGTCAGTCCTCAAATATCCGAAGAAGAATTTTATAAACTATTATATTATTTCTTCTCGGATACAAATATCGAAATTAACATCATTCGCTCCAATACAATTATTGTTCGCGATCCAAAAGAAAAACAACGCTTAATCAAAGAAGGGCATGATGATTTGATAGCAGGGCATAAGGGTATAAAAAACACTATTAAAAAACTCAGGTTAAAATATTTTTGGAAATCTATAACAAAAGACGTAGAAGAATATATAAAAAAATGTCCTCAGTGTCAAAGTAATAAAGCACCCAGGAATCAAAAAACTCCCATGGTTATTACAGAAACCCCTTCAACCTTTAACGAGATGATATCTCTTGATATCATGGGTCCCTTTAAGGAAACCGATTCAAATAATAAGTTCGTTCTCACGATTAAAGATAATCTAACAAAATTTATCAATGCCTACGCTATACCCCAAAACACTGCAGAATTCATTGCACTTAAATTTCTGGAATACTGTACAAAGTATGGGTTCCCGAAGGTCATATTGACGGATAACGGTCAAAATTTCATAAATTCAACTATTAAAGAAATTAATAAAATATTAAATACAAAACACAAACAAAGCACACCATACAATCCTCAGTCCAATGGTTCACTAGAACGTGGACACCAGGAACTAAAAAACTTCCTCCGGAATTATGTAATTGAAAATCTCAACGACTGGGATCACTATTTACAGTTCGCGTGTTATTCCTAAAACACAACTGAAAATAGGCATACAAATTTTACACCGTACGAACTTGTATTTGGCGAAAAAGCTAAACCTTTTAGCGATAAGCCAAATCTTCCCGTTTATGACAATTTCGCTAACGATGTAAAAAATAAAATTTCTAAGTTACGCAGTAACGCAAATAAAAATCTTAAAACAGCTAAGGGTCAAACAAAAAACGCTTACGATAAAAATGCCACAGAAAAAAACATTCAATGTAGGAGATAAAGTTCTACTATTTGATAATCAAGCTCACAAACACGATAAAGATAAAAAACTCAAATCGTATTATAAAGGTCCATACGAAGTAACTAAAGTCTGGCCCGAAAAACAAGATTGTCAGTTAAAAATTTCTGGACGCAATAAATGGACACATTTTAAACATCTAAAACACTTTGTTTCAGATGTGGACATGAATAATGATAACCCTAGTAATCCTGAAAGTCAGCCAGGCCCAAGTAACAATTGAACCAATAAAAAATAACCCAGGCATCTTCTACAATTATCAAGGAGAAGCCCGAATTATAGAAAATTATTTAAGTCTCATCCATTATTATAATATTAGTTATATAGAAAAATTATTAACAGAAATTCCCAGGTATTTAGATACACATAATTTAATTTGTAAACCATTAATAGGTAACACTAATTGTAAAATAACATTAGAATTATTTAAATTAGAATTTAGAGAATTAACGGAACGATTTTACGACTTAGAGAATAGCTATTTTAAAGTCAAAAGAAATAAAAGAGAAATCCAGTACGAACATGGATGGTTCGACGCCATCGGTAACATTTGGCATAAAATATCGGGAAGCCCTGACGCCAATGACGCCGATTTTTTAACGAATAATATAAACAAACTAGTAAAAGAACAAAGCGATGTTAATGTAATATTAAAAAATCAAATTAGCGTAATAACGGACAGTTTAAATCAGCTTAATAAAACACAAAAACAAATAAAAACATTAGAGTATAAAATTAACGAACTAACGGATCAAATAAATTTTAATTCAAATGTAACAAATATAAACGAGCAAAGAAGCTTATTAAACCAAATAGAAATAGTTTTGAAAGAAATTTTGTCAGTTATAGCGCGACAAACTAATAAATTTGAACAGTTAATCACATTAGCTAGACACAATTTTATTAGCTTTGACATATTACCAGCGCGAACATTAGTAAAAGAATTACTAAAGACAAAAAACTTACACCTACCATTTGAACCAACATATGAAAATATAGAATATTATTACAAAGTTATCGAACTCAATTTATACAACCTTAAATATACCCTATTAATTGATATTAAAATTCCACTTGTTTCCCCTAACGAATACGACATATACAAGATACCCTCCCTACTACAACCTGATCCTGTTATAAATAATCTCTACCAACTTATCCAAATACAAAAACCCTACCTATTCACGAGTAAGAATCGATTACAACAATCGCTTCCAAACAATTTGGATGAATGTAAGCAGTATCAAAAACAACAATATTTGTGTCAGCGATCAACCGTCTACAAGACCCATAGTAGCGAATGTGAAATCCTACTTTTCGACGTCACAACACACAACGTCCCAATCGAATGCAACACCATCAAGTATTACGCTGATCAAGAAATATGGCAACGTATCCACGACAATCAATGGTTAGCAATCAGCTCCAGTCCGATCAAATTCACCGTCAACTGTCCCAATAACTACGTCAAGAGTTTCGAAATAAGAAATGAAATGACGAAAATCACACTAAATCAAACATGCAAAGGCAGTTCCAAAACCATCGAAATAAAACCCACCTCGACGATACAAGTCCAGACGTTTCAAGACTTCATTCCAGAAGTTCAACTCAACTACTGCAACGAATGCAGAAACAAATCTACGAAACTGAAACTACTTACACCCGTCCGTCTTCACTTCGACAACTTAGAAAAACTCACCATTAATTATCAACATCTGCAAGACCTAGACCGACAGCTGAACAAAGAGTTAAACGATCACATCGAATTTCTCGGACATCAGTTTTCAACATCAAGTTGGTTTTCCGTAAAGTTAGCCGCCGGTTTGGTTACAACATTACTTATAACATTCGGCTTCTACAAATGCGGACTATTCTCGCTCATCTTATGCTGCCTACCAAAATGGAGAAACACATCATGCACCGCCCCATGCATCAAAATATTCAATCAATGTAACAACCGAAGCAACAAGCAAGAACCTACAATTCATTTCGCCAGCGCTCCACTCATCGAAAATCACGAACCAAAGGTCAGCAATCTCTACGAAATACCATTAAAACCTACATCTTCCGGTCCAAAAAGAAGAACAACCATCAAAGCGGACATCAAGCCCTACCATCCGTAGTCCAATCTCCGAAGGGAGGATTGTGGTAACTCCGTCAACCACCGCATTCCATTAAAATTCATTAAGGACTAGAAAGCGGCCATGGAAACGGACTTTATACCCACTTTCTTTATATATTGCGTACCATGGTGTATGAATTCGTCTCACCTCTAGACAATTTCTTGTTAGTCAATTTATAAAAAAATACCCCTGTCGCAGTATCTGCATAACATAGCGAATTTCCAAATATTGGGCACTGGCGGATCTCATCTAAGAACTGTATCTATTTAAAATATTTTAGCTTTCTAAGAGTAAAAGATTTTTTAAAATCGGCTGGGTAATTAGTTTTGATATTTTTGGGACCCAAGAACACGAACGGACTTTGTGCAGCATAGTTGTATCCATCTAAAATAATTTAGTTCTCTAACTGAAAAAATTTGCAAAATCGGTTGGTTAGTTTATTTTTTACAATAATGGGATCAGTAAACCCTGGCGGAACTCATACAACATAACCTTTATTCATCTAAAATAATTTTAGTAAAAAGTTTATCCTAACAGTAAAAAAAGGGTCCTAGGGATCTCATATAACTTATGGTAGTCCGTAAGGTTCTTGTGGACATCATTTAAGTACTTAATGAATTTAGTTACTTTAACTTACTAACGGTGAAAAAATTTTCAAAATTTTCGACATTCGCTAAAAAAATCGTTGAAAAATATTTGATATGTTTCGATCAATTAATGGTCAACATCAGCAAATAAAAGTTACTCAAATCGAAGAAAAAAAATGAGTTATTTGTCCGTAGAAATTAAAATACAAATTCTGAAAACGAGCAAAGAAATATTGAAAAAACTAGATCGGCAAAATATTCTGACAAATAACACTACCCAACTAATACTCGCAAATTTGAATGAAACTTAACATACTTATTAAACAGCGAAAAATATTAAATACGTGTTTTTTATTTCGGCTAAATACGCTTTTTAGGGGTAGAAAACACGCTTCAACCCCTGTAGATGAAAACAGTTATAGCTAAATATTTCTGAAACGATATATTTTCTGAAAAAAGGGCTGAGTACCAAATTTGTAGAATTTAAAGTGATGCACTTGATAGTAACCTTGAAGTCGACCTTGAAATCGATTTTCAAGGACAGTTGAAAATGATTAGCCGTTGCCGAACTTTGACCATATCCTGTACCTATAAGCAGTAATTTCATGTATTGACTCAATCTATCTTCAAAATTGATTTGTTGCGTTATTTTTCTAAAATAGAAAAAAAAAACCTGACGAAATGGAAAAATAGGCGCAAATTTATAGAAAAAATTAGAAGAAAACATTTTTGTAAGTAATTTTAGAAGTAAAGTTAAGAAAAGATTTAATATCACTCCAATTGTAAGTTAAACATTAACTTTATGTTATATTAGAAATTTTCAAAATTTTTTAAAATTTTTATTGCTACTCTCTAGTTATCATATTAGGAATTCAATGGAACATATGATTAACTATTATTTTTCCGATTGCGATTGAGCAAGTATTTTTCAAAATTACTTCTTGATCACTTATTTTGTATCTTGCATGTGAAATTCTTTCGAATATACTTTGAACCATTTAGGGATGAAAAGTAAACTACTCCTTTTGAAAAATATTAAATGATTTTCAAATGACTTTGGAAATTGACCCCAAGGTCAACTTCAAAGTCATCATCAAGTGCATCACTTTGAACTCTGTAACTTTGGTCCTAAGCACTTTTTTCAGAAAATATATCGTACCATAATCCACTTCTAAGTTGATTCCTGGTCTCTTTTCCTGCGTTTCTAATATTTATGTCAATAAAAAAAGGTGCTACCGTAGACAAGGATGAATAGGGACGCATTCAGACTTCAGACCGTATTTTCTTGTATTTATTTTATGAGTACCCAATCTTTAATATATTAAAAATTTACGCGAAGATGGTCACTTTATCACAGTATCCAAAAAAATTTAAAAATATCGGTGGTTTTTGAAAAATTAACAAAAATCGTATAATTTCTTCTCTATGAAAAATTGGGGTCCAAAGGGACGAGAAAAGAGTAAATGGGGACAACCCGTAGGGTCGACCAAAATTGAAATTCTAATATAAAATAATTTCGAACCTTTTGTATTTATACATTCAAAAAAGAAATAATAGGTACTTGATGATTTTCTGTAAAAATAAACGTAGAATCTAATAAAGTTTATAAAGTATAGAAATGTTATGCTGAATGTATTTATAAAAATTTCAAATGACTTGATAACCTTGAAAGTGCTCTCTTCTATGTCCCAATACATACTTCATACGTCCCTAATCACCCCACATTCGTCCCTTTATACTTGATATCAACGTCCCTATTAACCTATATACTGCCCCTATTCACACCTTTTCCGTCCCTATTAACTTCCAACTTAGCCCAAATCTCAAGTCCTCTTTATTTCCTCTTAAAAAATAAAAACAACTAAAAGTCTGCAGTCTTTTTTTCAGATAATAATAATAATAATAATAATATGTATCTTTATTTGTGTTACTAAATAAGTATAAATAGCGTCAAGAACAATAAAAGAATTATAAAATATATATAGATTTATATTTAAATTGAAGCAGAAAAAAAAATGAAGAAAGTTTAAAATAAAAATAAAAAAAAAATTTTTGTTATAATTCAATGTTATAAATACAACTTTCAACTAATAATGTTCGAACAGCCTTTTTGAACTTTTCTAGCGCAAGTTCCTGATAAGAGTGAGCATATTTATTAAATATTCGTATAGCCTGGAAGCCAACATTTCTAGTTAAATATGTTTTAGTGGTAGCAATTTCAGGGTATAAGCACCCAGCTTGTCTAGTGTTATGGCTGTGGATTTGATTAGTTTCCGTAAACAAGTCATAATGTTTTTTAATAAATATAACTGTTTCATATACATATAAAGACGGAAGTGTTAAAATTTTATAGTCAATGAAGAACGTTTTACAAGATTCAGTTGATTTCAAATTAAATATTGCACGAATGCATGACTTTTGCAGTTTGAAAAGGATTTGCAGATCAGTGGAGCCACCCCAAAAAGTGATGCCATACCGAAGGTTAGATTGCACTAAGGCATAGTAAGCCATCATGGCTGTTTTTATATTGCAATATTTAGCAACATTTCTTAAAAGATAAATATATTTATTCAATTTTAGTCGCAAATGATCAATATGGTTTTTCCAACTTAATGTGGGGTCAATATAAATTCCCAGGAATTTAGCACAGTCATTTGTCATACAATTGCTATTTAAGATATTTAGTTGAATGTTCTTGCAATTTTTATTATGGGTGAAATTAATAATATTCGTTTTTCCAATATTGAGTTTTAGACCATTAAGCTTACACCATCTGTCAACTTTTTCAACTTTATAACTTAAATTTGAAATAGCTAATTCAAGTGTTTGACCTTTACTAATTATAGTGGTGTCGTCAGCAAACTGAATTACTGATTGTGAATCAACATCTGATAGATCAGCTGTCATATCATTGGCGTAAATTAAAAATAAAAAGGGCCCAAGGACACTTCCCTGAGGAATTCCTAAAGAAACCAATTCCTTGTTAGATTTAGATGTTCCTATCATAACCGTTTGATATCTTTGGCTTAGATATGTTTTAAGCCATTGCAAAGGAATTCCTCTGACACCGTAGTTGCTAAGCTTTTTTAATAATAATTGGTGATTTACACTATCGAATGCTTTGCTTAAATCGAGATAAGCACTAATGATCTTTTGTCCTTTAGTTAGTCCACTACATATATCCCAGGTTGCATGGAAGAGAGCAAGATCAGTTCCACGACCTGGTAAAAAACCATATTGGTTTTTTGAAATTAAATCGCATTTTGTGAAAAAACTTAGCAATCTGCGATGAAATATATTTTCAAAAATTTTTGAAACAGAGGATAGTAATGATATTGGTCTATAGTTACCTGGAATTTTCTTATCACCTTTTTTATGAACAGGTTTGACTATTGCCTCTCTAAGTTCAACAGGGAAATATCCATTTTGAAATGACAGATTGATTAAGAACGCTAACGGCTCCGCAACAGAGTCGACACATGATTTAAGTACAGTAGCAGAGATGTTATCGTATCCACATGAATTGGAATTTTTCATTTTACTTATTAATGATTTTACTTCATTTGCGTCTGTCGGATTCAGGAAGAATGTTTTATCATTGATTCCACTAAACATGTAATTAGTAACGTCGACTGGAGGTAAGTCTAATGACTGAACTGCATTCGTGAAATATTTATTAAAATATTCAGCTATTTCATAATCATTTGCTATAGTAGCATCTTCAACCTGTAATTTATGAACATTATTAGTAGTATTTATATTTAAATTTTGTTTTATTACATTCCAAGATGCCTGGGATGTGTTCTTACTGTTAATTATGTAATTTCCATTAAAATTTTTCTTTGCTTCAATTACTGCTACATTTACTAATTTACAGAAAGATTTGTAATACATTTTTAGATGACAGTCCAAAGGGAAATCTCGAGTTAACTCAAACATTAGACGTTTTTGTGTTAATAAATAATTAACTTCAGAAGTTATCCATGATTTATGTGAGAAGTTTTTCTTATTCATTTTAGTTAGAGGAAAACAGACATCGAAGTAATATTGCATAATATTATTAAATACAGAATAAGCAACATGATACTCACTATTATAAATTTGATTCCAATTTTGTTCAGCTAATATAGTTGAGAACAGATTTAAGTTTTTTTGGTTAATTTTACGTCTAAAAACTACATGTTCCTGATTTGTACTGTCATTCAAAAATGCAATGTTGACATTACACAACTGAGCATAATGATCTGACAGTTCATTTTTAATAACAACTGTTGTATAATTCATTAATTTATTTACAATTATATTGTCTAAACAGGATTTATTATTTATAGTTACTCTAGTAGGTTCATATACAGTAAAACTTAGATTAAAAGTACTTAAAATATCATCAAATGATTTTACATTTTTGTCACACTTGTTTAGAATATTTATATTAAAATCGCCCGTTACAATAAAGAAGTATTTTGGATATTTACTGGTTAAATATATTAAAATAGAATCTAGACTATGCAGAAATTCTTTGATTTCACCTGATGGAGATCTGTATATAGAAAGACAAATTACATTTATATTATAGATTTCAACGGCCGCCACTTCAAAATTTAGTTCACTATTAAATTGATTACAGTTTATTGGTATACAATCAATTGTTGAACGTGCATATATTGCTACTCCACCATGTTGGTGCACCGTTCGAGTAAACTGAGACACTAATTTAAATCCATCAATTGGAATAATTTCGTCTGCTTGGAGCCAAGTTTCCGTGAAGGTTAAAATATCAATATTTTCATTAGCAGCAATTAGTTCAAATTCTAAATGTTTGTTTCGTAAACATTGAGTATTTTGGTGGTATATTTTCAAATGTACAGTAGATTTATTTAATTTTAGTGTATTGTCAATAGTTTCCAAAGTTGGCGGCTTTTCTTGGAAAAAGAAATCTTTTTACTAGAGCACCCATCGGCCAGTTCTTTTAAATAATTCTGTTATGATATGTTCTAAAATAATTAAATTTTCGATTAAACAACAATTTATTCATAAGAGCACCGAAATAAATAATTTTCAGATAAAGTTTTAAGGAACAAAATATAGCACTGTTTGAAGACGTCAATCGAAACTCAATTTTTAATATTTTTTATTCAACTTCAAGCTTAGTCACTATTGTTACCCGAAAAAATAATAATTATACTATAATTTAGGTAAGATATATGTTCGCATTTACGTTTAGTATTTGTAAATTAAGTTCATGAATAACATTTTTCGTTTCATCCCTATTCACCCGCCTGTCCCAATTTATCCCACTCTACGGTATTTGTTTCAAAAATTCATCACAGTCATTGCTTTTTTTACTATACAATAGGTAATGTAATGAGAACATATTAATTTTTTTGCAAATAAAATCATTTTCATGTATTAAAGTACTGACATGTAGTAATTTTTCTTTTTTTGATTCTGTCAAAAAATCTTCCACCACACTCGTTACTGTATCAATACTTTTGCCTTCATCAGTTTTTAGGTTCTTTTTTATCATGTCCTTCGTGGTTGTTATTTTCATTGAAGATCCAACCTTTGCTTGAAGATCCAACCATCCACGCACCCAATAGCATCCTCACCGTACGATTCTCTTGTAGATTTGTGAACAAAAACAATAAAGTCTTAATTTGGCAGTAACATCGGGAATAAAACATAACCTAACACTTTCCAATATTATTGTTTTACTAATTAGGTATACCTGACACTAACATAGAAATACAGTATAATATAACAAGTAATACTTACAAAGATGTTTTAACATTCCGGAATGCGGCAGAACAGAAATCTGAGTTACATGCAAAGAACTTTGCAAACATCATTGAATCAATTTTTAACAGATTCGTACTACCTGCTTTTACAAAACTGATTTTGATTTTAACAAATAAATAGGTACAAATAAAATGCACTGACGAAAAAACACAATTATTACTTCTTGAAATTGATAGATATCCAAGTTGATAGATATGAACCTAGCTGTTTACACTGATCTTGACAGTTTCGGTACAGAAAAGCATACTTATGTTATATCTGAAAATACCAATTCTGTTAAAAAAAAAATATTGAAAAGATATTACTTAATACAGTTTCTTTAAGTTACTTCTTTACCTAGAACAGTACAGTAACAAGTTAATGACAAAATTTTACCATTTTTTATTTCATGAGGAGATTGACCTATTTGAGACGTTTGTAAACATGGAGCACTTATTGTTTGCACAGTTTAAATCTTCTTTAATTATACCACAGATTAGAATATGCTTTACTGCTACTATTTTCAATCTCATATTTGTCTTATTTGAATAAAAATTTATTTCATTTAATTATTATGTCATTTACCATAAACAAAATTCAAATAAGCCAAACCCCTGTGTCAGATTCGAATAAACAGTATAAACGAATAAAACAATTCAAATTTTCAAATTTCTGCCAAATCCATATTTTAAATTTAATTGTTATAAATTAATGATTTATTTACATATTAAATTTATCAACATAATTACCTATTTAATATTTGAATGCAATCTAAATGTAATTTAATTAATACTTATAAATTTTTATTGAAAAATTTAATGTTATAAAATTTTCTTAGAATACTTAGTTGAAAATCATAGTTATCTAAGAGATTTTTATTACTTATGTGTCAAAATACATAATGTGTCCTTTACACAACAAAATAAAAAATCCGTCAATATTTTTTCAACTTAATAATAAAATAAAAAAGAAATTCAAACGGAAGTTATATTTTCAGCAAATTTTAGTGATATTTAAAAATACCTACAAAAAATGAATTAAATTACATAAGGAATATTACATAAAATATTCCTTACACTTTACGCTTTATATATTGTGGAAATGCCCACATAATAATTTTCAAAGTATCATGACATAAAAAGACAGAACTGGGAGCTTTTTTAAAAAAATAACATGAGATAGAAACACGTATGTATCCTGGGTGAGGGAGTGGAACAAATGTATATCGTCGATTGCCTTGCTTAAAAAAATTTTTTCATTACATATCACTCAAAAAGCTTCCTTTTTGAAAATGTACCATCTTAAAAACTGAAATGGAGATAGTTTGTCCATATAATAAAAAAAGATAACAAATATCCCTTTGGAAATTTTTTAATCCATTTCTAACAAACTTAATTTTTCTCTGGAATTAATTTACGTAAAGTAAAAATTCAAAAACATGTCCTATAAAAATTTTTATCATTTTTTAAATGGTATAAAAAAAATTTAAAAAGTTGTTTAATCCTGAAAGAAAACTTAGTTTTTTGGCAAAAAACGCCCGAAAAACCTACTTCTGGGCATCCGATGTGTCTGGCTAAAGAACTTAGCCAAGCCAGATCAAAATTGAGTTTCCATACGAAATTTCATAAACATTAAACGTTTCATTCTAAAGTTACCGTGGCGACACACACACACACACACACACACACACACATATATATATATATATATATATATATATATATATATATATATATATATATATATATATATATATATATAAATGTTATAAACTTTTATATTAGTGAAGTTTTAATTTATTCAAAAATGTAAATTTATTATTATTGTTGCTAAGCATCAATTTTAAGTTCGAAGATCATAGTTTCATATCGTATGTGATTTTGTAATTTAAAATAAAAAAAGAGCATTGATAGCGTGGTATCAGGATACCTGGTTGTTTATAGATCATTCTGTTGTTGTTTTCTCTAAAGTTCAGATGTGAAATGCTACCGTGTTTGTATTTTATTATTATTTTCGTTTTATGTTGTAAATTAAACGTAATTGATGTTGTAAAGTGTAAATTAATAAAGAATAACCTGACAGTTTAAGTGATATTTAATAAAGTATTGTTTTCAAATGTTAAAGTGCGTTGTATTTATTTTAGACCATATATTCGGCCAAGTTGATACTCTTAAATGTTAGCAAGTTGTGGCCCGCTCGTAATTAAACTTGTGAATACCTTATTTAAAAAAAAAAAAAACGCTAACATTTTATTCAGGTGTGGGGTCTGAAAAAAACAATTTTCTGTGATGAAAAAAAAAACAACTTTCCGGACTGTGAAAACGACATTTTGTGGTGAATTGACTTTATTTTTGAATATCATATGCGTAGGGCAGTGGGAATAAAAATAACTTTGGTTTTTGGTGAAACAAAAGACAGTATTTTAACATTAAAACGTGAGTAAAGTAGCCGAAACTGTGAAAATTGGACTTGTATTTGTGTAGAAAGAAGTTTTTGTGGAAATTATTTTCATTAAAACATTCAAAAACTATACATGCTTGGTTCAAATTTGAGAAAGTTCGGTGGTTACTTATAAACATACGTACGGACACGCATATTTGATCTCGTATGTGTATGTGTGCGATAGAAATATACAATAACGGTGAGCGCAAAGATAGGTACGCGTACATAACATGTTGTACCTTCAACGGCGGTAAGTGATACACGGTGTTTAAGCAAGTAGTTATCCAGTGGGGTACGTGAGGCCGTGTGACCGTGTTGAGTAGCAGTAGCAGTGGTGAACAACAACAGGATCATCGTCAAATCCAGTACCAGTGGTGGAAAGGTGCAACGGATGCAACGATAAAGTTTGTCGGTGCTACCGGTGCGTTGGAAACATTAGACAGACTGGAGGAGAACCTTTAGTGTGGAACGGTGTACGTTGGATACATAGCATACGTACGTACGGCTATTCAATATTATAGTTATAGTTTAGAAATGGTAATGTTGATTATTACGTAATCATATTAATGTTGATAATAGTAGTGGACTATAATATTGACATATTTTCTATTAAAAATATACGTATTTTAAGTGCTGTTGGAAGAAAGTTTTATTAAATTTTGTATTTCCTTTGAATATTTTTTTTTCAATTTTTCTCTTGTAGGTTGAATGATATTTTATTATTTAACATTTTTTTTTGTATCTTTTTGTAAATCCTCGAACTTAATCGTTGGTGTTGAGTGCTATTGATTTGGTAT